>BMAC01000724.1:306542-349975 GCA_014905375.1 Phtheirospermum japonicum | reverse complement strand
AAATCACCCCACCACTATACATCAATCATCCCATAAGAATTTACCACATAAAATCGCGACCTCAAAAAGATCAGCTCGTTGAGCTCGCTCATCGCCCAAGAAGACATACCTGCGAGTCCCCAAGTCGAGTCCTTAGACCCATACCTGACGACCTAAAACCATACCTTCTACAGCATGAAGTTATAATCGGTCACAATAATACAAGAAAATCCAATTGTAACCATATGACAATAACATGGGACTGAAAACTACCTAGTCCCCAATGTTTAATTAATATAAGTAAAAACAAAACAACTAGGCCACATCAACTCAATAAAGCTCGCCTATATAGTCCCCCAAGCTAATACAATAATGAGAGCGTCGGAATTAAACAATCATCGACCTAATGAAAGCGTCGGAATTAAACAATCATCGACCTAATGAAAGCATCGGAATTAAACAATCATCGACCTAATGAAAGCGTCGGAATTAAACTATCATATCACCATCAAGCCATATAGGATCAAAACAAAACTGACACAAAGTTCTCAGCATGTATTCCAACTTTGAAGATTAAACTGCTTTGATTGACAATAAATTAAAAATCAAAACACATACTACTGGAAAGCCCTTCGCGTCTACTTTCCAACGCAAAAATCGGATTTTAAAACGGATAATCCAACAGTGAGTTATGACCAATTTACTGAAGTGTGGCAATGCAGTATTTTCATACGGGAATTTGAAAGGATGAGCAACTTGTGTTCATAACCATATAAAATCAAAATAAGTTCTCATCAACCAAATGTTAAATCTCCCCACAAAATAAAATCACATAAATCCAATTAGCACTCTCCACGCATGATTAATATCTCATCATTCATTCTATCAAAACCATGAAAAGAATTTCAAAACCAAATCTATCCAACCCCATGAATAATTAATATTTAATATAATCACATGAACTATACGTTTACCTCTATTAAATCAAATAAACCATAAGTCTATCCCCATATAAATCAAGTCCATCAACAAGTATCCCACATGACAACCACATCAATCAACCAAACCATATCATCCTCATTTAAACACATCTAAAACAAAATAAATACTTATCTCGATTTTTGATGATTTTGTTGCATTTTGTTGATGCACTACCTCATCACCTTAGATTTCGAGCAACAAAACGGATCATCCCTGAATATCTGAACACGCGACCTCATCGCGTTTGTTTGCGTTGACCATTCTCGAGTCAAGGTCCAAGCAACACATAAAGTAATTCTCAAAAACCAACATTAATACAAACGAATAAACCTTACTCAGTCCGTTAGTATATGATCAATAAATAAAACGCAAGCATCACAACCTTTATTCGTGTTCACAAATCTTCAAAACTTGATCTCCACCGCTATTCATATTTAATCACTATATATCGTACATATTATACCCAAAATTCAACTCCATCCAACAATTAAAGTGTACATAACTTAATTCTCAAAAGGAATTAGACAAGCAGTTTTTGGAAACAGGATCAGCTCTATTTAAAATTCTTTATAAAATTTTCCCAAACTCATGATCAGATCTCCACCGTTCATATTAAACTTCAACATGTTTATATTAACATATCCAATTTTCGAGTTGATCCAACGGTTATATTATGCACAATCGTATTTTGAAAAACACTGCGCAGGATTTTCCGAAAATAAAAACTGCTTCGATCGAAAATTTATATAAATTCCCTCAAATCTCAAAATCCGATCTCCACCGTTCAAAACGTAATTTAAAAGGTTCTTGACGTTTTATAAAAATTTCAACGTGATCTAACGGTTGAAACAGTAGAAAACGATTTTTAAAGTTTATTGCGCAGTCAGATTTTAGACCTACGAAAATTGTGTACCTCACGTCTTTCGCTCAAGGACTCGATGTCCCTATTTCCCACAGACGGCGCCAATTTGATAAGTCCAAAAAGTTGGGCTACCAAATATAGGGGGTACTAACCTCAAAATTGAGATCAGCGACCTAAACGGAACTTCAAATACGTCAAAGCGACCTTCCCAATCTCTCACGATCCTCCAAGCGACCTCGCCGATCATGCAAAACAACGCCTAGAACGGGCCGGATTTCGAGCCCATTAAGGCCCTCCGACGCTTAAGTTAATAAGCGAAATCACCACTTCTTCTCTCAACAATAATGCAATATAATGATATCATAGGCTTAAAATAATGAGAGGTATGCTCTTCCTTTTATAAATACAAGAGAAGTCCTTGGTTACCTCCTCCTACCACAATTCCATAAATACAACAACTGTCTTATAATTAGGATTCCTCTCATATAGTAAATTCCCATAAACAATAAATCTCTCAATAAAGTACCAAAATAAGCCGGAGCTTACGGCCCACCAGGCCCATAACAATCAACGTACATCAAACCCACAAACAGGCTCAAGTACTCAGCCCAAATTACAAGAGATCGCGACCCTATATGAAAAGTTATCCCCATACTACAAGTCGCTACTCTTTACAAACAGCTCGCTAACACCAAAACAGCTCGCTCACTTCTCAAAATCACAACACAGCTCGCTCATCTTCTAGGAGGAACACACTCTCCCATAAATGAGGTCGCTTACCACAAATAACCTCATAAATCAAATAATATTACGTATGAACATTTTGGTCCGCATCACATACATATTGTACCATTTGGAAAAATATATTATATGGTTGATATGAATAGAAAGTAAAGATTTTAAACTATTATTTAACTTATATATTTAACTTATATGTTCAAAATTAAGGAACATAACATCTGACTAATATATCCCCATTCAATTAATAATATTCTCATTTAATTATTTCATTTTTCACTTTAGTTATTCTATTACCAAAAACTTGTTTATATTTCTTAAAATAAGGGAGGATAAAACTGAGTTTTTAAAACGACACTTTTTTAGAACGGATGGGGTATGAAATATCAATCCCTTGTATTTAATTTTTGGACTTATTATTTCTCATACTCACGCCTGTGCTGTGCATAAGGAAACCAAGAAGGACGAATTTAATAGATTTTCTTAATAGTTGTTTGATTCAAATTTAATTATTTCCATAATAATCAAAAAGGGCAAAAAGGTAAATACAGAATTAACAAAATAGTATAACTATAAAAAATCTTTAATTATGCATTTGAACTTACATTTTCGTATTTGTTGTTTTGGAGCAATTCGCTTCATGTAGCATTATTGATTTCTTAATTGTCTCGTATAAAATATCAAAACATTAATGTTCACGTATAATTAAATTATGAACTTTAATTAGAGGTGGCAAATTGGGTTACCGTTCCGTATTCGTGTCGCACTATCGTATATTTTTTTAATTTTCTATCTTATTTGATCATAAATGTAACAATAAGTTTAAATATAACTTAATTTAATATTTCGTGTTTTTCGTGGTGTTTCGTGTCATTTCGTGCCGTGCGTGTCTTATTGTACTTCTGTCTCTGTAATCGTGTTTATTATCATATCGTGCTATCGTGCCGCGTCAACTATTGCCACCCCTAAGTTTAATAACATAATCGATAATTCTTTAAAAAATGTAACAATCATTATACTACGGATAGAATAGTACTAATATAATGGAAATCAAATAAAATGAGATAACGAAAGATTATTGAAAATGACGTACATTAAAAAATGTTTGACTCTAATTGGTCTTTATTGCTATTAAGTATATAGCTGGTTCACATCACGTGCCCCTAAGATCAAGGACAATATCGAAGGAAGAAAACTAAAAAGAATATTTTTATTTTTATTGGTCCTTAACTCTTTATTATTAGTGTGTAACAATCATTTTAGCTGAAAATTAAAAAGAAACAAAAGAAGACTAGTCACGAGAATCCAGATCCAAGCTGCGAGTTTTTTTCTTCTTTAATACATGAATACATAATAATATAAAGCAATTTTTTGTTAATAAGAAATTATACGTTAACAATTAGATGTACTGAGATTTGTCAGGTAATTAATAATAACGACTGGGATTTTGTCAACTCCGTCAATTAATTGACAGTCTCAAGTAATTACCAAATACATTTTATATAGAACCGATCCTTTTTCTCAGCGACTTGTGAAAAGGGCGAGGTTGGCAAAAGCATTTCCATATTTAGGCAAAAACCTTCTTGTTGAAATTCAATTTAGGTTTCAATAAAATAATAATATTTATCTATATGATTCTCAAATTTGAATATTATTAGCATAAAATAACCAACTCATTATCGCCCATAAACGTTGTATCCAAACACTTGTGTTAGGCCAGATTAATGGGTCATTACTCGTTAGATCATCTGACCCAATACATAATTTATTAATTTTTGTAATGTGATATATTAATTTTTTACTATACATAAATTTCTGACCCAATATATTAGTTTTTGCACCGTAAACATTGTCAGCCAAAGTTGTAATATGTAGTAAAGGTCGTCCTCTTTTTCTCCTTTCATACGTCATTTTCGGAAGCATTTTGAGCAGCTGCGTATATTTAATGGCACTGACAATCCAATGGTACTTAGCGTTCGGTGCCCACCAAGATTTTATTCACAATAAAATGAGCTTTGATTTTGGAAATTTTGTTTTGTTTCAAAAATAATAAAATAATAATTGTATATAATCGGTAATTAGAGTTATGAATACGATAAATAGTAAAGTTTAAGGAAGAACATTATATTAATAATTGGTGATTGAATAATATCTATTTTAAAAAAATGAATTAGGGATAAAATAAAAGTGAACGAGTAGTGTATTTTCTTCTATCTTTTATTTAAAAGAATCTCAATAAGAGATTCTGGTCAAAATGAAATGACATCCGTATATATGATACATTTGAAATCAATTCGTGTTTTTAGGTGGAATGGGGGCGGGTTGTGTTTTTAAGTGGTTTCGCACGATTAGACTTTTAAAAACAAATAAATTAATTTCAAAAACTTTTAAAAAACTCTGGCAGTCTAATTTTTAAAAACAAATAAATTAATTTCAAAAACTTTTAAAAAACTCTGGCAGTCTAATTGTGCGAAACCACTTAAAAACACAACCCGCCCCCATTCCACCTAAAAACACAACTTAGTTTCAAAAGTACCATATATACCCATTTTTGCCCCCGAGTTTTTCACACTTTTGGTCTCGTTATTTATATTATGCTCAATTTTATAGTTGATATGTTTTTTTGCTAAATTTTTAGTATTAAAATCAAGTTGCAGGTTATGAGATAAAAAATGCAATTCTCTCCACTTATCCACACTATTGATAATTTTATATTCCTTACATTTTTTAATTACTTATTTCTTTTGGGGAAAGGGAGGAGGAATTTGTTATTTATAAATTAATTAAAAATAGATTACATATTTTTACATAAAAGAACGAATTTAAGTGATAGAAGGGAATAAATAAAAGTTAGAAAATAGTGTAACTTTTTTACAAATAAATACTCAATTAGAGATTTTGATTGAAATGAATGACAATGATTTACCTCGCACTTTTGATCTCATTATAAGTTTATAAGTTTATGTTGGAATTTATAATTGATATGTATTACTTATTTATTCTTGGAGAATGGAGGATGAAGTTTATTTATTAATTAACTAAAAATTGATGACATATTTTACATTAATGAATCCAAAGTTAATTGTAGACAATTCCAAATTTTGGAAGGGGGCTATTATTAATAAATCATGATATATGAACACCTTGGGTTATATAATGTGGTCTAAGATCCTTTTTCATTTTGGATTTTTTTAAATACTTTTAAAAGTTATGTTCTAATATTTATTATCACATTTTTCTTCCATCAATCATTTTAATTTATTTTTTAAAATTATCATTTAATCAATTATTATTATTACACAAATTTTCATAAATTTTACTATTATCAACTCATGTAATTCGAACTTTCAATTATTTTTATATATTTAAATCAACGATTGTATTTTACTATCACGGAAGACACATTTGTAAGTTCTTAAATAATTGGTCACTAGTGTTTTGAGTAGTTATCACTTCAAAAGTGTCGGTGAATTATTGCTGTAGAAAAATCTAATTTTTGGCTTTTATTTTGGAGATTACTTCATTAACAACTAATTATATCTAAAAAAATGTACTCGTTTTTTGTTTAATATACCTAGGTCAAACTTGCTCCTAAAGATCCGACCCGAGCACCCATAAAACCTTGCTCTAACCCATATAAGTTATTTTCACCGCTCGTAATATTTATGATGGGAACTGGTCAATTCCTTATATCCTAACCAGCAAGTTTTAATATAAAGGGGTCATTTTGTCTTTGTGTTTGGATTCTAGTATCCAAAATAGAATCTCGTTTGAATATCAAAGAGAGGGAATTTCTTGGCTTTGTGAACTATGATATGTATAACACTTTTGGATGAGAGATATTGTCATTCCATAATCATGTCAGTAGTATACGAGAGCCTATGAGACCATTTTTATAATGAAAATATATCTGCTAAGTTATTTGAATTTTATGGTTGAAAAAAAAATTGGTTAGAATTTTTATTTTGATATATATTTACATGATTATAATATTATTTTAAATAGTTTTTTTGTATTTATAATGAAAAGTTGTTTGTATTTTCAGCTTCCACTGAAAAGTAGAACGACAATAGTTCATTTTTCAACAAAAATCTCAATAAACAAACATAATTTTATTTTGCATAATAATTAAAATTTAAAAAAATTGGTATGGAAATGATTCCATACATCACCAATATCTTACGCATGATCGCACTACTCATTATATTTATTATGTAATATTTGAAATATTAAAATAAAAACCTGTCTTTTTATTTACTTATTAAAAATATTACACTTTAATCAATACTATATATTCCATCTTTACCAAACTCATTATCAACACTCTACAGCACCTTACAATATACACTTAACAACATAAATATTAAGTACACGTGATGTTAATTAGTTAGTACTAAAGACTACTCAAATTTATCAATTTTCATGCAAAAAAGTTCATCACTCTGAATACAAAAAGTTCATAATTTTGACAAATAAATTTATGAGTATGCACACAAGTTCATTAATTTAAACTTAAAAATTCATTTGAGTTACATACATTATGGTGTATCGTGTATGTGATAATTCGCCCGCAACATGCTCATACTATCTCGCACACTCGACTATATTAAGACGGGTATCATTCCTATTTACTAAAAAATTTTCCAAATGGAATTTTATGAATTCTCAACTACATGTCAAATAGAATATGAATATTAAAAAAACCTTTTTTAATAGTAATATAAATTGTGTGAAAATAATAGATTAATAATTCAGTGAGAAGAAGGAAGAAATATAAATTAATTAATATAAATACGAAAAATAGTTAATAGAAACCGCCTAGCACGCAATCTAAATATAAATATTATATATGTTAGGCATCGTATACACATAAGATTCTTGAACTTATATACAAAAGAAAATTAATCAAATGAATATCCTATCGTAGATTTTCTAATCACACGCAACAAATTGACATCCCTAAGACCCATAGAAGCCTCAAATACATAAAACAATTAGTTAAATAAATTGCAAGAGTATTTCATGCAGATTAAAAAGATCTAAATTAAGGCCTCAAGGGTAAAGTATTTTGACTTTGAATGTCACATCTATATGTATTAATTAATTCCAACTCATCAAGCACCATGTTATCTGACAAGAAGGTGCCAAAAGAATGGCTTCTTGCCTCAAGAAAATACATACAGGTCTCATTGCATTGGGAACCCCATACCAGGCCCCCTTAATCTATACAGTAAGTAACAATTCTAAATAAAAATAAAAATAAACAAATAAAAAAAACATACCCTATCCCAGGAAGTCTATGGCCCCTACTCCCTCACCCCCACTCTCACCCACACATATTCTTCTTCTCCTTATTATTATTTTTATTATTATTCTTATTATAAAATAGATCTGGCTCTCATATAATTGATAAATGACAAAAATCAATTGGTGCATAATTTGAATGAAAAGTTTTTATAATTAAAGGAGCAGCGAAAGAATTTTCTATAGAACCAGATAGGGTTCCATTGCAGAGCCCTATATAACACGTAACATTTATCCAAGAAAACAATAATTTCTTAAAAACTCGTTATTTTTCTTACTAGGCCCCGTTTTTTTAAAGATATTTACCAGTAACATAAATATTTTTTGGCCATTTTTTTCTTTTCAAACAAATTTTTAATCATTTATGAGTTCATTTGATATGTTGCCTTTTTTCTTGCGCGGAGAATAGTACAAGACCAATTTTCTAAAAATTGGCCAGACAATTGATTTAATACACAAAAAGAGTTTGACTGTTATTTCCAGTCAAAATGACTAAAATATATTTGAAGTCATGCATGCCTACTTTTCCCTTTTTTTTTTCTTTCTTTTTTTTAACGTGAATGGTCAATTTGCCGTAATAATAATTTTAGTTTGTAATTTTATTTATTTGACTCCAATTTTATTATGTAGTGGAGTCAATTTTCTATAATCACAAACCATGACACATATCCCCTTTTTATTGCAAATGGCCAATGGGGGCAGAAAAGGAAAAAAAGAATGAAACCGATAGGACTGAGGACCAACCAACAAAACCATCAATTTCTTAAAGATCACTCTTATTCAGATACAGTAAATAATTTGGTTGGATTGAATAAAAAAAGATGCATGTCAAGAACCTTTATTGATGAATAGTTTTTCAGATTATTCTCAGCCTATTTATAGATCCAAACTGCTTCCATATTAGACACTAACCACTCCCTTTGTGCTTTGGATAAGGAATAGATTTTAATGCTTTTGCTGAGTTTGTTCAATGATGCAATGCCTAGAGGAATTTTATTTAAGGCATACAAAATGATTTTCCTAATTGTATGTTTAATGTTGTTATAATAGAAATGTGTAACATACTTTATGATGAATTAATATAATGAAGTATGGTATATTTTTGATATTAAAAATCGAGTAAATTTAGATTTTTTTTGGAATACGACTAATTTTAACTTTTTTTAAATTTATTTCGTACGAGGGCTAGTTAGAATTCTGAAAATAAACTTAAATCTAAATATAATAATTAATTTTATTATGTTCACAATTGATTTCTTATTCAATTACAAATCTAAAAGTTCAATAATTTAAATTTTAGTCATATATTATAATTCCCTGAACAAAAAATTTGGTTATAAGTAAATGTCAATCTTTTCATTTTACTTCATACCAAATCTAAAAAATCTAACTCGGATTTTATTTTTTTTATATTTTTTTTTTTGTGAATTCAAATTGCCAAAAGTGACGATTATTATGAAATGAGACAAATTATTTACATTATAATTTATCTTTGCAGTTATTTACAGGAGAGTTATTCTTACTTAAGAACACCGGACAAAACTTGAGGATTTGGAGGAGCTTCAAGAGGTAATCCAATAGCTTTCTTGTACAACATTGATTAATCAACTAATTTTGTTCCATTTAAACCAGTTTAATAAGCTTTTGACTGATTTAACCATAAAAATAATTTCTGGAACCAAACTAAGGTTCGATTTGACTTTTTTTTTTCTTCATTATTTGGGATAGACGGGTGTTTGAATCATATTCCATTTGAGATTAGAATGATTCCAATCCTTGTGCCAAAGAGGCATAAGAAACAAAATAGCATGGACCATGAGGTAAATACCAACAGCTCATGCCTCCTTATATTTTCCTTCAAAAAAAAAAAAGAAAATGAAAAGAGGGCAAATAAAATAAATAACTAAACAAATAATAGTAATTAATGTTAAGTGTTTTAGTTAGCACTGTTCTAAAATCTAAGCTCTGCCTAAGTCCATACCATACATACTTGGATAATAAACTGATTTTTGACTGCGTTTTCTTTCCTAATATGCCACGTCTAATAATTTGCCTAATTTTATCAATACAAAAGACAAGTTTTGTTGACATTTCGAGTGTGGTAAAATAATAAACTTATTTCTACATTCAGTTTTTCATTTTCTCTACATACCTCTAATTTAGAAAGTTTTATAAGTAGTTAATTAATGTAGAATAAAATGACCACAGTTTAAATAACTTAAATTCTTAAATAGTTAGCTTACTGCAAACACCTGGATAATGAATATATAAATAGTTAATTAATGTAGAATAAAAAAATATTAAATTTTGTAAAATAACAAAAACCTATATTTTTGAAACGAAAAAATATAGTATATAGTAGAATATTCAAATTACCTATTTTCTACTGCTACATGCACAGTAAAATTATTGTGAAGAAAATCCCAAGAAGAGAGAGAGAAATGCAGAGACAGAGACAAGGAGTTAAAAAAGAGGGCCATAAATGGGGTTGTTAGAGTAGAAATTACTGCTACTCAGCAGAAAGAAAAAAGAAAAAGTAAAAAAGGTTATAAATGTACAACTGGCTTTGGTGTAGGCCGTAGCCCTGGACCCTGTGACCAAAAAAAAGAAAAAAAATGTTGAATTTGCCCATGAAAAAAGGCAATGCAAGAAACAAGGGGAAAAAAGTGAAAGTTAGGTTGGCCCCAAGGACCCGAGGTAATTATAGGCTTGGAAAGCAGCAGAATGACAGTCCAGCTATGCCCCCTGACCTCTCCTTTTCTCTCTCCTCACCCACACACTGTTTCTCTCTCTCTCCTCGCCTACACAGATCTTTGCTTCAAGAAACAAAAGACTAAAGATATGCATATGCCCATCAACTGTTTGTGAAAATGCCTCAAAGGCAATTTTCTTTTTCCTTTCCTCTCTCTTGGCTATGATGTGTGTAACCTTTGGTGTGGTAGGTTATCATTGGAGTGAACAAGGAAAAAGCTTCCCACATTCTTGATTAATCCTCTATCTCCACGCCTCACTTTCATTTTGTGGGGCTTTTTTTCTTCTTTCATTTTCAACTTTTCTTGAGCAACTAATTTTTTTTTTCTTCTGTTGATTTTGCTCGTTTGGGATGGTTACTGGTGAGGTTCACGGAAAATGAGCATAGAGTGTTTAGTTTGGTTGTTGGTGTTGTGAAGCATTGATCTGAAAATGTGGAAAACTGGATTTAATAGAGTTAGCGAGTGAAAAAATATTTTTATTTATTTTATTCCTTTTTTGTGTTTTTATTGAAAGTAGTTTCGTGATTGCAACACCTAATCAACACAATGAGAAAGCATGGATGGCAACTTCCTTACCATCCACTCCAGGTACATTTGTTTCATCTTTTACATTCTCCCCACAATTTTATTTTTATTTTATTTTATTTATTTTGCTTAAAATGTGTATAAAACTGTGTGCAGGTTGTAGCTGTAGCTGTATTTCTGGCATTGGGGTTTGCTTTCTATGTGTTCTTTGCGCCTTTTGTGGGAAAACAATTGTTCCAGTACATTGCGATGGGAATTTACACTCCACTTGTAAGTTTTCAAGATTTATGATTTTTCTTGAAAATGGTAATATAGTTTGCCTTTTCAGCGGGCTATGAAGAAAATGAGATCTGTGGTTTCAATGCTTGATGCTTTCTGATTTGTCTTTTCTTTATTTCCTTAAATTGACATTTGTCCTAGATTAGCTTCTCTTTAATTGCTTTCCTTATACTCTTTTATTTTTATTTTTTTCCCCTGCCCCCTCTAATTTTCATGTTTAATGGGTTCTGGAATTTGTTGAGAAAAGCAATAATTAGGTTTCTTTGGCAAGGAAAATAAAGGTGTTTGTTCTATACAAACAGAGCCACAAATTTCTCATTCATTTTTTTATTTTCAATTTATGCTCTAAATTGTTAGATGAAAATCATATGTGATTTTTTATTTTTAAATTTTATTTGTTTTGTGATGAACCCAAGCTTCAGTGTTTGTCTTTTAATTATCCATAATTATTTCACTATTCTGGATTTTTTGTTGCTCTGTTAGCAAAACCACATAAGAATTTTATGTCCCTAATCTTGTTGTGTCTTTCTGTCAATTTTCTTCAGCTAATTTGCTCGTTTGGCCTATACATTTGGTGTGCTGGTTCCGATCCTGCTGATTCCGGAGTCTTTAGATCGAAAAAATATCTCAATATCCCAGATAACAAGAAGCTTACCAAACCGAGCGAGTCGAAACATGGTGGAGAATCAACTTCGTCAATCCGAGATGCCAATGGTGCAGTCGTTTGTGAGGAAGCTAACGCTAAGGGAAAAATAGGCGTTGAGTCGGGAACCGATCCTAAAGACGAATCCGAATTTAAAAACAACTGCTTCGTTGGCATTTTGGCTTTATTATTGCCTTGTGCTTATGTTTGCAACTCGCACGAAGAGTCGTCTTATGAACAGAGTGAAGATGGGATGTTCTACTGTAGCTTGTGCGAAGTTGAGGTGTGTTCAATGGCAAATTCTTATAAGATTTTTTCAAGAGCTTATCAGATGTGGCTAAAATGGTTTTTTAACTAACAGGTTTTCAAGTACAGCAAGCATTGCAGAGTTTGTGATAAGTGTGTTGACCGCTTTGATCATCATTGCAGGGTAAATTAAAATTACGGTTGGGTGATCTTTTATTTTAACTGTTCTTGTCAAAGAAGACCTTTTGATCACTTTCTTTATTTTGCAGTGGCTAAACAATTGCATAGGCAAAAGGAACTATCGGAAGTTTTTTACGCTAATGGTGTCTGCACTTTTCCTGGTATACTCGAGCATCCATTTTCCGTTTACCTTCTCAAAGATTTTGTATTTTCAGAATACATGTTTTCTGCGAGTTTAATTAGAACAATACGACTATATTTATCTGCTTTATTCATTGCGTCTAAGCCTATTTACCATGCAATATATGTGTTGTGATCAATGACAAAAAAGATGTGATTATTTAATGAAAATGTAACCTTTGTTTCTATTCCTATCAGGACTTGCCAGATACCTAGTCACTTTAAAATTAAGTGATATATATATATATATATATATATATATATGTGTGTGTGTGTGTGTGTGTGTGTGTGTGTGTGTGTGTGTGTGTGTGTGTGTGGAATTACAAAAACTACCCTTGAGGTTTTGCCAAATTACCAACAAACCCAGCTAACTTTGAAAATTACAAAAACCACCCTTGAGAATCTGTTTTACATTTGGCACCTGCTGTTAGTGAAGCTAAGGAAATTGCTGATGTTATAAAATGTTTTTACAATTATACCCCTCAACTTTTCTAATATTACAAATAACCCCGGAAATTTGTCTTGCATATTACATTAACCTCCCCCAAATTGTCTTTAAGTATTACAAATAGCCAAGATGAAATTTTGGGCATGTTTGGAATATTTGAAAAGTTGAGGGGTGTAATTGTAATATAATCTGATGGCGCCAGCATATTCCATCAGGTCAACTAACGAGTTGAGGCATAATGTAGCTGAACCAAATCTCAAGGGTTGTTTTTGTAATTTTCATTTTTCTTTGGTATATACCACAAATCTCAGGGGTAGTTTTGTAATCATCCCTATATACACATATATATTTAAGATTAGCATTGTCATTTGGATGGATATTGACATGTTTTTGTACCTTGGACCTGAGATTGCAGCTTATACTTCAATGGTCGACTGGGATCCTCGTAATTATTCTATGTTTTCTCGATAAGAAGAAATTTACTACCGACATCAGCTCCAAGTTAGGAAGCAGTTTCACAGTGGCTCCTTTTGTAATTGTGGTGGTGAGTGTCCTTCAATTTCATCACCATCATTTTCTGTGAATAAGCTCCTCGATTTAAATTTGTTTCACTATTTTGAAAATAATACACACATTTAATTACAGGCAGTGTGCACTATACTGGCCATGATTGCAACTCTGCCGCTTGCTCAGCTCTTCTTCTTTCATATCCTGTTGATAAAGAAGGTAGGCCTCGTTTTTCATTTTATTGTTTATTTCGGTCTGTTATTTCAAATAGTAAAATACTAACAAATATATTTTTATTTAGCCTAATTTCAAATTTCCAATATCTTTAAAAGATGCACTTTACCCCTTGAGGTTTGTATTTAATTTATCTAACAAATACCCGACATTTTGAGGGTGCAATTTGTAATTGTGCGGATTTTTCAAAAACCACCCTCGAAGTTTAGCCTAATTACTATTAGAAAAACAAAAACTTGAGGTTTGAATTTGTTTGAATCAAGCATTCACCTTGCATTTGTAAAAATAGTACTACTACCCCCTTACGTTTAACACATAATCAAACCTCAGGGACAGTTTTTGTAATTTTGAAACTATGAGTTTTTTGTAATTTCCCCAAACCCTGGGGTATTTTTGTAATTTTATAAAGATTATCCTCATGGGGTAGTATTTTTAATTATCCCAAAATATTAAATCACAACTCACAATTTCAACGGTGCGATAAATAGGGGATAAGCACATATGATTACATTATAGCTCTACGGGAGCAAGAGCAACTAGGCGGTGGAGGTCAGCAAAGCCCTCAGATGTCTCCTGTTAGCTCGATTACTGGTTTAAGCAGCGCTAGCTCCTTTAACACTTTCCAACGAGCGGCTTGGTGCACACCACCACGGCTGTTTGTCGAAGATCAGGTATAATAAATTTTTAAACCTGGTTTTATGCTTTTTTTTTTTTTTTTTTTGGTGAATAGGTTTAATTTTATGTTTCAATATTGTAGTATGATGTGGTGCCGCCAGACAACGTATCCGTTAGTTCACTCGGGAAAAAGACAATATCCGAGGAACAAACCAAGAAAAAGAATCCCGCAGCTGTAAAGATCAGCCCGTGGACATTGGCCCGTTTAAACGCAGACGACGTGTCGAAGGCTGCGGCCGAGGCAAGAAAGAAGTCCAAGATCCTACGGCCCGTGGCAAGGGCTGATTCGACTTACGCCCACGAAACAGACAGCAGTTTCGGCAGCAGCGGTCGCAGGGCGGGCCTGAGGCCCGATAACAACCGGAAACGAGGGAGCAGGCGAATTCGCCTCCCTGCAGAAATGCCCCTAAACCCTCTATCAAAACTTCAAAGCTCGGTCTCCCAAAACAATCGAGACCATCGTATGATGACCGAGTCATCGTCCAGCCTGGGCCCGTTACAGCTTGAAGCCCCAAGCGATTATAGGACGAGCCGAGGTATCCCGGGGCCGGGCCCAGCCAGTGGTATCATTGCTTCTTCGCCCGAGAGTAGCTTAGATTCTCCTGATATTCACCCTTTCCGAGTTTCCTCTTCGGGCCCYGAAGAGGGTAGGAGACTTGTCGGGCTTTCTGCTAACGGCGTGTCTACTCAGACGGATAATCCTTTGTCGAGATCAACTAGTGATGGATATGATGCGTCAGGTGGAGAAGATAGTGACAGAGTGCCTACAAGAATTGTGCATAGGTCGGGTAATTGGAGTAATGCCTTGTTTGGCTCTGAGTCAGATAGAAATGTTTCGAAATTTGTGCAGCCGTCTTCTTCTACGTTGTCCAACCATTGGAAGATTTGAAGCTGTGCTCGTTGCATGAGAAAAAAAAAGAAAAGAAAAGAAAGGAACCTTGAGATTTTTTGATTTGTTGGCCGATGTTGAAACACCATCGCTCGATTTAATCGGGCGATCCTTCCAGTAATTTCCTTCGTTCGAGATTATTTACTGGGGTTTTGTGATTTGTGAAGGTGATTTGAAAAGAAGTAAAAAAGCGGTTCAAGGTTGAAGAAACTTTTGGAATCTGTGACTTGGCGCCACTATCAGTGATCTTGCAGAATTGTGACAAATTGACTCTTGTCCTGTAAATTTATGTCAATTTATGCAACTGTGGCATAAAAAAAAATTCTTGTTCTTTGTCATCTACTCTTTGTTAATGCCTAGGAATTCTCTCTTTCTTATCAAGTGAAATTTCTGATGAAAAGTTGAAATTAAAATTATTATTATTTATTTATTTTGTTGAGCCATTACATTTTGTAAAATAAAAAGAGCTATGTTTGGACAATGATACCTGATCTTCGTCCACTTCACAAAAACAACAAAACAGCCATAGACAACATTAACACACAAGAAGCCACTCCACTTGTCAAAAAAAAGAGAACAGAAAAAGAAAAAGAAAAAAAGCCCGATTATGAAATTATGCGATTACACTTTAGCCAACGCGACGTACTTCACACCTGTCTCCTCATCGATCACAACCGCTGTTTCCCCATGCGACGCCTTGCAATAAATAAACAACACCGTGTTCGCAACCATAGCAAATAACGACAACAAGGTCGTCAGAACAACATAAACAACCATCTCCACGCAAAACCACCCTTTACTAGCTCCACCCCTATTCGCCGCCACATTCAGATACCACATCGACAAAAGCCCACCGACAGTCATAGACAACAAACTCATCGAAAGCGCAACTTTTCTCGTCCCCTTGACCAAATACGAGCTCCGTTTCAACGGCGCAAATCCCCATTTCGATTCCAAGACCACAACCGCGGTCGACAGGCACCACTCGACTTGCAAGTAAATCAACCCCATCATGATAATAACCGCGATCACGAAAAAACACCGACCGTCGATATGGAAGCCGAGCAATATTACGAGCCCGTAATAGGCGACCAGCATGAGGACACCGGAACCGAAGATGATGAGCCCAACGACTATCTGAGTGAGGAAAAGGGTTGCGAGGAGAGGGAAAAACGAGATGAGAATGGAATTAAGAGAGGGGATGAGCTCAACGGGTTTGTTGTAGAAGGCGGCGAAGGTGGTGTAAGTGATGGAGGGGTTGGCGCAGAGGCCGAAAAGGAGTGTTGAAAGAAAGTAGATGAGTGTGGTGAGGAGTTGGGAGTTTGAGGCAGGTGTGGAGATAGTGAAAAGGGATTGGAGATAGTGGGAATGGAGTGAGGCTGGCTGGGAAAAGAAAGTGTAAAGCATGGCAGAAATGGAGATTGGGAGGAGAAAGAGAGCCGAGAGGGTCGAATATTGGCGCGGGTGAGCGGTGATTATGCGCCATGTTTTGGAGAGTATTTGGCAGAGGGTTGACATGATTGGCAGAGGGGATTGGAGAAGATGATGATTGATTGAAGATGAATGTAAAACAAGTATGTATATGCATGTGTGGAAAAGTTTGAAGACTTTTAAAGGTCAATTGTCAAGAGATTTATGTTACTATAATAAGCGCGTTTAATAAATTAAATGGACCGCGTCCATTATAGACCACTATGCAATTCAATCACACAACCAACGAGATTAAAAATGTTACAAGTCATTGGGATGGACTCGAATTCTTGGGAAATGTTCTTTTTTTTTTTTTTTTTGTCCAATTATTAATCCGTGGTGGCAATAAGTTGACCAAATCAAGAATTCTGATGAGATCAGACATATCCTAAATTTAACCTAGTAGCAATATTGAGAGCCCGACGTCACAACTCTAGACAAAGTCGAGTGTAAGCTTGAAAATTGAAGCATCTGAAAGAGAGATAAAAAAAGGACGAAGAAACAATTAATTTATAAAATCCTATTAAACAAAGTTTGTTGACTTATAATGGTCCACGTTTGATAACTAGCCGGGCTAGTTCAATGCTTAAAAATTAAAATATATAAATTATTCCTTTGATTTGCATGCCGTAGACAAAAGCTCCACACATGTTTAAGGAATAGTCCAATGCCACATATGAAATTGAAAAGTCTAACAAAATCATTGATGAAGGTTCGATGCCACGCACAATATTGGAAAAGTAAAGAAAATCTTTGTTAAGGATTGGAGGTTAAATGCCATATCTTAAATTATAAATGTCCAATAGATTATTAGATTTAAAGACAAAGTAATAAATTACAAGGTAAATGTAGGTCTTGGGTGAGATCGGTCTCATAAAATGATACTATATTTTATAATTTTTTAAATTGACCCCGAATTCAAATTGCTGCCCACTCACGAACCTAGGATCCGTCCCACCCAAAAATCGGATCCCCCGGACCCAGGAAAAACAACCACACCGACCGCTAGCCGCTCGCCGACGACTGAAAGAAAGTAAAGAACACATATTTGAAGAATAGTTTGTATTCAACTTTTCACTGAGATTTCATTCATTCATTTCTTGATAATTACATTAGGGAATGTGCCACTATTTATAGTAAAGGTAACCCTAAAATATGTGGCTAAAACTGTTACAGTACATTAATTCAAATCCTGTGGTTACTATTGCTACAGTACATCCTAACAGCTGGATGTACTAAATTAGGGCTGGCGACATCTGCTGACGTCGGGTAGGTTGTCCTCATCTGCGACCCATTGTTGGTAGTACTCTCGACCTCTGAGCGACCTATCGTGCGACCTGAGAGGTCACCAACCTTGCGACCTGGCACTGCGCTCAACTCCAAGTCGCCAGGCATTAGGTCGCTAAGCAGTTTATGACCAGGCGACCTGAACTTATCAGGTCGTTCGCTCCAGGTCGCCAGGCGTTAGGTCGCTAAACAGTTTATGACCAGGCGACCTGAACTTATCAGGTCGTTCTCTATTATCCCCCCTCAATTCGAGGGCGGCGATAGGAACAATAGAGAGCTTGTTCCGAAGCCGAGCAAAGAATTGATGAGATAGTGGTTTGGTGAAAACATCGGCAGTCTGATCAATAGAGGGGACAAACCGAACTTGCAGCGATTTCTTGGCAATGAGGTCGCGAACAAAGTGAAGATCTAATTCAAAGTGCTTCGTACGAGCATGGAGAACAGGATTGGAGGCAACAACAATAGCACTCTGATTGTCAACCCAAATTGTGGGAACAGCAGGAAGCGTGACCTGAAGCTCGCTGAGCAACGAGCGGATCCAAACCATCTCAGCAGTAGCATGAGCAAGATTGCGATATTCAACCTCAGTGCTGGACCTTGAAACGGAGGTCTGCTTTTTAGAATACCAGGAGACAATATTGCGACCTAGAAAAATACAAAAACCAGTGACGGATTTTCTGTCATCCAGATCACCAGCCCAGTCGGAATCTGAAAAACCTGTGAGAGCAAAGAATGAGGTTTTAGTGTAGGTGAGCCCATAAGAAGTAGTGCCAGCAAGATATCGCAGAATGCGCTTGACAGCTCGCCAGTGAGTGCTGAGAGGACAGTGCATGTATTGACACACTTTGTTCACACTGTAAGAGATATCAGGGCGAGTAATTGTGATATACTGAAGTGCTCCAACAATACTTCAGTAAAAGGCTGGATCAACAGTGGGCTCCCCTTGGGACTTAGGGAGAACAGGGGAGACAACCATTGGTGTAGGTGTAGCTTTAGCTCCAAACATACCTGCTCTTTCAAGAATAGTCGAAATGTATTTTCCTTGATTCAAATGTAGACCTTGAGCAATGTGTGAGACCTCAATGCCAAGAAAATGATGCAGTTCACCGAGATTCTTTAGAGAAAAGGTGGAATCAAGGTGACTAATAAGTCGCGAAATTCCGACCTTGTCGCTGCCAGTGACAAAAATGTCTTCAACATATACTAAGACCCAGATGCAACCCGAGGAACTGTGGGAGTAGAAGAGAGAGCTATCAGCTCGGGAAGCAGAACAACCAAAACCAATAAGAACAGCTCGTAATTTTCCAAACCAAGTGCAAGGAGACTGTTTATGCCTGTAAATAGCTTTTGACAATCTACACACCAGAAGACTGGTACCCTCCTGTTCAAAATTAGGTGGCTGAGCCATGAAAATTTCTCTGTCCAACTCGCCATGCAGAAAGGCATTATTGACATCCAATTGTTGGACCGACCAATTGCAGTTGACTGCGATGGAGAGCACAACTCGGATAGTTGCAGCATTAACAACCGGGCTGAAAGTATCAGAGAAATGAAAACCGGGCACCTGACTGTATCCCTTGGCAACCAATCTAGCTTTATAATGAGCAACAGAACCATCAACATGATTTTTAATTTGAATACCCATTTGCAACCGATCAAGGACTTGCCCGGAGGTAGCTCAGAAAGAGACCATGTCTGATTTTTAAGAAGAGCTGCATACTCTTCACTCATAGCTGCTTTCCACTTGGGATGAGCTAAATCTTCAACATAGGAGGAGGGCTCCTTAAAATCGAGAAGCTGAGCACTGAGCACCCGGGGCTTGTAAATTCCTGCCTTAGCCCGTGTGACCATATGGTGTGTACCTGCAAGAGTGTTAGTTCGAGAAAAAGGAGAGACATGCGGAGAGCCCATAATTGGTAATTCAACAGTTAGAGAAATAGTGGATGGGCTAGATTGGTTGGAGGATAGTGGGATTGGTTGATGGGGAGAACTGGGAGATTGGACCATTGGAGGTGATACTGAGGTCGCTGGATATGAAGTATGAGGTACTTGTATGGAAGGAGGTGGGCCAAGTATGGAAGGCTGGGCATGAGACTGTGTGGAGGTCGCAGGCGATTGTGCGGAGGTCACACGTGGTTGTGGGGAGCTCGCTGGAACATATGGTGATGTCACTTTTGGTATAAGATATGGAGAACCAAGGATCGATGGTTGAACGTTGAAGCAGGAGTGAGATTCTGAGTTTTTAGAGAAGGGAAATTTGAGCTCGTCAAAGATCACATGTCTGGTGATTATAACTTTGTTATATGGGAGTACAACTTTGAAACCCTTATAGTGTTCATTGTAACCAAGAAATGTACTAGGAAGTGACCTGAACTGAAGCTTGTGTTTATTGAGCGGTCTAAGATGAGGGTAACAGAGACACCCAAAAAGTTTGAGATGATTGTAGTTGGGGACTTGATTTAGTAGAAGCTGATGAGGGCTTTTGTACTGAGTGATTTTAGAGGGTAATCGATTTATGAGATAAACAGCAGTGGTGAAGGCATCATCCCAGTATTTGATAGGTAGATGCGAATGAGAGAGGAGAGAAAGACCCTTTTCAACAATGTGGCGATGTTTTCTTTCAGTAAGGCCATTTTGTTGAGGTGTGTAGGGACAGGAGATTCGGTGGTGTATCCCTGAGGAGTGAACAGATTTGTAAGGGCTATAAATTCCCCCCCTCCATCACTTTGTACCGATTTGATCTTAGAATTAAACTGAGTAAGGATAAGATTTTGCAGATGAGAGAAGGCAGCGAGCACATCAGATTTATGCTTTAGCAGATAGATCCAGGTATATCGAGTATAATGGTCAATAAAGGAAACATAATAAGAGAATCCATTCGAGGATTTGACAGGAGCAAGACCCCATACATCGGTATGTACAAGATCAAAGGGTTTTGTATATTCGGTCCCTGAAGGAGAAAAGGGCAGTTTATGACTTTTACCCTGAAAACAAGCACAACAAGTAGAAAAGGTAATTTTATTAGCATTAGAAATGGAAAGATTACAGGTACTGAGAACTTCTTGTAATACATTATTGGCAGGATGCCCTAATCTAAGATGCCACAACTGTAGAGCACCTTCTTTATTCGGATCACTGGACTCAGTGATGAAGATACTAGGATTTTGTCTCATGAAGGAGGTAGATGTGGTTGATGGCGAGATGGGGTTGAGCGAGCTGGAGGGGTTGGCGAGCTGGATGTCAAACTTGTAAAGGCCATTCCTAAGAGAGCCTCGGAGAAGAATTTGATGTGTAACCTGGTCCTTTACATAGCAAGAAGTAGGATGAAATTCAAAGTAAATAGAGTTATCTTGAGCAAATTGAGAGACACTGATGAGGTTTTTAGTGATGTGCGGAACATGAAGAAGTTTTTTGAGTAAAAAGGATTTGTTGCTGGAATGAAACTGTGAATTAACAATATGAGAAATACACAAACCTGATCCATTCCCTACTTGAACCTTGTTATTTCCTTGGAATTATGAGGCGATGTTGAGATTAGCAAGATCATTTGTGACATGATTAGAGGCTCCAGAGTCAGCATACCAGCTCGCATCGCTGCCTGCATCGGACATCAGTGATAAGGCAGATGGATCAATACACTGTGTCACAGGATAGGCGCAGTAGGAGCTCGCTGAAGTGTTGAGACTGTTATGTGTATTGGACTGGGCAGTGTAGGCAGTATCAAAACGATAATAGCATTTGTCAGCAGAGTGGTTAGAGTAACCACATATTTGACAAGGCGACCTATTTCCTGGTCTGAAACCTCTTCCACCTCGTCCTCTGTAGCTGTTGTTCCTTCCTCGACCACCTCTTTCAGGTTGGCGACCTCCTCCTCTTCCTCTATTCGCTCCTGCACCAGTCCAGGTGTCCTTTTTCTGACCGGAGTACTGATTGGCAATGTTGATAGTAGGGCTTGATCCTTCTGTGTTGATGAAGCTGGATGCATTTCCAACTTTCAATCTGTTCTCAAAGCTTAATAACATAGGCAGAATGTTCCTGAGTGTGAGTGAGTCACTCCGAGCTGTAGCTGCTACCACCACCGGGTCAAAATCTCCTCCAAGCTCGGTGAGAACATGCATTGCTTGATCTTCTTCTGTAATAGGTTGACCAGCTGAAGCGAGCATGTCACAACAATTCTTGACTTTGTTAACATAGTCTCTGATGCTCATGGTTCCTTTCTTGATAGAGGAGAGATGCATCTTGTACTGCATCTTTCTAGCTGCAGTCTGACTGGAAGAATTGGCCTCCAGAGCTTGCCAGATTTCTCTTGAGGATGCAAGACCAACCATCATGGTAAGTAGACTTTCAGAAAGAGAGGAGAGAAGCCAGGATGCTAATAAGTGATCTTGCCGGACCCAGAGCAGGAATTCCGGGTTTACTGATCCTTCGATGAACTGCGATGGAGGTCTGATTTCTCCAGTAAGATAGCATTCAAGTCCATACCCTCTGACGGCTGTGCAAACTTGCATTTTCCAAAGTAAATAATTTGAGTCATTTAGTTTGATAGAGATGAGCTGATTTTGCAGCTGGATGGCTGAGTTTGAGGTAGAAGAAAGAGAGGTGTTTTGAAGTACTGAGTGAGAGCTCGCTTGAGCCTCATGATGTGAAGGTGTGATACCCTCCATCAGATGTAAGGACTGGGAAGAAGGAGACGAGAGAAGAGGTGTTCAGAGTCAGGTAAAAACCTGCTCTGATACCATGAAAGAAAGTGAAGAACACATATTTGAAGAATAGTTTATATTCAACTTTTCACTGAGATTTCATTCATTCATTTTTTGATAATTACATCTGGGAATGTGCCACTATTTATAGTAAAGGTAACCCTAAAATATGTGGCTAAAACTGTTACAGTACATTAATTCAAATCCTGTGGTTACTATTGCTACAGTACATCCTAACAGCTGGATGTACTAAATTAGGGTTGACGACATCTGCTGATATCGGGTAGGTTGTCCTCATCTGCGACCCATTGTTGGTAGTACTCTCGACCTCTGAGCGACCTATCYTGCGACCTGAGAGGTCACCAACCTTGCGACCTAGCACTGCGCTCAACTCCAGGTCGCCAGGCATTAGGTCGCTAAGCAGTTTATGACCAGGCGACCTGAACTTATCAGGTCGTTCTCTATTAGCGACCGCCACCGCCACTTCTTTCCATCAATATCCTTTTACAAAATTTTACACCATTTGAACCGTCTCGTTTCCCTCGTTTCAGATTCGGAGCTATAATACGATTTGATACTCCAATCACCATAAATCCGAGATCAAAGTTACAAAATCATCAACTTTGACCTCTTATCTACAACGATTCACCGGCCAAAAATTTCGATCAATTGTTACCTCACAACTCGTCTACCATACTGTCAATTTAAAAAAAAAAAAAATATCACCGGGAAAAAATTTAAAATCTGCCCAATTTTTGGTATTGCAAAACCAGTTAAAAGTATTACAAATTCAACAAAAAGTTAAAAACAAAAAGTATCAAACTCAGTTATATTTTAAAACTATCACAAAATCGAGTAAAAGTAACACGTGTTATATTTTATATTTTTACATCTTTTTTTTTTGGCAAAAATCAAAGTATCATAAAATGTTGTTATAATATTACATAATATAAGTGTGTTCTGTGATACTTTTAATATCTTTTCTGACACTTTTAATATGTTTTGTGATACTTGATCAAATATTGTAAAAATTCATACTACTTTTGTGATACAAAAACTGTGTTCTGTGATACTTTTAATATCTTTTCTGATACTTTTAATATATTTGTGATACTTGATCAGATATTGTAAAAATTCATACTACATTTGTGATTCACTAATAAGTGTGTTCTGTGATACTTTTAATATTTTTTTGATACTTTTAATATATTTTGTGATACTTTATAAAAATTTGTGATACTTTATAAAAATTCATATGATACAAAAATAAGTGTGTTTTGTGATACTTTTAATATCTTTTCTGATACTTTTAATATATTTTGTGATACTTGACCATATATTGTAAAAACTCATACTACTTTTGTGATAAAATAAGTGTGTATTGTGATACTTCTAATATCTTTTCTCATACTTTTAATATCTTTTCTGATACTTGACCAGATATTGTAAAAATTTACTACTTTTGTGATACACAAATAAGTGTGTTCTGTGATACTTTTAATATCTTTTCTGACACTTTTAATATGTTTTGTGATACTTGATCAAATATTGTAAAAATTCATACTACTTTTGTGATACAAAAACTGTGTTCTGTGATACTTTTAATATCTTTTCTGATACTTTTAATATATTTTGTGATACTTGATCAGATATTGTAAAAATTCATACTACATTTGTGATTCACTAATAAGTGTGTTCTGTGATACTTTTAATATTTTTTTTGATACTTTTAATATATTTTGTGATACTTTATAAAAATTTTGTGATACTTTATAAAAATTCATATGATACAAAAATAAGTGTGTTTTGTGATACTTTTAATATCTTTTCTGAACATAAAATACAAATTAATACACACACCGCGCACCACCACCTGTATACGCGCACACACTTCCACCATCACCACGTTGACATATCAACAATGGTAGAATAAGAGGGAGAGAAAGAATGACGAGAAAAATAAAAAGCCTACCGTTATCGGTTCCCATTTTGGCACCGTTTTGAATTTTTTTTCTCGGTAATTGTAGATCTCGACAATGAGAATTGAATGGTAGAAGCCGATTTGATTTTAGTCTGATAAATCATCGTAAATCTGAGGTCAAAGTTGATGGATTCGAGATTTTGACCTCCAATTTACGTTGATTGGATTAATCAATTGCAAATCCAATATCAAATTTAGAATAAGAACACATAGACGATTCAAATGATATGTTTATTTTTAATTTCCGCCACCAATGACCAATGAATGGCGGCGGACGGCAGGCGGCGGTTTGAGAGAGGGAACGGGGCATAGAGAGGGAGAGAGGGCGGCGGTAGGGTCACACTATATGTGATTACTTTTCCGACTTAAGAGTATACTAAGAAAATATTTAATATTCAATTTGGAATTGTAATATTTAATTGCTAATAATTATGATGTTGATAGCAATTATTTAATTAAATTAAATTGAATTTGAATTTAATTGTCTGTGTTATATTAATAAAGATAATTGAGTTAAAATTATTTTGGGCCCTTGTCTTGTACGGTCCAACCCTTTGTAGGATTAGAGTTCTCTTATATACCTAAAGAAAGCCATAAGTTGTCAAAAAAATAAAAAAAAAGAGCTTCTGGAGAAAAATAATAAAAATTTTTTTTGAGCTTTCGTGAGATTTTTAAGTTTTCTTCACGATAGCAATACACTAAAGTTTGATCTTGCTGTCGGAGAATAGTTACGTAAATACCTTAATATTGAACTCAGGTCTACATCTACTATAAGATTTTCATGCTTTATCTATTTATTTATTGTGATGTTCTTGTCCAATTTTGAATTCTTTTTTTTTTTTTAATAATCAATGCTGATGTGCTGAAAATAATTATAAAATAGAAATTCACTTTAAAAATATTTTAAATGTGCAAGAAAAAACATTCAAAATATAAAATTGTAAAAATAATATTTTACAATATTTGAAGTTCTTTTATGCAATATTTTTATTCAAATATAAAATTAAAAAATTGAAAATTTATTAATTGAAAAATGATTAATAAATTTTAAATTTATATTAAAAAATCTTTAAATAAAAATTTAAGAAAATATATAATTTCTCAAAAAAAAATGTTTGACAAAACACTTTCCATATTTTTTTTTTGTAATTTATATTTTAACTACTTATTCATCATAATCTTAGATTTCAATATTTTTCTTAATACATTTTTATGTGTTTAAAATAATTTCATATTATGCATCATTTTTCTAGATTTTCATTATACATAAAATACTTTTTATAAACATATTTAAAAGAGTTCTTAGACTTTTCAAATGTTTTTTCTAAACTTATATATATATATATATATATATATATATATATAAATCATGATTTATTAAGTGATTTTCCGATTTATAAAAATAGTTTTTAAGTCTTAAATATATTTATATAACTTTGTTGCCACATTATTATTGACTTGATAAAAAAAAAGTCTAAATTGATCAAAATTATCACTTGTCGCCCGAAAGTGAAAGATCCAGCAAAAAAAAAATCCCAGCAAACATTGAATTTAAATTACTTTTGTAAGATATCCACCCTATTTGTTAATGTTGTTGACACTCTAACCTATGTGTCAATCAACCATTGCTCCGAATGACATGTGTCATCTCTCTGTAGGTTCGGATGTTGAGTTGTCAGCCTCTCATGGTTTGTATTAAAATTTTACCAATCTGGGATTTTCTGCCTGGGTATAAAATAAGAACTTTTTTCCATATTTCATTTCACCTTATTCGATATCTAATCTAATTATCTCTCTTCTCTTTGGCTGCAGGAATCATTTGCAAGGCGAAGTCTGACTATTACAACTGCAGTCCTTCTTTTTCAAAGAAAGAATTGCAGTTCTTTTCTTAAAAAAAAAATCTCAATCATTTGCAACCTTTTTCGATCTAATATTTGTTAATCGAAAAATTGACATGAGAAATCGACTGCAATTTTTCAATTTCAAATATGTTTTTTTTCAGAAACATTGATGTTTGTAGTTTCGGTATTAGATTTGCTTATTCGAATCAACGAATTTGTTGTTGTGATTTTTTATGATTTACGGTAAAAATACATTCGTTGTTATTCGAAACCACAGATTTATTACCGAAACTGCAAAAATATGTGAAGATCTCCAAATACAATTGTTCAGAACATGGATCTTCAAAATATGCCATTATTGATCTGGAAATGAAATATGGAAAAAAGTCAACTTTCACTACAATTAAAGAATATATTTTTATAATGTAAATGATTAAACCTTTCCTAATGAGATTTAATATTGATTCTTTTGATTTTAAAAAAAAAAGTCCTATAGTAATTTTATAGATCAATATTTTAAAATAGATAGTCAACTGTGAGTGTTAAGATTAATCGAGTTATTTCTCAAATCTTAATAATTAAAATTTTCTTAATAAGAATTAAGATTGATTATTATAATCAATTAAATTTCTTAATTATGTTATTCACCCTAATTGTGTTTACACTGACTATATAAAGTCAATTTTTCATAATTTATGAATGATTTATAATACAAATGATTATATCCAATCAATTCATACTATGTTATTACCATTTGGTTTAGATTTTTCATTTTATTTAAAAGATCATTATTCAAATTTCCTTAACTACAGTTAAAACATGATAATATTTGAGTTTTGATCAAAACAAGTATATATTCATTTAATTTTTTTTGTTAATTTAGTTTAATATTCAAGTTTTATCATGTTTATTTTTTTGGTTTAAATATTTTTTTTAGTAGAGAGATGTATTTATTACACTGTTCTTAATTACAATTTCTAACTTTGAAAAATATTTATCATTCATTTAGACTTTTTTATTTGATGAAGAGATCAATAATCATATTTTTTTAATTTTAATTAATAATCTTAATTGATTACAGTTTGTTTCAAAATAATTCTATATTAATTTAGGTACAAATTATTTTTATATAAAATAAGATCTAATTAATGAGAAGATATATAGAACAATAAAGTGCAATTAATATTATATTTAATCTCAATAAAAATATGGACGGTGCCATTTGTAATATTAATTTTTTTAATAGATATACAATTTTTTTGATTCTCAGTTATTTGTTTTACGAGATTAGTCGCGTTATGTTGAATTCTATTATTGTTTCATGTGATCCCCAGAAAGAGATGAAAAACCTACTATAATATTTAGTGTAAATGACTAGATTTGAATAATGTATATGTATGTTATTAAACTTCACTGTTGTTTATGTACAATATAACTTCGTTAAGTTTTTTACAATATGAGTTTACAATTTGTTCAAATTTTTACTTTTACATGACTTTGGGTTTAAGGTTCATGACTTAGAATCATTATCTTGCAATTTATATATATTTGAATTAATAGTACATAACTGCTATGGTCTCACATCTTATTATTCTATTTTACCGTAGGCTGGAGAATAGCGTGTGAATGTTTTGTACAACTAAGTATTTTATAATTTGCAAACTATATTTCAACGAATAGTAATCTTTTTATGAACCATGTTCAACGTTTTTTAGTAATATTCTATATTTTAAAATAATTAGAAGGTTTGAATATATATTGCTTAACTGTAAATATAATAACTGTAAATTATTTCACACAATCTACGTAATCTTATAAATATTATATTATCCATATACATATAAACGATTAAATATATAAATATATATATATATATATATATATATATATATATATATATATATATATATATGAAACGTTTACAATATTTTGTCTAAATTATTTGTTTCTCTTTGATTGAAAAATAGAGTCATTTTTCATTTCAATAAATATGTTGGTTTGGTGTATAGACATAAACAAATTTTAACAAATCTTGTCTAATTGAGCCCATTTGAACTTATTGAGAATGAAGAGACGTAAATGGTTCAAGATTATTTGTTTCAACGTAAAATATATAATAAAATAATAAATGTGGTATACAATGAGTTTTTTTCAAAGTTTAAAGTGAATAATGATTTAACTTTTGAACTTGATAAATTATTTCTTGATATTTGTATATTAATAATATCGTGTATAAAGTAAGTTCTCAAAATTTAAAGTGAACATTATTTTTTTACTTTGTATTTAATGTCTACTTTTTGAACTTATTTTCAAAATAAATATTATTTTTTATGATTTTCTTATCAATGCCGCGTAACGGCGGGTGCCAACACTAAGTTGAGTAAATTGTCACCACATACACATCGTGATATTAAAATAACATCACTCATAAATGATGGGGGAATTTTGCAATTTTGCCTAAACTACAAAATACATCTCTTGAACAAATTCACTTCCACGCAGACCTTTTTAACAACGTAAATGAATTGACATGAAAACAACAGAACAAGCCATAGACAACATTAACACCACAAGATGCTGCCACCCCCCATTGTGCTACAGAAAAACAACTTATTCCATTTGCCAAAGAAAAGGAAAAGATTGCGAAATCATGCGATTACGCAATAGGCAACGCGACATACTCCCCACCCGCCTCCTCATTGATCACATCCGCCGTTTCCCCACGCGACGCTTTGCAATAAATAAACAACACTGTGTTCGCCACCATAGCATATAGCGGCAACACAGTTGTCAAAACAACATAAACAACCATTTGCACGCAAACCCACTCTTTACTAACTCCACCCCTCTTCGCCACCACATTCAAATACCACACCAACAAAACCCCACCGATGGCCTCAAACAACAACACCATCCAAAGCGCAACCTTTCTCGTCCCCTTCACCAAATACGAGCTCCTCTTCAACGGCGCAAATCCCCATTTCGATTCCAAAACCACAACCGCCCTCGACAAATACCACTCGACTTGAAAGTAAATCAACACCATCACAAGAATAACAGCGATCACGATAATGAAGGCAAGGAAATACTGAGTGTCGTAGTCCATATCAAGCCCGAACATTACGAGCCCGTTATAGGCGACCAGCATGAGGACACCAAAAGCGATGATGATCAGCCCTAGGATTATCTGTGTGATGAAAAGAGTTGCGAGGAGAGGGAAAAACGAAACGAGGATGGATTTGAGAGAGGGAATAAATTCAACGGGTTTGTTGTAGAATGCGGCGAAGGTGGTGTAGGTGATAGAAGGATAGGCGCAGAGGCTGAAAAGGACTGCTGAAAGGATGTAAAGGATAGAGATGAGGAGTTGGGAGTTTGAGGCAGGTGGGTTTTGGGGGGTTGGTGTGGAGATAGTGAAAAGGGATTGGAGATGGTGGAAATGGAGTGAAGCTGGTTGGGAAATGAAAGGGTAGAGCATGGCAGCAAAGGAGATTGGGAGGAGAAAGAGAGCTGAAAGGGCCGAATAGTGGCGCGTGTGAGCAGTGATTATGCGCCATGTTTCGGAGAGTATTTTCCAGAGGCTTGGGCTGTGGGTTGACATGATTTGCAGAGAGAGAAAATTGGAGAAGACGATGATTGATGATGAAAATATTGGTTAGTTGTCAAAATATTTATGTTGCTACAATAAGGAAGTTTAGTAGTTGGAATGATTAGAATGGAAATTTTCCAAATAATATCAATATCCTAATTAAACCCATCAATATCAACAGCTATTTTCTCGAGTACTATATACATTTCAATTGAAGAAGCAAAGCAACAAACGCGTTTAGTTAAATTCTATGAGACCAAGTTTGTCAACTAATAAAAAAAGAGGGGGGAAGGTTGTGGAACTAAATCCCAATTTAAGAAAAATATATACACATCTTCAATGATCAAAAGATATAAACATAAATACTGCAATATATGAAATTGGAAAAGTAAAAAAAAAAAAAAAAAAAAAAATCTAGCTTCATAACCCACTGGGTACAAATGAAGCAAAATACCAACTATTTCAATTAAAAAAAAAATATATTGAACAACAAATTTTAACTGAACTATATTATCTGTAAAGAGAAAAATACAACAACCTATGTAACTATATAACTTTCATGATAATCCTCTTTGTAAGATGTAAAACATTTTCGTTACCATCGCAAATCAAGGAACAACATTTTCGTTTGCCGTCGAAACTTTGTAGTTATCTAAGTTACTTTGGGGGGAAAAATGTAATATTAGCCTCTTAAATTAAGACGCGATATTAAGGGCTTCCAGAACGGGCTCCGTCTCCACATTCGCATTCTCCATGCGATACGACTTACAGCTGAAGTAAAAAACTGCGCTCATCATCGAGTCGATCAGCACCACGAACGAATACATCACCACCAAAAGCGGGCCTTCCCAAATCCTCGACGACCCGTCCCCGTAACTCAATGTTTTCACCCTATGCTCAAACAAACCCTCGACAAACGCCATCCCCATCGTTGACCCGAGAAAAATCAACAGCCCGACTTGTGTTTGCCCTCTAATCAACGAACTGGACCTCAACAATGCCTGCGGGCCCGAAACGTCCTCAAGAACCGATATCACGACAGCAAGGTTACAAATAATAATCGCGTTTGCAATAACTATTGAGAATAAAAATCCCACCACCATAGCTGGATAAAGAATCAAATCCGGCGGGAAACCCATCGACAAGAACACGTTGCTCACTATAACGAGAAATACGAGGAATAAAGTGAGGCAACCCGAGATTACAACGCACACCCACAGATAAGTGAAAACGATACGTTTCCAAATCTTTGAGATAATCACGTAAAACTTCGAGGGGTCGAATTTTTTCCTCGAGTAAGTACAATCGACCGAGTAAACAACAGCGGCTTTTGACAAAAGCGACAACGTGATGAACAACGGGAAGCACATTGTGATTGAGACGGCCATTTCGGATAATTTCTGGCACGAGTGCTTGATGAAAGGCCTAAGAGGAAGCCCGCTCGATTTCGCGACCAGCATTAGCCGTAACGAGAGCCTCTTAATGAGGGATTGGTCGATCAACACGTTCGATAACAAAACGACAGCCGAAACTGGACAGATTAGTAGAGCAGCGATCGCCATGAACCCGCCCGAGTTATATCTCAAGATCCTAACTGTCTCTCTCAAAATCTCTAATGCACTCATGGGATGAAAATGATAATCGGATTCAAAATCATGCGTACCATTCTCAATTTCGAAGTTTTCACGATCCGGGATTAGATTTTCTTCATCTTTCTCTGTGTTTAATGCGTTTGAGTTGAGCCTTGGGCTCAACCCACTAGATAATTCCATTTTATTTTTCTTCCCACTAATGAAAGAATTAATTATAAAGAAAAAAGGGAAAAAATAACCCCAAACACATCGCTTTTTCCAAATTGAGAGCTAAAAAGCCATTCAGATCTAAATCAACAAAAACTCACTCAAAATCATACCTTCCCCAAAAAGATAGCTGATCGCACAATTGAATTACCCTAATGTTGGATTGATTGATATCACATTTCCAGAAACAACACACAAATTCAATAAATTTGTAGCATCAAAAAGCGGAAACTTGTGCGATGCGATTAGGGCACGGAAAATGAGAAGAAAGCTCACATCCGACGAAAGCTCGTGAAGAATGAAGAAAGGGGTCACGCTGTGTGGAGTGAGAAAATACAGCGAATCAATGGAGAAAACGAGGTGAAAAATGGATCCGTGATTGATTGAGAGTGTGGACGAGGAAAAGAATAATTAGGATGAATAACTATTTTTAGATTGCTGAGGTGCGTGAGATTGAAAAAAAAAAGGTAAACGGGAATTTGGGGTTGGTCACGTTGTAGAAGAAAAAGGACCCAACACCGAAGGCGAAGACCAGCGTGGCCCTATAGTTCTGTATGCAGATGCAGTGTATGTCCTTGACAAGGATTTTGAAGAATTTTTAAGCAATTCGCATTCCATATATTTTGAAGAATTGTATGGATTCTATTATCAATTCTACTGGATTTTAACGGAATTTTATGGATTCTTATACAATGGAATTGTGTGGATTTTAAAATATTATAATAGAATTTGGTGAATTTTATCAACATATAATTAATGAATTTATGTAAATCTAATAACTTCATAATTATAAAAAAATGCAAGTATTCAAATAAAGTCATTAATTTATATTTTTAATTATCTGGTTTTTGGAAATAGTTTCAATTAGAATTTTTAAAGGACAAATTTGTTGGGAAAAATGGTATGAGTATTGTAATAATATGGTGTAATTTATTTTGACAATATTTATATTTTTTTAGACTCATAGAGAGATTTCAATAGAGGATAATTATTAATTGAGGAGAGACAGAAATATAAATGACTTAATTTATATTTTTCATTAATATTAATATTCATTTAAATGTTAATTGATGCATATTTAAAAATCTATTGATGCACATGTAGAAAGACATAGATGTATGGGTCATTCAAACTAGTTTATATCAATTGGATCTAATATATTAGATGACTGTGATTTGGCCCTACGTACTCATTATAAGAAATGGACTCATTGGATCCACTAAAATATTATAATGACAATTTTTTTTTTACTAAGTGATTCATAAAAAAAGATGCTAACAATCGAAATAAAACTACAAAGCAAATATATGGTGTACCATATATGGTCTCTTCAATTATGGTATGAGATTTTATTTTCTAAATTTGTTTAATCCACTCTATATCGGTGTACCATATAGGGTGTTCTCAATTTAGAATTAGATGGAATTTAAGATTTCATACAATTTTAGAAAATTTCAATTCAAATTATGTAGATTTCATGAAATTTTGGTGTCCTCAACTTAAAATTCTATAGATTCTATAGAATTCCAACATCCTCAACATATAGTGGAATCTTGTGAATTTCATTAAATGATAAATTTCAATGAAATTTTATTAAAATTTAAGTTAAAAATACACTTACACAATTCCTACCAAATTCTTGTCTCTTACCCTCAGAATATTATGGAGTTCACTTTTTTTTATTCATATTAAAATTTAAATAATATATATTTACACACACGCGCGCGCTATATATATATATATATATATATAATTAATCACTTTATAGTGGAATCTTGTGAATTTCACTTTATAATCAATCTTGTGAATTATTTTATCACTCTAGTATTAAAATAATTAATCACTTTATTTTTCTAATTTTTGCAAAAAAATATAATCAATCTGGAAGGAAAAGAATTCATGCAATTGAAAAAACATTTATTTCTTCTTGATTTTTTTTAAATATCATCATATTTGAATAAAATATGATATGACAATGATTACATTAATTACATGTTCATATTTGCACATCTATATATATATAAAAAGGCTAGCGTTTGTAAAAATATTTCTCAAAATTTTCCCTCCAAAACAACATGATAAATATAGTAGTCAGTTTTAATTAATTAAAAAAACTTATAAAAGTCATGTATTTATGTTTATATTTAAGTTATTACTTACATACTTATTAAATCTTATATATACAGATATTTGGATCATATTAAAATCTTAGATATGACTTATACATAGTATATGAATTCACATATATAATTATTCAACTAAAACTTGCCATTAAGACAATCATTACCAAATGTATACATATCTAATTAATTATAGAGTTGATATTGTAAATCAAAGTTAATATCTATAATTATTATCTATCACATTAATTTATATATGACTTGCATATAAATATTTTTAATACATTTATATTTTTATATACAATAAGTAAAATTTTAAATCAAATTATGACAAATTAAAATTAAAATTAATAAAACTTATAAATATCTATAACTATATAATAAGTGAGCAGTATAAAAAAAAATATTTTTAATATTCTTATCATTATTGAATGCATGGTTACCATTTTCTATATATAGCAAAATTTCTTCCAATGATATTTATATACGTCTAGCAAACATTTTCTCTACATTGTTAAGAAATAGTTATAGAACTATGTTCTAATTTATATTTATGCATGAACAATGTCTTTAACAAAAAAAAAATTATAAAAGTTTTAACATATCCAAATTGATTAATATTAGTTTCTAATTGATTTAGATTAGGTCCTAAATTAGTTTTTTGTCATATATTGCATATGACAATATAATTAGATAATTTCAAAATAGAAGATCAGTACAAAAATTTTTATATAATATTTAATTTAAAATGTTCTAATATCCCGAAATTTAATATAACTAAAATAAATAATAATTATTAATAGCTTTCATAAATAATTATTTACTTTCTATTAAGTGACCTAATATTTGATTTAGCCTTCATAAATAATTATTTGGTTAAGTGTGTGTGTGTGTTTAATCATATTTTAAATAAAGAGTAATAACTTAAATTGTCCTTACATACAATATATTCATTATAAATACAAAATGGTAAACTAAGAATATACCCTCCATCAAATACTATTTATTCAAAATTAAATAATATAAAATAACCTTCATAAATAATGAATTATTTTGAATATGGTAAATCCAATTAGATTAATTATATTTATTATCTAAATGGTGAAACTTGAGCAAATTAAAATAGATAATTATTTCATTAAAAATATATTAATGTCCATTAATTATAATTGAATTAAATCAAAAAAAATTCTACATTATCCCTGGTCAACTATAATCTAAACCTCCCCACCCAGAAAATAAAGTAAATAAATATTACCGTAATCAATTTATTTCTAATGTTCAACTATTTTTTTATAAAAAAATAAAAGTAATCAAAAGTTATGTATTGCCGTAAATAACCACTAAAATTCAAATTTATATATATATATATAATAATTAAGCATTTAGTACTTTGTATACACGCTTTCCTTATAGGTGTGTCATTCTATTGATAGAGACATTATATAATGAGCAAATAAATTGGTCTTTTAATTAATATTTATTTATTTGACAATTACAATATATGATGAAAAATAATAAATAGGTATGATTTTATTTTTTACAAAGTTGATCATGTTGTTTATATTTCTACATAATTAATTGATTGTTCATTTGATACGGACTTAGCGATGTGGATATTGTCTCCTTACAGTTAGTAATGTTAGCGGATCACCTACGTGAACTTACCTCAACAATCTCTAAAAGGAAAATTTTCAGTTAAAACCATAAAATAACTTACCGGTATGGAAAAGTAATTTTATTTGATTATTTTTAAGAATAATTATTGTAGAATTTAAATAATATTTAGTAAAATATAATCTTTAAGTTAAACCATAAAATAACTTTAACATTACGTATGAGTACTTTTATGTGATTATCCTTGAAAGTAATTATTATGGGTTTTAAATAATTTTTATTAGTTTTGACATTGAATGTATTTTAGGGTTTTTTTATTTTATTTTTATCCATGCTACTTTAATAGGAGAATAGCTTGAACGGGTTTAACAACAATTCATTTTAATCTTTGCTGAATATCGATTGGTTTGATGGTATTTATTATTTTAGCATAATTAAATTTTCTTTCTCCTTAGTGTATTAATTCTAATATTTCATGTTCCACATATGGATATTACTTAGTTTTATAAGATTTAATTATTGGAAACATATGCTAATGCTAAAAAATGACTTCTATTTATAATTTAAGATGATTAAACCATTCAAGTATGATGTATGAGAGGGTGAATGATTCAGAAGAACTAATTGAAAATTATATTAATATTTAATATGATTCTTAATAATAATATTTTGACAAATAAAAAAGAATAAAAAAATATATGTATCAATTAGTATTTTTAGTGATTCTAAATAAGGAAATAAACTACGTGGTATCTTTAAAAAATAACGAGACTTCATTAATTACGTATGCAATTAAATAATTCAGTTAATCTATATATTATAATAAAAGATCGATCTTATCATACACACTATTAATATTACACGATGCATGTGAATAAAAATATGTTAGATGATAATTATATATTAAAATCAACTGAATTACATTTTAATTATGTAAAATGACATTATAGGGTTTATTTTAATGTTATTATTTATATATATGTTTTTTTTTTTAATTTTCAAAATACGAGGGGACGGAATTCCCCTCGATAAAATATCGAGGGCACTGAGTTCCCTCAATGTCACTGAGGAGAATTATTTTTCTTTAGTACTTCACCGAGGGAATCCTCACCTCTTGGTATTTTGATTTTTTTAAAAAAAATATAATTATCAATAAATTGTTAATTTTTATGATTCTAAAATAAGAAAAGCAACCTCGTGATATCTTAAAAAAAATAACGAGACTTCATTATTTACTTATGCAACTGAATAACTCGATCGATCTGTATAGTATAACAAAAGATCGATTGTATCATACTATTAATATTACACGATACATCCCAATAAATATAAGTTTGATGATAATTATATATTAAAATCATGTGAATTACATTTTAAATGTATAGTATGAGATTATAGTGTTTATTTTAATTTTATAAAAAAAAATATTTTTTAATTTTCAAGATACCGAGGGGACGGAATTCCTCTCGGTAATAATGCCGAGTGCATTTTTTTACCCTCAATGATATTTATTTTTCCTTTTTTATTTTTCATAATTTGTCGAGGCGTTAAATACCCTCGGTATTACTGAGGGCATAATACCGAGGCATTTGATTCCCCTATATACTTTCGAGGGTTTTATATTCCCCTCCGTATTACCGAAGAGTTTTTTCGCTCGATATATTTTTCCTCGAAAATCCTTCGACATTACCTTCGATAACAGTGACGGTAAATGTTGATGCCGATTTACTGAAGGTTTTACCGAGGGTGTCGTTAACAAAGGTTTAATCCATCGGTAAAAATCTCTCGGTATTACTGAGGGCAAATATGCTTTGTAATCCATTATTTTTTATTTCTTATTTTTTTTGTAAGTTTTACTTCATATTTATCATATTTTTAATTTATAATTGCATAAACAATACAAATTGAGATTACTAATAGCCAAAACAATTAAGACATCAAATTTATGATTTATAATGTTGTATGTAAAACTACAAATAGACATACTATTCTACGAGTCACCAATCGAAAGTTGGTGGGAACGACAACTCTACGAATATAATAATAAATATATTATATACCAAAAAATATCAAACAATAAATAGTGATTTAATTGATTAAAATCAATAATAACACTAATATTCAATTTATATATTTATGCACCATCAAATCCGTGCATCGCACGGGTATAAAGTACTAGTAAAGTATAATGAGAACTTATTATTAATTTTATTTATTTTAGTTTATAAATTTATGGAATATTCTTCTATTTAAGAAAAAAGACAATGTTAAACTTATTTTTCTAAATTAATACTTATTGAGTTGGAAGACATAAAACTCATCTTGTAATAAAAATAAAATAAGAGAAAAGGTCAATATTGCCAAATTTATAAAAAGTAATTAATTTTGAAATTGATTATCTGGAAAAGATAAAATAATTAATTAAGAAATTGGTAACATAATTATATGTTTTGTTTTTCAATATTTCATATTTTTTATGACAATATTGCACAATAAATATTATCGTTGCAATTTGTACATTTTCCTAAGTGTGATAATTATTCTTGTAAAAAGAGTTATAATAATTCTAATACATTAAAGAATTTTATTAAAATTCACATGATTCTATAATATAGTTCCATAGAATTCCATTAGAATCCAATTGAATCCATGAAATTATCCATAAAATCTATAGAATTCTATAAATAAATATTCAATAGAATTTCATGAAATTCCATGTTGAGAACCACTCCCGACATATATAGATATATTATTTCCTCCAATTCCCGTTAAATATCGTTTGAGAGCTTAAATTTTATTTCAAAGTAATTGTCTATTTAGTTATTTCTGTCCTTTTTCTTCAATTTGTTCCTTCTCATTTAAAGAAACAAGACAGTCCTTTTTCTTCAATTTGTTCCTTAAAAGGGAACAAGACAAATCTATGGTACTAACATAATTATAGTAAAAGAGAATAAAGTTTAATTATAAACTAGTGCTTAACCTGTGCGATGTACGAACAAACTATGATGGTTTGTGTTAGTACAATCAATGTGAAAATAATAATATTTAATTATTAATAAAAACATAACAATCAATGTGTTTGTGTGTGTATGTATTCAAACAAATCAAAGGTAAATTGTTACATAATCGACAAAGTGGGTTAGTTCAAGTGATAAAATTGTCCACTACATAGGGCTTATATTCTCGATTCTAGTGACCTAAAAACATATTTGAAAGTGATTTTTCTTTCTTTCTAAATGGATTAGGTTCTGGGTGTTTAACCCATGAGATTCATGTGCCCTTTATGTTGGACTTTGTATTATAAGTGATGATATTTGTAAAACTTAACATTATAATGATAGAATAAAATATATTTTTTCTCAAATTAAATCAACCAAATATTGCAAAGTTAGTAACAAACTTGAAACTAACTAACAAAAATATTGTAGGCATTTACTAACAATTTAGATTCTGATGGTAAATATTTATCGATAACAATTTCACGTAAAATTCTCAACTTTCATTGTTTTTACTAACAACTTTTGTAGGTAAACTGATTTTGCTTGTAGTGGAACTTTGAACTAATCGAAGTTAAATCAGCACACATTAGAATTCTAAATCTGTAAATTTGAATATTTTTATATAAGTCTCATTTATCTATATTAAATATATTTTCCTGAAGTAATATAATTAATTTATTCACATTTCTTGAGTATATGTTGATTATGAGTTTACATACAGAGACTCTAACAAATTAAATGTCTTGGGCTCTTTCATACTTTCGGGGCTGCCTGCGTTGTTACTTCCACACCGGAACCATCGTCAATCGTGTTTGATGCTGATGTGAAGTTCTGATCCGCCGCCAGATTACGTTGGATTCCCAAGGTCCACCATCATACTCATGCCTTAGCTTCAGACTTTAACACGTAAGACGCCAATTGGTCGAGCAAGGAATTTGAATCACCGTGCTCTGTCTTATGCTCGAGAACCTGCACCAAGAAATGGGGTTAGAAAGAGGACCTGATGGTTTTCCGGTGAACCCTTTCTAACGTTCAAGTTAGCTTTTTATAAATGTGTATGGATATACAAATTTAGATCTATGAAAAGTGAAACATCTTTTGATTTAGGGTATCTTTACTTATCCGCTTGGTTGAGCGATTTGAGAAAGTTGATTGCTTATTCATCCTTAATCAACACCTTTATACGCTTGGTAAAAGTTTTTAATAAGCTCTAGATAGCTAATTAGAATTGAAAAGTTCTATTTTGTAAAAAGTTATAAATTATATTTTTTTCCAATCAGTTTGATAGTTGATTGAATATATATATATATATATATATATATATATATTTATCATTTTCCTTTATAAAATTTTATACGCTAGTATGTTAATCTTACGTAAGTATTATTTTCAGACATAAGAAAATCTTATTTATAAATATAATTATTTTGGCATCGTTTTTTTTCCTTAATTTTTAAAATATTTTTTTAAGAAATCTATATTTATTATTATTTTATATTTTTTTTGCCATTTATGTATATTATTTTTATATCACTCGTTTTCAATAAGTATATTACCAAAAAATAATTTACAATCAACTATCTACCAGCATCACGACAACTTTAATTATCTCAATCAAGTGGATCTTAAATAAGAAAAACGAATCATGAAAATTGTTCGCAATTTTGCCTAATTTTATAATTAACACGCATTTCTAATATTACTTGTCATCACAGTAAAACACATATATTTACTCTTCCTCTCGTTATATTATAGATAAGGAAGATTTAAATCACTATTTAATAGTTTCAAAAGAAAATTCAATCCAATTGATTTGATTATTATTGTGAATATTGTGAAGCAATTATGAGGATTTAAAAAATAAATTGCAATGTAATATTGAGAATTTTAATAATTAATAAGGAAGATTTAAATTCATATTTAATAGTCTCTAAAGTTTAACAATCACAATTTAATAAAACATAAGAATCCCTATTTTATACCCAGCCCGTCCTGACGGATTGACCCGAAACTCGGCCAAACCGAAACACTGTCTGATGCGAGTCACTTTAATAGACTGTTTCACAGTTAGCCCACTTTGTATCCGGCTACTTGGGCTGGCCAGGCATGAACCGCTGACCCGCGACCCAAACGGGCCGCTAATTTGACTGAATTTCTTGTTATTCTCAAACCATTAATTATAGGAACATTTTCAATTTGAACAACTTGTTTAAATTCGACGTAGGACACAAAATAAGTACTCAATAACTCTTTTTATCGGCACTGAAGGTAGTAAAAAAAATAGTACACAACATTTTTTTTTATCGGTACTTAGTGTTGTAAAAAATATACATGCGTCCTTCCCCCCCTTCCTCTTTTTTTCTTTTCTCTTTTTTAAAAAGTTCATTTTTTTCTATATAATTGAAAACTTATAGTAAAAATTTTTTACATTCACTTATATATCTCTAGCTCATGTAACCATATTAATAACATTAACTTTGTTATTTATTCATTTTTTTTCACTTCTGTTTAATAATATTTGGAAATTTAATAAGTCATAAACAATCATTCATATATTTCATGAACATGAAAACATTATTCTTCAAACATATCAATTCATATATTAAATTTCTTGTTTTTTTCCCACTTCGTCTTTATAATATTTGATAATTTAATATATGAATTGATTTGTTTGAAGGATAAAATATTCATGTAATTGAATCATACTAATGTTTGTTTATGACTTTAAAATGTGATTTATATGTATATAAGTTATTTAATTTACTTATTTCTCAAGTTACTTGATTAGAATAGATTTGTCCTTGTTTTTATTAACTTTTTAGTACGTTTTTCTATTTGTTTTTGGTACAAGTTGGACGATTTAAGCATAATTCCGTATTTTTATAGTCCCAACTTATTTTACCGCTTTTTGATCGTAATTAATGCAAATAGGTGATATTTTGTTGTTTTCACCTTACAGCTAAGTAACCGGAAGAGTTCAGCGCGTAATAGACGAAGTTCGATATTCAAGAATAGGAGAACGAGCTTTCTGGCGAAACGAGTAGCAAAAGATCGAGAGACGGAGACAGACGCTCTGTCGCGTCGACTGACGCGACCGTCGACGCGAGCCATGATCCGCGTCAGTCGACGCAAGGCCCACGCACTGCCGACGCTATGTTCTGAAGCGTCGATTGAAGACGCGTCGACCGACGCAGCATCGACGCAACTTGCTGAAACATCAATTGAAGACGCGTCGACCGACGCAGCGTCGACGCAACTTGCTGAAGCGTCGATCCATGACCGCGTCAGTCGACGCACCCGCCCAGCCGACTTGCACGCCCAGGCAGCACCGACGCCGAGCACCAGTGCGTGTCAGTCGACGCTACGACCCAGAATTCGGATTTTAGGGTTTCTTGTGCGCCAAGACTTGCAATATCTATATAAACCCTCTATATTTCGGATTTTGAAGAAGAGAGACACCAAAGACACGACCCCCTAGGGTATTTTAGCTGATAATAAACATAATTCCACATCTCATAATGAGATTTGAAGATGGAGATCAAGGATCGAAGAATAACGCGTCCAAAACATCGAATTCGCGTTCGGGATTCAATCTTCGCCCAAGATCGACGTGCAACTCCGAAATAGCTGGAGATTTCTACTGCTTTTACTATATTCAACAAGTACTCTAACTCTTAGTTAGTTTCGTAATTAGTTTCATAGTTAATTTCTTAGTTATTTGCTTAGTTAATGCTAGAACTAGTACAATTAGCTTAATCGTTTTATGTTTGGATATTGGTTAATTTAGTTTATTTATGCGAGTTGATTTATGCTTAATTATTCGTTCTTGAATTCGTATGATGCGATTGCTTAAGGGTAGTTATTATATTTATGCTTTAGATTCGTTGCTATTGATTCTTAGTTCTTGAGTTCAAGTAGTTTAATTATTGCTCGTAGTTGGTAATTTAGTTAGAATAATTAGTTTAAATAGCTTTAGTTTAATTATTGCTTTAGTTCATAATGATCAATTCAAAATCTTTTAAAACCCCAAATGTATATGTATTTTATTTTAGTTCATAATTTGAGAAAAACATCGGAAAGACCGAACAGTTGTTTCCTCGAGAGATACGACTTGAGTCAAACTCATCACCCTACAAGTACCTCGTACTCTTGCGAGCAAACTGACGTGCTTTTAAATTAATTTATTAAAAAGGGGTGCACAAAATTTTGAGTCAAAAATTTGGCGCCGTTGCCAGGGAAGCAACGAGTAGGAATTAAAGATTTTCGTTTTAGTTTCTTTTTGATTTATTAGTTTATTTTTATCTTTTTTATTTTTACTTGGTCATTGATGTATTGTTGAGTTTATGCAAGGAAGGCGATCACTTCAACGCGACCTTGTACCATTCATTGACAACATCCACCGTTCAAATCCACCGAGACCAAGACCCGTTCTTATTTCCGAGGATGATTCCTCAACAGCAACTGATTTCGCTTGTAATCAAGCTTCCGACATCATGTTAGAAGCAAATCCGATTCGAAATGGCGATTCACCACCGAGATCACCACCACGCCTCATTATTGCGAGACAAGATGCGGGGAGAAACGAAGGAGTCGACCAGCAGCAAAACGTA
>BMAC01000724.1:280331-291581 GCA_014905375.1 Phtheirospermum japonicum | reverse complement strand
TGCGACTCAAAAAAGCTGTGTTTTGCATATTTAAATTTTTTAATAATGGTCCTGGTGAGGGAAAGACAAATATTTAAGTTTCCAAATTTTTAACTTCGATGGTTGCACTTTTGGTTGGACATATGTTATTGCATTACTTGTGTAAATGATATCATTACAATCCGATCATCGAGTTGGATTTGTCATTAGACCTAAATTAAGCATTGTTGATGTACGATAAGGAAATATGTAAACATATTTAAATACAAGATAACAAGCAAATAGAGAAAGAAAATGCCAAAAAATGTCTTATTTCTGAATCTCAGACAAAACTATAGTCAAATTAGTTTGTACGAAAAGCCCAAAAGACCATCACCTAAAATAGGAATTTATAAAATACCATTGTGCATAAATTATTTCACTATTGTGCAAAATTTATTGATCGGTTGTGCAAAATATCATACTTGTTTGTGCACAACCTGCGTCGCAAAATTAAGAGTAATAAAAATAAGAAAATAATATGAAGGGTCTTGAACTCTGCCAATTGCTCCTTTGTTTTACATAGTCTTGAACGCTAAAAATAAGAGCTAGGTGTCATGACCATAGTTTGTCGAACAGGCTCACAATTGTGGGAAGAACATTCAACATCACCTGCAAAAGCTCGCATTCAATCAGTGCACAAAACAATACATGCCACATATAACACGACAGAAAAACAAATCACACGACAACCACATCAGACAATGACATGTACAAATTTTTTTAAGACTTCACGACACGTGCAAAACACCATTCAGTACGGACGTGCACAAGGGAACACACTAATCTGCACAAACTGACATTGAATTGTGCACAAAACAAATCATACAGCAACCACATCAGACGACGACATGTACAGATTTTTTAAGACTTCACGACACGTGCAAAACACCATTCATCACGGACGTGCACAAGGGAACACACTAATGTGCACAAACTGACACTGAATTGTGCACAAAACAAATCAGACAACAACCACATCAGACGACTACAAGCACAGTTTTTTTAAGACTTCACGACACGTGCAAAACACCATTCAGCACGGATGTGCACAAGGTAACACACTAATGTGCACAAAATGACACTGAGTTGTGCACAAAACAAATCAGATAGCAACAACATCAGACGATGACAAGCACAGATTTTTTTTAAGACTTTACGACACGTGCAAAACAACATTCAGCACGGACGTGCACAAGGTAACACAGTAATGTGCACAAACTGACGCTGAGTTGTGCACAAAACAGAAAAAATTAGCCCAAACGCACATCGGACGAGTTTGTAAATCAGATGCACTGTTATAATTAGATGAATTGACCTAATTTAAAAGAAATATTACCTAATTCGTCCAAAACGAAGCCATTGGTGTGCAAGCAAAACCAAATTGTAGAAAAAAAAAAACTCGAGCAAGACCCTACAAATCGAACCAAATCCACCTCAAATTGTTGAAACTCGTAGAAACCAAATGAAATCGAAGAAGATCTCGTGTTCAAAATCTATAGGCGAGTTGATTTTGGATTACCCCAAAAATCGAACAGGATCGTGCCTCCAAAATAAAAAACTTCCCCCAAAATCGAATAGGATTGTGTTTGAATAAAACCTAGAAGATTTTTTTTGATTAACTCGAACAGGATCGTAGAGCGGGATGAGTTCTTTTCTGTCAGTGGACTTGGTTCCTCATATATCGCAGAGCGGGATGCTGTGACTAGATCGAAGCAGATACGGCTTTCTTGTGGTGCTAATTAAACTCGAGCGGGATGAATAGGTTTCGCCGCGGGTGGCCCATAATCTGTTCGCAGCGGGTGGCCCAAGTCAGGAAAGTGTGTGTGGATTTTGTTTAGGTTTTAAATTGTTTGATTAAATCTAATCCATTAGATTAGATTAGTTATAATGGCTATGATTCATTCTCATTTCTCACCCACGGACCCATTCTCACCGGAACCCAACCCTATATATATATATATATATATATATATATATATATATATATACTATATATATATATATATATATATATATATATATATATATATATAGAGAGAGAGAGAGAGAGAGAGAGAGAGAGATGGGTATTATTAATTGATTAAGTGTTTATTAGTAAAATTTAGGGAAAATTCCCGTATAGTACATATGTATATATGTTAATTGCCATTTAATCACTTAAATATGTTTCTTCCCATTTAAACCATATATTTCCCATTAAAGCAAAAATTATATTTCATATTATCTAAATTACCCATATATATTTTTATTCATTTCCTAATTATTTTATTGTTCTTTTCTTATACGTATCTGAAACAAAAAATAAATCTATATCTTTCTTTTTTTTACCGTAAGTTTGCAGTAACCATCGTTCTTTTTTTTTTTTTTTTTCTATTTATCATCAGATTGGAGTGACAAGAACCATGAACCAAAGTACTTAGTTTAATTCTGGATCTTATGGAATTAATATGTAATTCATACTGTTTTTATATTTAATTGAGAATGCTCAAACACCCATGAGATGGTGTACTGTTATCTTGGCCGAGCTTCAATTTCTGAAATTCTTATATTTTTCTACTATTCTTTTATTTATATTGAAGTTTTATTTTAATTATTTAGTCAAATATAACAGATTATAAATAACTCATCCTAATTCACACACAAGCGTACAAACCCTATGTAAATTTCAGATCTGGAAAACAAGAATCTTCTTTTGTAGTATAAATTTTAAAAGAGTTAGTATGTAATTTTATAGAGCAATATGGAATTGAATTATATATAAAAATTGAAAAAATAGTTGTATTTTTAGTATGATATTTTATAGAAATTAAAATTTATTATTTTTAGTATAGAATTACACGAATTATTATGGAATTTGAATGTAGTTTGATTTAAGAGATGTAGTATGTAATTCCACAATGTAGTATGAAATTTGACTGACGAATTGATCGATGACCGACAATGACTGATGATAGTTACGACAAGTAGTATGAAGTTATGACGGGTAGTATGAAATTAATTTGTACTAGTATGAATTCTTGTTGAATCAAATTTGGAAGAGAGAAGAAAAAATTGTTAGTACCAGCAAATTAGTACTCTTATATAGTAATTTAGATTAAATAGGATGTTAGAACTCATTGGTTTATTTGGGATAAAAACTTTTACCTTTATGAAATGCCCCTACAATTTATATATTTATTAACTTCAAACATAACTTTGGAACGACACTTGATATTACTAAACACAAAAGGATGAAGTATCTTATAAAACCCACGATGGGGCCGCTTGGTTGAGCGATTCGGAAAACTTATAGCTTATTTACTTCCATTTGTACCGCTTGGTAAAAAATCTTAATCAGCTCCTGATAGTTGATTAGACCTAAAAAGACATGTTTCGCGAGAATCTGCAATTCATAGTTTTTTCTAATCAGTTGATAGCTTATTGGAAAAAATCTCATTTTTCATTTTCTTTTATAAAATAGATTTTATATATACTAACATATTATTTTATAGTTCTACATAAATATTATGTTTAGACACAATAAAATATTTATTTATCATAGTAACTATTATAGTATCATTGTTTTTTTGTTTTTTTTACGAAGTCTTTTATTTATTATTCAAAATTTATAAAGTATTATTTTACATATATTCACATATTATTTTACCATTCTACATAAATATTATTTTTATACATAAGAATCTTTTTATTTATCGATACAATTATTTTGGTATCATGTTTATATCTTTTTTTTTTATTATTTAGAATATTTCTTAGGAAGTCTTTATTTGTTATTCTAATTTATTTATATTTATTTTATATCTTTATGTTAAAGGAATTACACATTTAGTGTGTCTATATCAACAAGTTAAGTATGAGGGTAATTTAGGTATTCATTATCATAATTAGGGAACTGTATAATTGGTACCCTATATAAAGGAAACCTTGATTAATGAGAACCATAATCTTCCTCCGCCTCTCTATTTGTGTCGTACCTTAAGTATGAGGGTAATTTAGGTATTCATTATCATAATTAGGGAACTGTATAATTGGTACCCTATATAAAGGGAACCTTGATTAATGAGAACCCTAATCTTCCTCCGCCTCTCTTTTTGTGTCGTACCTTTTTTGCTTTACGTTTACTTTTCTGCTTCTACTTTTACACGTTATCAGCACGAGTTAGCTCTCAAGAAAAAAAGAAGAAGAAGAAGAGAAGGACGATACATCAGCAACTCGAATCGTATCTATATTGCAAGGTACTTCATTATCCCATGAATTATAGATTACATATTTTTTTCTGCTGTGATGTTCTGCGTAGTATATATATAAATAAATATATATATATATAGTATATATATATATATATATTATATATATATATTATGATGTGCGTATATATATCCTGTTCTGTGATTCCTGAATATTTCTGATGTATGGAGTATATAACTGTGGATTTCTGCGAGTCCTAGGCTGAGTCCTGTTCTGTGATTTCTGAATTAAAAAAAAAAATTGCACTCTGTAAGGATCGAACCTGGGATCTCCGGGCCGATTGGTTCTTATGCACAGCTTTTTTCACGTATTTCTTATTCAGTTATTACTCTTAATTTATATTTGTTTACCTTCTTTTACTTAATAATGAAAAAAAAAGGGGGCAAAATAGAACTTGGCAGGATTCGAACCAGGCTATAGGAAACTATGTTTGATTACTGTGATCACTCTGCCGCACCTACTACTTGATAATTTTTTTAATCTGTTTTTGTTCTTAAAACTGTTTCGTTCCTGCTTTAAGAAATGAATCACATTGCGATATTATTTATTTATTAATATCCTCTAGAGAATTGTTTAATAATACTTATGTGCATATTCTCATGATAATAAAAATTCATGAGTAATACAAAATAATATAAACTTGTCATGTGATAAAAGTAATTTCACAAAGAATCGAAAAACATGATATGTGGCCTACGATCTTATAATCTAATTCATGTTCTTGAAAAAAAATTGTAAATCATTACAATTCCTTAATTCAAATATCTCCAACCTTGTTTTATAAGATGGTTGAACCCACTCATCCCGAATTTGAAATATTGGACTCAGAAGGAATTGAGTATCATCGTTGGGTTTCTGATGTGGAAACTACTTTCATGGGAAGGATTTTACATCCACGATCATACCATCCACCGATCCAACAGACAAAGAACCGTCTGATAAAATTAAAGTAAATGCCCTAATGTTTTTGCGGCGTCATATTGACCCAAGCTTACGCTGGGAGTACCTTTAGTTGAAGACACCCAAAGAACTGTGGGATGCCCTCAAGGGACGTTTTGGAAACATATTTTACACTTTGCTTCCAGAACTGGACCGTTCATTGGAATGAAATCCGCTTACTTGACTATAAGAGGGTCAATGACTTCAACAAGGACATGTTGCGCTTAAAAACACGTCTTACCTTCTGTGGAAAGCAAATCACGGAAGATGATATGATACAAAAAACTCTATCCACTTTTCCTACTTCAGCACTTATACTAGCGAACCAGTATAGGCTCGAGTATGATAACAAAAGGATTACAACTTTTAATAAGTTGATTAATATGTTGCAAGTAGCTGAGAGGCATGACCAGGTTCTCTTGAACAATAATGCTAGACCTGCAGGGACAAAGAAAATTCCCGAAACTAATTATGGTCAAGCGAATAGTGGAAAGAACTCCAAAGCAAAGGGGACTGGACGTGTTAATCCCCCTCAAAGTGATAATTATGCACCACGGGGCAGGGGCCATGGGAGCCGCAGTAGGGGGCCGTGGAGGCTCTCCCCATGTATGGCGCCAAAGATGGTGGTAGCGCCCCAAGTGGCCATGGTAATATTGGGACTAGTGGTTATAAAGCCAAGGCACCACACGAGAACCCCTCAAAGAAACGAGAGAGAGTTGGGAATGAACCTTGTTATAGATGTGGTGACACTGGGCATTGGTACCAAAACTTTCACGTAAGTGATAAGGTGGCAGCCATCTACAAGAAACTTAGAGAGTCTAAAGAACAAGAGACTCACTATGTGGAAAATGGAGATCTTGACGCTTGATGTCAATCTCACGATTGCGGACTTCAATAGCAATAAGAACCTTGCTCAGTCACTTGATGTTCCTGATTTTGAGTGATCTACTTCATCTATTTACTTATATTTCAAGATATTTGTGAAGGCATGATTGCCTCATTTTATTCAGAATATGGAGTTTGGTATTTTTAAATTAGATTTACTTTGGACAAGACATTTATTTGATTGGATTATTATTGATAATTTCGAATTTCATTCTAAAATACTGAATGTATTCGACTTTATTATTTACAAAACTATGTGCTTGGTTCAAATATAGCAATAAGATGTGCAAAAATACATCTTACGCATAGAGCTACATATCCGAATGAGAAGTATATCATTCTAGATCGTCCACAACACTCCAATGAAATTAGAGAAATTCCTCTAACTCTTTCCATGACACTATCACCACTTTTATAAGGAATGTCGCGCGGCGAAATAGAGTGCTCAACTGATAGTGAGACTACTCACATAATTTTAAGGAATAGACAATTATTTGTTGAATTAATTCCTTATAACTCATCTGTGACTACGATGATTGGGACATCCCAACTAATCAAAGGGCGAGGTACTGCCAAATTCTTGATGCCTAATGGCACAATGATAACAGTCACAGAAGCTCTATATGCACCTAGAGCAAATCGAACCTTGTTGAGTTTTAAAGATATTCGTGCTAACGGCTATCACTTGGAAACTCACTGTGAGAATGGAAAGGTAATTATATATAACATATATATATATATATAATATATATATATATATATATATATATATATATATATATATATATATATATATATATATATATATATATATATTACCTCTAATGAATGTGGAAGAGAATTCATCTTAGAGAAACTAATGAGTCAATCTAGTGGGTTATACCTCACTACTATACGGATGATTGAATCTTATGCCGTCACCAATAACGAACTATGAGACACTGACTCATATAGGCTTTGGAATGATCGTCTTGGACATCCTGGTCGTGACATGATGATCCGTATTTTTGTAAAACTCACACGGACATCCTTTCTTTCGAGTGACTCATAAAGTGAGATATAAACGCGATGCACTGCCCAATCGGTACTATTGCTGCCCAAGTGCAGCTAATAACTTTTGAAGCACAAGATGCATTACCTACATCTCACTCTGCCTCAACATCTATCTCAAAGGCACATCACTCGTTTTGCAAAGCGTGCTCTTTAGCAAAGAATAGGATCGAGACCTTCCTATGCTATAGATATAAATCAAAACCTTCCATTCTTTCAAATAATCCAAGGTGATACATATGGACATAACCATTCAAAATGCGGATAATTCAAGTATTTTATAGTTTTGGTTGATGCTTCGGCACGTATTGTCCATAGAAATATTACATTTGCAAAACTTCTAGCACATTTAATATGATTGAGGACTCACCACCCTTATCAAACACCCAAACTTATAATGCTAGAGAGTTTACATCAAAAGTACTTGATGACTATTGCATTTAAAAAAAAAAGATCGATGTACTGGATCTTGTACCCTAATGTGCACATATAATAAGGTCTCAAAGAAGACACTGTCAATAAGAATATAGATGGTGATTAAGAAAATATTTATGCGCCCTCATTTGTCTTTGCACAGGGTTATGCAATATTGCACGCAACTCTTACTTATTCGTTTATGAACCCTTGCTAACCAAATATTTTGCGTACCAGTTGGTAACTGGATATAAGCCTGATAATTCATATCTACGCATATTTGGTTACGCAGTATATGTGCCTATTGCGTCCCCACAACGCATATATATGGGTTTCTAAAGACGATTAAGTATTTATGTTGGATATGAATCTCCAACAATTATCCGCTATTTGAAACCTTTGACAGACAACCTCTTTATCGCTAAATTAGCATATTTGTCACTCTAATGAGATAGTCTTCCCGTCATTAGGGGGAGATAAGAAAAAGTATCTTCTAATGGAACGACAGGAATAGTTTCACACTATATCTCATTATGATCCCCGCATTTCACAATGTAACGTGAAAGAAAAGTAAAGTGAATAATTGATCTTCAAAGTATAGAAGACTCAATTTCTAAAGTGACGAGATCATATATATGCAAGCTGTAAATGTGTCTGCAAGGTTAAAAGTCCCAGTGAAGGGCACAATGTCACAGATTAAGACATTGCAACCATACTTAGTGGAGTTGTGGTTGAGGTCGTGACTCCCAAAAGGAACAAGGGGAGGTCACTTGGTTTGATCAATACTTGCCCAAGGAATAAGAGGGCATGTATAGCACAACTTTAATTGATCATCAATGAAAATAATGACTCTCATGAGATTATCTCTGATTATACTTATGTCCATGAATCATTACTGGAGGACGCTCCGAAGTTTAATATGATTCCAGAGAATAAAGAAATCTCAATATACAATGAGAGTTTATATAATTTGATGGAAAGACTTTTCATACACATTGATGATATATAAATTGCTGCTCAAAGAATCATAGAGCACAATAGTATCGAACCACGCTCTATTAAAATATCAATATAGAGCAAATTGACCTAAATGTAAATAATCAATCCAAGTAGAACTAAATTCATTGACAACAAGGTAGGTATTTTGTTTGGTAGTGCTAACCTCACCAAGTGTAAAGCCTGTAGGACATAAACAAAGTTTTGTCAGAAAGCGAAATAAGAAAAATAAAGCCATGAGATGTAAATCTAGACTTGAAGCACAAAGTTTCTCAAAATGCCCTGGAATTGACTATGAGGATATGTACTCTCTCATAATAGATGTTCTAATTCTAAAAAACTGAGAATGCAGCTTATACCTGTGACTACATCATATCTCTATGGGGATCATGATTTAGAGATATATACGAAAGTGCTTGCTGGCCTTTCATTGCCAAGGCAAGTGACTCTAAGCCACGGAGTGCATTTGCAAATTAAATTGAGACACTCAATTTATGGATTAAAATAATCCAGACGGATGCGGTATAATCGTCTAAGTGACTACTTGATTGGGAAAAGATAATCTATGCCCTTGCGTATTTATAAGTATCAGATTTGTGATTATAATTGTATATGTCAATGAAAGGAACATAACATCCACTCTTAATGAAATAAGAGATATCGCTAGTTATTTGAAACTCTTAATTTGAGATAATGCATCATGGGAAAACTCGGTCATGTTAAGGCTTTAAACTAAAACCGAGTTTGTGGAATACTAAATTCTACAGTTTGCATATATCCAAAAGATGATCAGACAATTAAATATGGATAAGTGCAATATGTTAGCACTCTTATGATTGGTCAAAGTGAAGATATAAGAAACATCAATTTCATCAATGGAATGACGAAGAACTGGTGGGAGTTGAAATTCTCTACCTACGTACAATATGCGCATTATTGTACCATTACTAATATACTTGACCAAATATTACTTTCTCAAAATTGTTATCTTGATTTAACTCAAGAAAGCTCAATGTCACTGGAATGGAATCAAAATGTAATTTGATACCTAAAAGAAACCATTGACGCGATTTTATTTTTCCCATTCATAAATATAATTGGGACTGCAGATGGTCTTGTAATTCCTATAGAAAACGTTGAGTTTACTTCCTACTGCGAAACACCAAATAGTATCACTAATGTTGGTTACTCATTCGATCCATGTAAAGAGATCATTATCATACATGTAGTAGTCGTAAGTATCTTCGATAAATGTTCTGATCATTCATATATCTGATGATAGTGGTTTGAACTCTATCACTGAAGAAAATGTGATAATATGAGTAATATAACCACAACTATTTTACAACCAACAAATTATACACTTTCTCAAGAATCACATATATTGAGGAAGTGGAGACTTTCAAAGTTCTCTTGATAGATGTACATATCAGAGAAGGGTGTACACTTTAGGGGGAGTCTCAACATAGGTGTGTTTTAATCTTTTTCCTTAGACCAAGTTTTATTTTTCCCATTGGGTTTTGTTACTTGGCAAGGTTTTAACGAGGCAAAAATGAAACACCATTTCACCCTTCGACCAAGTTTTATTTTTCCCATTGGGTTTTGTTATTTGGCAAAGGTTTTTAATGAGGCAACTACTCATGCACCATTTTACTTGTTGACTCGATACAAGGGGGAGTGTTAAAGGAAATACACATTTAGTGTGTCTATATCAACAAGTTAAGTATGAGGGTAATTTAGGTATTCATTATCATTATGTAATTAGGGAACTGTATAATTGGTACCCTATATAAAGGGACCCTTGATTAATGAGAACCCTAATCTTCCTCCACTTCTCTTTTTGTGTCGTACCTTTTCTGCTTTACGTTTACTTTTCTGCTTCTACTTTTACACTTTCTTAGTTTTTATGTATATTATTTTTTTTATATCTCTCAATCATGTTTATATTGGTAAATCAATATTTAATCAACTAATTTACCAAACACTATTTTATAATTAGCTATCAACTACCAGCGATCAGTTATCAACTACCAGTCACCAGTTATCAGCTTTTCAAATTACTCAACCAAGCGGACCCTATATATCTCAAGATTTAATGTGTTATCTTTATTTGCATTTTAATTACGGTTTATTATAGGGAAAACTATTTTTTGTCCATCAATATATGCAATTTATTGCACATTACCTTTTGAAATAATCTCTGTTTTATTTTGACCTCTAATGTATAAGAATCGATAAAATATTTTCAGGAACAAGCAAATCAAAACGTTTGATCTCTATTTTTGGTTTTTAACAATACCCTCTAAAATTAATTTTTGACGAAATATTTCATCTATATTCCGTTGGGGAGTCGCAGGGCAAAGTGGTATAGTTTGGGGCTAAAATGAAAAAGTCTATTAGTTTTGGGGGTAAATTAAAATAATATAAATATTAGATATTTGTGTAAAAATATTATGTTTATAAAAAAGGTAGCATTCTTATCTCATATATATATATATATATATATATAGGATTAGGTTCAAATAGATCCCACGTCAATATATGCGAACCTAGGGACCAATCCAGGCCGTAGATCTAATAATATGTGTGGACCAGATTTTTTCTATTTTTTAAATCCTATATATTATATATATGGAAGGAGAAGGGTGTTTATGTAAATTTACATAAACCCTATCAGTCAATTTAATCCCAAATTTC
>BMAC01000724.1:264380-276916 GCA_014905375.1 Phtheirospermum japonicum | reverse complement strand
AAAAAACAAAGATTATATAATCGCATAATATAAAGAATTCAATACATTATTTTAAAATTCTTAACTAAATAATTATTTATGATCATTTGTATATTAATAGTTTGTGACTAATTACTATGACTTTATGTATTTAACGCTAGAAATCCACAAATAAATGATTTATTACTCTTGGTTTTATAATTACTTTCGTATAACTTATATATATAATTCTAATTTATTTATCGGGTTCATCAACTGACTCAATGACTTGATGTTTAACTCGATTACTCAGTGGCTATCCCGACTCAATTAACGGGCTGATTTCAAATATATTATTTATAATAGAATAAAACACAAAGGGCCTTAATTAAATTTGTAATACTATACCTCATTTATTTGGCATTTCTTTGTTCATTCTTGTAGTATTTTATATATTTTAATAGTATTTATATGTTTTTTAGTTTCTAGATTTAGAAGATAATATTTTATATTATAACTTTAATTAAGTATATTACTTTCTGTTTTAAAATATTTTAAGATTCATTTTATTATTTATAACTTCTTGATCTTTGTTATTATTTTATTATAAACTTTCAGTAGATAAAAAACTATCTAGAAATGGTTTTTATATATTTATTTAATTTACTTTATAACTATCGCCAATTTATTTCTTCAATGTCTTTAAAATATATATTTAGAAATTAATTATAAACTTATTATATTTCTATCTAATTTCAAAATATTATCATATTTATTATATTAGAATATTTCTATTTTTTATTTTATTTCATAAATTATTAAGAATCATTTAGAATTAAAACACATATGTCGTATTTATTTAACTGAATTCATAATTTTCTCAGATTTATATTATTATTTATAGAATTTAAGTGTGTTTTTGTTACTTTTTGGATTTAGTAAATGATTATTCATGATTTAAATTATTTTTAATTTATTCTATAAAATCATAATGAAATAAAATTTATTTTATATTATTTATTCGTAATTTTCTATTTTTAAATTATTTGATAAATATTTGTATATAAAATATATTTCTTATATATATTTAACTTATTTCATAGTTTTTATGATTTATTTTATTATTTATAACATTTCTATATTTTTCTTATTATTAATAATTATTTATAACTCATAATATCTTAATACAATTTTAAAATATTTTAGGATTTATTTTATATTATTTATAATATATATATGGTTTTTATGAACTTTTTTTAATTTTAGCTTAATTAATATATATATTTATAATTTAAATACAAGTTTTTGTATTTATTTAGTTGATTTTATAATTTTTTCAAATTTATATTACAGGTATTGTATTTTTATTGGTTAAACGTTGATTTGGTAATTGTATATTATGTTGATAAAAATTATTTTTAAAATAAAAAACTGAACAAGATTGCGACTAAAGTACAATTAGATTATTCAGTTTTACTCAAACAGATTGATGTGATTAAATTATGACTAATGATAAGATTTTGGGGTACCTGTTGACAAACAAGTACAACGGGTACCGATAATTAGAAAAGCCTAAAGTTATTTATAAGATTTTCTCTTTGTCTTTGAATACAAAGACTAAATAAGGAAATGCACGCAGTGATTTGTAATAACGTGAGTAATATGATTGTTTCGCGACTAACTAAAGGGAGAGTTGAAACTATTAGTATGTGATGATAACAATTTAAACTGTAATTAGACTTATAATGTAGTCTGCAAAAAGTTGTTTTATAATATATAAATGTGGAGTTATTTACATTTGACTTGTTTTAGAGCGCGGATATACGCACCCCATCTAATTGTATTGTTGTTTCATCGCCTCCTGAACTCGTCTCGCAGGCCTCCAACTCCTCCCTCTGCGCCTAGAGTTGCGAGCTCTCTCATGTGGGTCCCCTATCCTGCTGGAAAGAGGAGGAGGAGGAAGAAGAAGAGATGCCTCGGAAACCCTTTGAAGAATCGCGAACATAATAATTCCTGGTTGACCATGTTTCCAGAAAAAAGATACTTTCGAGAAAGGACGAGCACGACTAAAGCCAACTTCCCAAACAAGCCGATGTCGTAATGTCGGCCCTTACCCGACCCAACTACGTCGAGAAAATAAGGTCAGAGTCAACCTCGTTTTCCGGATCCTGTGAATAATCACGTGCGTCATCCAGACGTCGCTCATACGCCTCCTGAAATACAACTCGTTAGTAAATTTTACATTAAAACCAAAGAACAAGTTAAAAATAAGAAAGAGACTCACATTATTATTACGGGATTTCGCACGATCCACGTGTTGTTGTCTTTCTTGTGCGTACGTACAAAAACCTAGTGCGTAGTGGTCGGAGCACCCGTCTCCTTCTCCTGTATCCAAATAAAATTATCAAATAATTAACATAAAAATAAACAAACAAATAATATATTATATTATGAAATTACTTACAATATCATATGAATAATCGACTGTAGATCTAGACCCCCCCACCCCCATGCTTCAACATCCCAGTACCCGAACCAGCAGGCTCTCTCTTTCTGTTCTTGCTGCACTGCTCGGACCTCCTCCTGTTCTCGTGCTTATCCCACTTAACAGTCCAAACCCTAGTTGAAATTCATGATATATAAGATGATATAAATTATCTATAATAATTAAAAAAAAACTTTGATTTAATAAGAAAATATAACAGAATCATTTACATCCAGACCCCTTCGTCAACGCATGGTGGTGGCTGACCAACATGAGAATCATGATACTGCTTATACTCGTTCAGCTGCTTCCCATACTTGTCTTGCATCGTATGGAGAAATATTGTACGTATCCGTCGCAGAGTATACAGGTTCGTGTCCCAATAATAAACCTCCTACAAAATAAAATAATAATAACAATTCAATTGATATATGATTCTCAAGTTACAATAAAAATTAATAAATTTAGACACAAATTAATAATTACCTAAAACATGTTCCACCAGCATCGACGAGTCTCCTCAGGGACTGCCTTAAACTGCCACCTGGTGGGATGGAGCTCCTTCTCCATGATCTCCCGAAATATGTTGGTCAGCCTGACGTCCCTGCTATGTAGCCTGTAATTGTATTTGTGGTTATAAATATAACTTATAATAACGATGATTAAAATTTTAAAATTATTAATTTACTTACTTCTTCTCTGAGATAAACATAAGGTATCGCCTCTGTGGTGGGCCCAAGTCCCGTCGGGATGTACCCGCATTGGACGGTGTCGGTGTGGTGGTATCCGTGGTTGGCGCTGAATGACCAATACCAATGCCCATGTAATCGTCATCGAACTCAGCTAAATGATTAGCCGATCCCATATCTGATCGACCTATGATGTTGAATTCATGACCTCTCAGCACCTGATAAAATTATCAGATAATACGAGCATTTTACAAAATATCAGTATATACTATATATCAACCATTTTAATAAAATCCAGACATAAAGTAAATTAGTTAAAAAAGAGTGTTTTACAATATGAATAATTTACATATTTCAACCAAATAAATCATCTGAAACGACACTTTCACTATTAAAGTTATCACCAAACTCACCACGGTATTTCAAAATCACCATCACCAATAATTTAAAATATCTTAAAACCACCATCATTTTGTTAAAATAATTTTGAAACCCGTTATTGAAGGGATAAAACCTCCCAACCAACGCCATACACCACGTCATCACCGATATCTTCCCAACTAATCACAAATTAAACCATGACATACATTAAATTAACATAGCCGATCACCACGGTATTTAAAGACCACCATCGCATACTTTAAAAGATAATTGCATAATCGAACCCTTAATGAACACTAACGAACCCTAATTGCATAATTGAACCCTTAGTGAACACTATCGAACCCTAATTATAATATATTCCCTAAATTAAACCCTAATTATATAATTATTTCTAAATTAAACCTTGATTATATAATTATTCCTAAATTAAACCGTAATTAATAATAATCCCTAAATTACACCCTAATTATATAATTATTCCTAAATTAAACTCTAATTATATAATTATCTCTAAATAAAACTCTAATTATATAATTACTCTTAAATTAAATTTTAATTATATAATAATCCCTATATTAAACACTAATTATATAATTATTTTTAAATTAAATCTTAATTATAAAATTATTCCAAAATTAAACCATAATTATATAATAACCCATAAATAAAATTTAAATTATACAACAATCTCTAAAATCAACCCTAATTATACAACAATCACTAATATAAACCCTAATTAAATAATTAATTCTAGTTAAATCAAACAAATATAAAATAATTCAATAAAAAAAATAATTTCAGAAAAACTAAAAATAAAAACCTCGGCAGCGGGTGACGGCGACGGCAGGCGAGAGCGGCTGCTATGGCGTCGACGACAGGCGACGGGTGCTTGGCTACGACGGCGGGCGATGGGTGCGGCGACACTTTCTTCTCTTTCTTCCTTTATCTTTCTTTCTTTTTTTTTGGAGCGTATAGAGTGAGGCAGCGGGAGCAGGGCTACTGCTATTTAGGGCTTCGGACCAAGGGCATTATGCCCCTTGGGTCAAAAATACTCCACGTGTCTACAATGATAGGATTTATTTTATTTTTATTATTTTTTATTTTTTTTATTTAAAAAGACAAGGGGATGTATTTCCCCTAGGGATTTCAGAGATGAATCTATTTCCCCTCGGTAATTTTTTGAGGTCAAGTAGTTCCCTTCGGTATTCCCGAGGGGAAATTGTTCCCCTCAGCCTTTTTAAATTAAAAAAAAATAGAAAATGCGTATTTACCGATCAACACTCAATTCTCGTGATTTTATGACATCGAGACGCACCCCATGCCACTTCACAAAATCAAGACGCTTCTTCGATTTGCATTTCCAACCGAACAAGTTGATCGATCGATAGTATCTTGGTTGTTGGTTAAATTACAAGACACATGTAAATACACACATGCTCGGTGATATTTCTCTAGCGAGATCGGGTCAAAATCACCCCCCGTGTGTAAAATGATAGGATTTGTTTTATTTTTACGACTTTCCTATTTTTTTCGAAATTTTTATTTAAAATTGAAAAAAAAATCAAAAAAATAGAAAATGCGTATTTACCGATCAATACTCGATTCTCGTGGCTCTATGACATCGAGACGCACCCCATTCCACCTTCACAAAATTACGACGCTTTTTTGCGTTTCCAACCTAACAAGTTGAACGATCAATCGTATCTTGGTTGTTGGTCGAATTACAAGATACATGTAAATACGCACATGCTCGATGATACTTTTCTATCGAAACTGGGTCAAAAACACCCCACGTGCGTAAAATGATAGAATTTATTTTATTTTTACGCCTTTTCTTTTTTCTTTTTCGATTTTTTAAAATTTAAAAATTTCGAGGGGATGTAATTCCCTTTGGGATTTCCAAGAGAAATCTATTTCCATTCGGTAATTTTCCGAGGGTATATAGTTCCCCTCGGTTTTTCCGAGGGGAAAGTTTTCCTCCTGGTTTTTTTTTAATTAAAAAAATCAAAAAAAATAGAAAACTCGTATTTATCGATCAACATTCGATTCTCGGTTCTATGACATCGAAACGCAACCCGTGCTACCTTCACAAATTCACGACGCTTCTTCGATCCGATTTTTCAACCGAACAAGTTGCTTTATTTCAAAAAAGAAAAAAGATTATGTCTTCCACTTATACACTGCTCATTTCGATCCTAGTTAAATAACTAATAAATGATGATTGTTGATTTGGGAATATACAAGCATGCCTCCTTCTTCGAAGTATTACTTTTTGTTCTTCAAATGTTTAATTGATGGACCAAATATTATCTAATAATTTTGCAGATGATACCAACAGAGTTTGTGAAGATATATGGCGAAATTATGCCTTAAGAAGCTCTTTTGATAACTGATAATGAATATGGAACATGTTGAAAGGTCTAGATTAAGCAATGCGATAACCGTTTAACAGGAAGAATTAAAAAAAAAAAAAAAACATCAGAAACCACATTCAACTTATAATCATTTATAGGGTTAAGTTGATTTATCATTTAAAATTAATAAACAAACTCTATTATTTAATATATATATATATATATATATATATATATATATATATATATATATATATATATATATATATATATAAATATATATTAAAAGAAATAAAAGTAATTTTAATAGGTAGAAATCTTGTAATTGCCTAAAATGATAGAATGTGGTTTATTTTTACGATATTATATGTATTTTTTTCATTTTTTTTTTAGTTTTCAAAAAAACCGAGGGGAAAATCTTCCATCGAAAATTACCGAAGAGAATATAATTTCTGAAGGGTAAATTATTTCCTTCGGTATTTTCGAGAGGTAAATTCTTTCGGTAAGTATACCCTCGAAAAACTTTCGGTATTGTCTTCGTTAATTATGACGGCAAACATTGACGTCGTGTTTTCGAGGGATATACCTAAGGGAGTAGTACTGAAGGTAAAATTTCTCGGTAATGCCTTCGGTAAAAATTACACTCGATAATACCTTCAGAATTTTTGAGGACAATAGTTTCCTAGGTGTTCCCCTCGGTAAAATACTATTTTTTTGTAGTGTAATGATTATAATTAAGTGAATAATGATATAGTCACATCACAGTAGAATCTCCCTATACTAGAAAAATATATCATTTAAAACACTACATCTCATAATATAATGGGGAAATTATTTTTTGCCCCCCAATGTATTTTTTATACATTGCCCACCAAAGTATTTTTGTTCCACATTGCCCCCTAATGTACAATAATTTTTGACGTTACATCCTAAAGTTTATTTTCGGTGGAGTATTCCTTTTAAATTTCATCAACAGACAGTTGTGAGGCAAAGTGCAAGAATCTTATAGTTTGAAGGGTAAAGTGCAAAAAATTCTTATAGTTTGAGAGGTAAATTAAAATAATATAAATAATTTTTTATTTTTGATTAGAATTATATTGACAACTTTTCGTGTTTGTGTGTGTATGTGTAAGATAAAAATATTATATTTTTTTAAATATAAAAACTTAAGATAATAACCCAATATTTATATTATTTTAATTTGCCCCCAAAACTATAAGACTCTTGCACTTTGCTCCCAAGCTGCCCGTCGATAGAATTTAGAAGGAGTCTTCATCCGGAAATAAAATTTATGAGACAACATTGAAAATTATTGTATATTAGGAGGTAAAGTAGAACAAAAAATATTTCAGGGGCAATGTGTTGAAGACTGCATACATTGGGGTGTAAAAAACCAATTTTCCCTAATATAATCATATTTGAACATGTACTTAAACATTAAAGTCATTTTTGCACATTTTTCTATGTAATATTGTGATACAATCTTATATAATAATGTACTGATGATTATATATTTTTTTAATAATAGTAATATCGATGATACTTATTTTTCACAACACAATAAAGTATGTATTTCGTTCAAACATAAAAGTTTGCGGAATTTATAAGTCATTACACAATTTGCTTTAGACTTGGAAAAAACAAAACAAAGTGGCTTCGAAAAATATTTGTGTTGATAACCTCAGACATATTTAACATTATATTAATTATAGAGCTGATAATTTACATAATATTTATGATTTCATGTGAACGATGCAAGCTAGGCTTACTCCTGTGGAGCACTCGAATCGTAGGACCTGAACTCAAAAATAATGGACCGAAATGATTTTTCAGTGATCCCCTTCAATACCTAAGTTAGTTTCTAGGCAAAGTTTGGCAGAGTAAGAGGTTAGTTTAAGAAGAAAAAAGTGTGTTTAAATTAAACATGTGCTTAACCTATTTATAAATGTCATTTTTTAGGGTGTCATGAAATTTGACGCTCATTTCCGAGATTCCATAGCCATTATGCGACGTTTTTCTCCTGGACCCTTCCTTGCCGTTTTGCCCCGTGCATATAACCCAAGTTGTTCCTTGAAGCCGTCCTAAAACCTCGAGCATAGGCGTTAGAGCTCCAATATTAGCGATAAACACCTCTATTTCTTTTATACAAGTCTTTATGTAGGGCTTTACGAACGAGCCATATAGATTTCACCAAGATCATTGCGTAACCCCGAACCTTGTGCCTTGTACTGAGCTTCAGGGTTTGCCCCGAGCTCCAAACGAGATCTCTTATTTTATTGCGAAACAATTTATTCATGTGTTCCATATTAAACAATAAAAGAGATGTATTGACAATATTTATATTTGAAAAATTATAAATATTACTTTGTCACTTTCTCTTTTTTCTTTTTTGCTTTTCTTTGTCCTAAAAAATGAAAAACATTCACTTTGTTATTAGTTACTATTTTTGAGAAATAGCTATAAATCTCAAATAGTTTGAGAGATGTAGGGTTTGAACCCTTGTCAACACCCTTTTAAAGGGTCAGTGATACCACTTGAGCTACAAGCTCGTGGTGACTAGATACTATATTAGTTACCAATACATTGTTTTATAAGAGTGTGAAAAAGACATATAAGATATAATTTTTTTTCTAATAGAATTTTTTTTATAAGCATAATACTTTTACGCAAAATATAATAATTATATTATTTTAATTTGTCCTCCAATTATAAGATTTTTTTTCACTCTACGCTCTATTTCCCCATCGGCTGAATTTATAGGGAATATACAATGAAAATAAACTTTAGAATTAAAAAATTCTAATACATCAAAAAATAAAGTGGAATAAAGAAATTCGACTGAATTTATAGGGCAATGAAAATAAACTTTAGGATTAAAAAATTCTTATACATCAAAAAATAAAGTCGAATAAAAAAATATTTTAGAAAATAATGTTAAAAAACGAAATCAATGGGAAGAAAAAAATAATTTCCCCTGAATTCTATAATAGAAGATTACGTCGAATCTATTATGCTTCAGAGTTCTTAGGACCTAATGTTCTCGAAATTTAATAATCTTGTTGCCGACAAATTTGAGTAATCAATTGCAACATATAAAGCACAAACAATTAATGTACGAACAATCAAAACGACAAACTAGAGCAAACTCCCCAGTAGATCATGTTACTTTTGTCGTGCCAAGATGTCCATATATTTAGATGAGCGATGGTAATTTGACAACAACTTGTGAAGGAAAATATTAAGATATTTTTAACAACCAAACGTTTTGGACCTGAGAGAATATAATCCAAGCAAACCTTGTTTAGGAGTTTTAGTTGAGGCCCATTAGACGATGGACGGCCCGATAGACGGTCAAATATAATCCAAAGAAATACTACTTTGTTTGGGGAAATTTTGTTGAGGCTCATGGGATGATCGGATGTTTAACAAACAATCAAAAATAGTTGGATTACAAACCCACCCATAATTTCATAATCCATGCAAACATTGCATTCAATTACATTAGCCATCAACTTGAGCAATTGTCGCGGCAAATACGAGAAATATCAAAAAAAAAAAAAAAAGGGATTAAGAATGTGATATATTAATATCAGAAAGAAAGAAATAGTGTTCACATGGAATTCTAAAAAATATTTTCGTATGATATATTAAATATCTTATTTATAATTATATCATTTTCGTTGCATAAATAATCTTCGATCATTTATACTTTTAACTATCACTATTGTGAAATAAAGATCACTTGTGCGTTACACGAGTGTTATAAAATGATACTTTTGAAGTCTTTGTGGTAGCTATAAAAAAAATAAAAATTGAAGTACAATCATCTTTAAAATTTGTGTGACATCCCGTCTTTCAAGTACTGGTATCATTCTATTTACAATTACATCGTTGTTCACAATAAATAACCTTCGAGTTGATTTATGCATGCGAACATGATTAGTTGTTAAGGGGGATTAACAATGAAGAATTTTTTATCTTAATTTAAGAATTGTATCAATTGTTAGTTTTTGGAGCAGTAAAAACACTACTGATTTAGTTCGATTAGAACTCCTACCCAATTTAAGAGTTAATGTAATTTAGGAAATTCCCCTATTAACGTTTAGGGGTATTGATCCGGTTATAATCGGTCGGTTAATTAACCGGCGGTTAATTTAACCGCAATTTGTTTAACCGTAACCTAACCGGCTGAGAACCGGTTAAGGTTACGGTTACGGTTAAACCGGTTAACCTAACCGGGCGGTTAATCGCCGATTTTTAATTTTTTTTTAAAAAGCAGTCGATCGACTGATTTTCTGTCGATCGACAGAAATGCAGCCGATCGACTTTTAAAAAAAAAATACCGGTTAACCGCGCGGTTACGGTTAGATGGTCAGGTTAACCGTAACCTAACCGCCGGTCAACGGTTAACCATAACCGGTTATTAACCGGCGGTTAACCGGTTAACCGTAATCGGATCAACACCTCTATTAACGTTAATTTATAAGCAACCAAAAAGAAAAAAATGTCAATTAATAAATTGTATTTAAGGATTAATGAAATAAGGAACTTAATTTAGTTTGGTTATAAACTAGTTCAACACTTGTGTGTTACACGGGATTTATATAAAAAATTAATATAAAAAATATTTTTGATAATTACAAAGTTTTAAATCATAAAAAATAAAAAATCAAAGGGTGTATTCTAACCATGACTTGTACATTTCTAATCCATTTACTAATAATTATAATTATTAAATAACTTTATATTTTAATATTTTAAATTCGTTATTAACTTTATTATTTACATAATTAAGTTTTTTAAAGGATATCACATTCTAAACCCGCATGTATTCTCTATCAATTAATTATTATTAAATTATTTTAATACTTAGATCAAAATTATTAATAATTATTAGTTTTGTACTTTGAAAAATTCAAAAGATGGCATACTCTCAACTCATGTCACATTGTACCGATATATAATCAATATTAAAATAATAATTATTATAATATAATATTATTTTTTATGTTTATATTGAATTCATTACTAATATAATATATAGTTAAATATTTATATTATTGCAAATGACTTTTAATTTATCTATATAGAATGTTATTAATATATTATAATAAATTTATTATAATAAGTAATAACTACTAAATATGGAAAATTTAATATATTATAATAAGTACGTACGTAATAATTTTTAAAATTATGGAAGTCCTAATATATTATAATAAATTTTTATTATAATAATTATTTTTTAAAATATGAAATTTCTAAAAATATAGAATTTTTAATATATTATAATACTTATTTCTATATTAGAATTCCTGGACCTCTCAGTAGGATTCGAACCCATATGAAGTTCTGACCACCTATCAGAGAAAAAAGAACGAATTGATCTTGTAGGATTCCCAAGAAATTTTTCAATTTCTTCCGGAAGCAGATGATTAATCATCAGCTTCTCACGTTCCGTGAATAGTCGGGATATTGAAGAATATCCACAAAGGCATTTCGGGAATAGGTCTAATTCTATCTATGTTTGAAGAAAGGAAGGATCCCAAAGATCTATACTCTTATAATTAGTGTTAATTTTGGTAAGACTATAAACCACCAAAACTCGTCAAGTAAGCGTTCGAATCATCAAAAATTACACGTCATCTCGAATCTTCCTAAGCAAATACATAAAATTGAGATTTTTTCGTTTAGTATATATTTGTGATTTAATAATAATTAATATTATCTGGAGACATTATTCTTTACTAGTTGTATATGCTTTGAGATGGGGGGTTTTGAAAACCGTTGCTGTCTTCGATGATTGAAAAAATACATGCATATATAGACTATTCAAGTACTTATTAAGGGAAAGTAAATAATAAAAAACGAGCAAATTCTTTATTTAACATCTAACTAGTATTGTACCCGTGCGTTGCACGATAATTTTTTATTTTATTTTATTTAAAATAAAAATAATTATTTAAAATGTATTAAAATATTTAAATAAGTAGTTGTATATATGTATACTTAAATTATATATATCTCTCTGTGTGTATGTATATTTTGTTAAGAACCATCACTGGTTCTCATATCAGAGATGGTTTTACCATAACTGCTCCCTATATATAAATCATCTAAATATTATTTAAAGATCGAATAGTATTCAAAATGATATAACCTAATTCATAAAAGGATTGTTATTAGACGAAATATACTTTACAAATTATGATAAATTTTCTTATACACAACATTTGTAGTTTTGTTAACATGTTTATTCTCATCATCGTCGATCAATATTTGTAAACCTATACGATTGGTCACCCTTGATATAGCAACGTATAACTGACCATGGCTGAAAACAGGCTTCTTCAGGAAAATTTCAACGTGAGAGAGATATTGTCCTTGAATTTTGTTAATCACCATAGCATATGACACGATCATAGGAAATTGTCATCGTTAGAACTTGAAAGGGAACCTCGAATTGGATGGTGTGACAGTCATTCTAAGGATTAACAACAATTCACTTGCATTGCTTCCTTGAGAAATATTAGCCTATACAATATTACCGTCAAGTAAACAACTAACATTACACAACACAAGGGAATAATCGATATTTCTCAACAACATGAGTGGAATTCTAATTTTTAGTTTTAGCTCATAGAGGCAATCCATAACATTTAATGG
>BMAC01000724.1:245185-261310 GCA_014905375.1 Phtheirospermum japonicum | reverse complement strand
TCAAACCGCCAAGTCGTCACCCGACTAGCCCATTATCAAAACACCTCTTTAACAATATAATATAAGAAATAAAAAATAAAAATAAGAACTCAACTTGTACAAGGTTTTCTCTTCTTGTACTTATTCTTTCTTTTTTTTTCTTTTTCCTTTTCTTTTCTTTCTTTTTCTCTTTTTTTTTCTTTTCTTTTTTTTAATAATAGGTACCCATAAAGATGAGGTACAAAACGAGCATAATATACATACATCAAAAGCGAGAGTTCATTGACTCCAATCTTACGTTGCTAAATGCAACTGATAACATTTCTCAACTTTGCACGTGGAGTTTTAACGTCTCCAAAATAAAAAGAAAAATTACATAGAATCCTATAGAGGGTATCGGAAAACGGGGCTAGTAGAGAGTATTCGACTCTTAAGAACGAAATATGAATAGAACAAGAGACAAGACACTTCATAGATTATTTACACTTCATTTCCCATAATTACACTATTATTCGAACGAAAGTCTAAATATCCTAACCAAAGCATCTAACCACGTCACTTCCTCAAGGTTCCAGTCAATATCAATACACACAACTCAAATCAACCACAAGCAAGCATACAAAAATTTACTAACCAAACCAAGGACAAACTCCCCCATACTTAGACCATACAATGTCCACATTGTATAAAAAAATGAAAATTTCAGCAAAGTATGGTAAAAGGAAGAGAAAGAGAGATACGTCCCTGAAATCGTGCTTGTGATAATGAGTCGAGCATCCAAGACCATTCAACGGGCTTCAAAGTTGAGAGGAACCTGAAACGAAAAGAAACAAAAACACACAAAAGCAAATTAAGTTAAAAGACTTGGGTTGCCTCCCAAGAAGCGCTTAATTTAACGTCTCTAGCTTGACGACGTCCACGTTCGATGTTATCCCTGGTCTAAAAAAAGATGACGGTCGTGCAACGCCTTGGTATTCTCTAAAAGCAAGAATTGGCGATGACAATCACCAAGGCGGGCATAAAAATCACGTCCCGGGATGCAAACGGGCTCCTTCTCAACTTTCTCTCCAAACACTTCCTTCTCATGTTCGTACAAAGAATCAAGCGGTACGGCATGAGGTTCAGTAAATTCACCCGAAGTCAACTCTCCCACACAGTCGTGTATATAATCCTTAAAAAGCACGGGAGAGGCAATGCCGACTTCCACCTCCTTCTTCTCACCCAAAAATTTCACATCTTCACACACCTCGTTCAAAATATCATCAAAGCTGGAATTGCCATCAACAAAGGTGGAATTTTTCATATCAAAGAGGGACAACTCCTCATGACAAGGTTGGTCTAGCTCGTACATCTTGTTGTCAAATTGCTCTAATTGAATATCGAGGCGTTCTATGCGTTCATCCATACGTTCTATGCGTTCGTCCATACGTCGAGTCGCTTCCACAATCTCAGTTAAAAGATCTTAAGAAATAGTGACAGAATGATCTCCGCTCGAAATATACGCATTGGATGTGGGTGGAGTGTAAACGTCGTAGCTCGAAGAATAGAAATCTTGAAACGTAGGAGCATACGAGTTCGCATTCGGATAAGGTGGTGTAAATTGAGCATAAGAATCGTCAAGACCCAGATCATAATACCCACGAGATGGTGCATAAGAATCCATGCTCGAATTACAGCAATATGAAGGACATGGGCCAGGATAGTCAAAAGCATGGGCCCATTCTCGATCGCTCGGGGCATACGGGTCATAATATGGCGGAGGGACTTGACAATCGAAAGTTGGAGTGTAAGGGTCATCATATGGCAAACTAACTCGATAATTCGCCATATTCAATCAAAATAATCTCGAGTCTTCAAAAATTTGGCTACAAAGCACAACACTCAAAAACCGAGATTAAATTGTATTCGTTACTATCTCAGTAATAATGCAAAATAATACAAGTGCGAAACCAGCATTGAGTGAAATGAATATTGTGGCATTAACTATAATTGATTCGTAAAAATATCAACTAATTGTCTATTAGTTGTTGGTGATATTGATCCACAAAGTGATAGCAAGAGAATTGCAGTAGAAAAGAGATCTGGTAATTTGAAAAGTATCAACGAGTTGCATCCTTTGTATGTTGCTCTACACTATCAATTACTATTTCCATGTGGCGAAGACAACCACAGGGAAGACATATCTTTTTCTGAACCTAGAAAACCTAAAGGCAAGGGTAAACAATATGTGAGCCAGATGGAGTTCTTTTCTCACCGATTGCATGAAAGAGGCACAGAGGTATTCACTATTCTATATAGTCGGCGACTCATACAAAAATTCATAATTGATTCATATACAATTATTGAATATTCAAAATTGTGGTACATTAGAACTCATCAAAGAAATTATGAAGTGAGATTTACAGTAGGATTGTTGATGTAGTGTTATGAGGTGAGGCAAATGGCTGGAACTCATGTTGTCTTGCCCACGACATTTACTAACGTTCACTAGAGGTCGTTTCACATAATTTTTTCTATATTGAATGATTTGTACATATTTGTATGTGATTTTCGTGTGTTTTTGCATAGTATGTTGTGTGCTTTTATGTGTTTTAAGTTTATCTTTTTATCGTTTTTCTTCATTTTTTATGTTTTTCGTTTCTTATGGTGTTTAATGTGTTTTTACTTTATTTTGTATGAAATAATCTAACTTTGTTTAATGTTAATATCTCAGCTCAAAACGAGGAAAACGGGACGAGCGACGAGCCGAAGCCATGCAGGTGCGTCGATTGACGCACCGTCGACGCTACACCCGCATCGACTGACGCACTGTCGACGCAAATATTCTGTTGCGTCGATCCTGGCTCGCGTCGATCGACGCACTGCCTGTCGACGCTTGCAGTCTGGCTCGCATCGACTGATGCACCGTCGACGCAAATGTTCTGTTGCGTCGATCCTAGCTCCGTCGATCGACGCACTACCTGGTCGATGCGTGCAGCCTGGCTCGCGTCGACTGACGCACCGTCGACGCTCCGGCAGTTTGAGTGGTTATTTTTGAAAAATCTATAAAAGCCGGTGGTTTTCTTCATTTTCGAGGGCTGAGACGAGGGGGAAAGGTCCAGATATTGTAGAGAACCCTCGGTTCATACCACCATTTCAATTACGCGCATAATTCGGGTTGAAGAGTCGGGGATTGCAAGTTCGGGTCGTCAACTCCTCGTTTGTTCTTCGTCTTCGTTTTAATTTCTGTATTTTCGTTTTAGTTTCTTAGATTTCAGACTTTAGATATTAGATAGATAGTTTGTAGTATGTAGTTAGTTGATAGTTTGAACATCGTTACCTTCAAGCTTTCAATTCGTATTTCGTAATCGTTTCTTGATGAATGCTCTCTTTATATTATTTGTTCGTTTATTTTAATACCAATCGTGTTACTGTTTGATGGCTGAATTTTATGCTACTTGATCATGATTATGCTTGCTGGTTGAGTTTATTGGTCTAGTGTGCTTTGGGTCGTTTAGAACCATTGGGATTGACAACCCCGATCGTGGAGACGATTCCGGTGCACTTGACCTTCGTTTTATTAATCGTTTTAAAGTTTTTAATCTTATTGCTCGTATATGTTAGAAAACCTCAAACCTTATTCGATCGCGTGTTTAATTTAGTTTAGTTTTTATTTTCGTTTCCACGTACGTAAAATCGAACACCAAAATAGTTTCCGATTAGTCTTCCTTGTGATTCGAATCGAGTCAACTTATCGCATACAATAGCTCCGTTCTCTTGTGGACGAGCTTTTCATTATTTTAAACGCGAAAAAGTTCGATTCAAAATTTGGCGCCGTTGCCGGGAAAGGCTAAAGGCTACGATTTTTGGTGTTAAGAAATAAATTCAAATCAAAAGTATTGAATTGTAATAATATTTGATAAATAACATGTTGATAACCAATTAAACAAATACTACTGATGCGGACCAAAATGTCCATACGTAATATTATTTGATATTTGTGGTAAGCGACCTCATTTCCTGGAGAGTGTGTTCCTCTGGGAGGTGAGCGAGCTGTGTGATTTGTTGGGAAGGTGACGCAAGCTGGTTTTATAAAGTAGCGACCTCTTGTGGTTTGAGCTATGTATTTGAGCTCGACTATGGGCTTTGTGAATATCAAGCCTGGGGGCTTAATGTGAGTGGTTTATGAGGTTATGGAAAGAATAATGGGCCCATGCCTATTATGTTAATTTAATAAGAGGTTTATTATTTATGGGAACTTAATATATTAGAGAAATCCTAATTCTAAGCCAGTTGTGGTATTTATGGAATTGTGGTAGGAGAAGGTAACCCTTGCTTGGGGAGGAGGACTTCTCTTGTATCTATAAAAGGGGTGCATACCTCTCATTATTTTATAAGCTAATATTTACTTAAGTATCGGAGGGTCTTAACGGGTTAGGGGGTGGGACTCCTACCCGTTCGAGACGCTGTTTTGCAGGACCAGCGAGGTCTCCAGGAGATTCGAGGAGGGCTTCCCAGGCCGCTGTGACGTATTCGACATCTACTTCAGGTCGCTGATCTCTTTTGAGGTTAGTACCCCCTTTATTTGGTAACCCAACTTTTTGGACTTATCAAATTGGAGCCGTCTGTGGGAAAGAGGGACATCGAGTCCTTGAGCGAAAGACGTGAGGTACACAATTTTCGTAGGTCTAAAATCAGACTGCGCAACAAACTTTAAAAATCGTTTTCTAACGTTTCAACCGTTGGATCGCGTTGAAATTTTTAAAAAAACTCAATGACCTTTTGAATTACGTTTTGAACGGTGGAGATCGGATTTTGAGGTGTGAGAAAATATATACAAATTTTCGATCAAAGCAGTTTTTATTTTCGGAAAATTCTGCGCAGTGTTCTTCAAAATACGATTGTGAATTATATAACCGTTGGATCAACTCGAAAATTTGATATGTTAATCTAAACATGTTGAATTACATCCTGAAAGGTAGAGATTTGAATATGAGTTCAGAAAAAGTTTATAACGAATTTTAAACGAAGCCGATCCTGTATCAAAAAACTGTTTGTCTAGTTTCTATTGAAAATTAAGTTATGCGCAATTTAATTGTTGGATGGAATTGAATTTTGGATATAATATGCACGATATATAGTGGTTAAATATGAATAGTGGTGGAGATTAGGTTTTGAATATTTGTGAACACGAATAAATATTATGATGCTTGCGTTTTATTTATTGATCATATACTAACGGACTGAGTGAGGTCTATTCGTTGAGTTTGTATTAATATTGGGTTTTGAGGATTACTTTATGTGTTGCTTGCACCTTAACCCGGGAATGGTCAATGCAAACAAACGCGATGAGGTCGCGTGTTCAAATATTCAAGGTCAGTTTATTTTGGTGCTCGGAGTCTAAGACGATGAGGTCGCCCTTCACAAGTCACGATAAGTTTTCTTTCTTATATTTACAAAATTGGTTATTGCACGCAAACTTCTAGCATGATATGTACGGTGGATGGTCTTTATTGATTACTTATTAATTCGATTGCTTTTTGATCAATGGACACGTAATGGCTCTTGATTAAATACGATGAATTAAACCAGGTCTAATAATTTATTTGGCATGATTAGGGCGAACTTGTTCTGGTTATTTTTCATGGGGCATACATCGGCCTAATAATAGTAGTTATTTGATAAAGCCTTGCAGATTTCTAGCCCAACAGGTTTAGGTGAATTACATGGCATATACTTTCTTTACAATAATTACATCCTTGTGGCATGATCTTAAAGTGGGTCCTTTGTTAGCTTTAAACTTTGTCAAAGTCAGATTTGAGGTGGTTGTATGATGGCGAATTTATTTCCAAGGTATGGGCTGGCATATGAAATCAATTGCTATGAGTTTGTTAATCTTTATTATTTGCCAAGCGTGAAATCATATGAGTTTCAGAGAGGTCTGATAATGGTTTGAGTTGCTCAAAATCGTTACTTATATTTTTAATTTATAATTTGATGAAATTGCCTCTGGGATGTGTTATCATATATTTGGTTAAATGAAATAAAGAGGGTGTTACTTATTTGTTTAATTCTACATATGTGCTGAGTGGTATTTATAATTGCCGATCGACGAGTGGATTATAAAGGGCTTGTTATTAAGTTTTGATAGTATTATATGGAGGACGTATGATTAAATGATTTTGAAACATCTTTGTCTTATTCCGAAAAATATGCATGTATTAATATAATTGAGGGATCATGTTTATGTGATATGCGTATAGCTTATTTAACGTGGTTTGTTCGGTTTGATGGGTTTGTATGGAGATTATTGTCATGGTATATGGTTTGTGTTACTTTTGGTTTTCGAGAGCTGCCCTATGTGTTACCTTGAGTTTAACTCGGGATCGGACAATTCAAACAAACGCGATGAGGTTGCGTGTCCAGATATTCAGGGATTATCCATTTTGTTGCTCGACATCTAAGGTGATGAGGTAGTGTATCAACAAAACACAACAAAATCATCAAAAATCGAGACAAGTGTTTATTTTGTGTTTAAATGAGGATGATATGGTTTTGTTGATTGATGTGGTTGTCATATGGGATACTTGTTTATGGACTTAATTTACATGGGGATAGACTTATGGTTTATTTGATTTAATAAAGATAAACTTATGGTTTATGTGATTATATAAAATATTAATTATTCATGGGGTTGGATAGATTTGATTTTGAAATTCTTTCATGGTTTTGATAGAATGAATGATGGGATATAAATCATGCGTGGAGAGTGCTAATTGGATTTATTTGGTTTTATTTTGTGGGAATATGCATGTGGTTTAACATTTGGTTGATGAGTACTTATTTTGATTTTATATGGTTATGAATACAGTAAGAGTTGCTCATCTTTTCAAATTCCCGTACGAAAATACTGCACTGCCACACTTCAGTAAAATGGTCATAACTCACTGTTGGATTATCCGTTTTAAGATCAGATTTTTGCATTGGAAACTAGACTCGTAGGGCTTTCCAGTGGTATGTGGTTTGATTTTTAATTAATTACCAATTAAACCAATTTAATCTTTAAATTTGGAATACATGCTGAGAACTTCGTGTCAGTTTTGCTTTGATCCTATATGGCTTGTTGATGATATGATATTTGTGGTTGTGGGAAATGGAGATTTTTGATGTGAAAAATGTATGATTAAATTGTTATTGGCGCAAGTAAGGTGGTAATATTTGGATGATATTTTCTATGATTATGCTAACGGATTTGGGTGCAGGGCCTGTTTAGTTCGTATTAATTTAGGGTTAATTTGTGGGTTGCCCGACATGTAACTCGGACATGAGTACACCAATGTGAAGAGGTCGTCCATATTCAAGATCATGTACCGGGCTGGTTAATGAGGTGAATGGGCCTGGAGGCATTCAAAGGAAAAGATAAGTTTTCTATTATTTAGTTCGGTGGATGTATCTCTTATATATGTTATCCTGTTTGTTTGGTTGTATGGGACCGATTGTATGCGTGTAACATCCAGGTCCTTTCGGTGTCACGCAATTAATTATGAGTTTGGATGAGGTTTACAATTTATAATTAGTAGGATAATTATGCTTGGAGCTTTTAATGGGTTTGAGTGCTTGGATATATTTGGGTTAATGTGTTTCTAATGTTTTTGTTGAAGGGGGAGCTTACATTCTTGAAGATGCAGCTGGAAGGGTTTTGACTAGAAGCTGTGTGTGGTGGTTTTTGTGGTTCGAGGAGTGGGTAACGTCAAGATTTTTGGGGCCTTAATGGCACTGCTCCCGATCTAGCGAGCTTGTGAGAACCTGTGTGTGGTTGTTTTTGTGGTTCGAGGAGTTGGTAACGCCAAGATTTCAGGGGCCTTAATGGCACTGCTCCCGATCCAGCGAGCTTGTGAGAAGCTGTGTGTGGTGGTTTTTGTGGTTCGAGGAGTGGGTAACGCCAAGATTTTTGGGGCCTTAATGGCATTGCTCCCGATCCAGGCGAGCTTGTGGGAAGCTGTGTTTGTGGTACGTTGTGTTTTAACTATGCTTGTGAGGGTATGAGGTATGGGTGTGATTGATTACGAATTCGTGCGACTTATGTGTGAGTCATGTTTATTTGGCTAATATGGCTTAGCGAGTTTATTTGGTTGATTCGAGTTTATTTGGTTTAGTTTATATGGATTACTTGATTGATTTGGTTTGATTATTTGGTTAGCATATGGGGGACTTGCTTGTTTATTTGGCATTTACTTTAATACTTGGTTGCATTAACTTAGGAGACCGAGTGGTTTTCTTGGTCATATGTGGTTTAATTTGATATACCAACCTGTATCAGTTTGGCGATTATTTTTGTGAAAGGGGTTGACGCTTTGATTTTGTGGGTTTAATGGTTTTCTGACCAACCTATTTTAGGTCGAGGATATCTTTATGATTTTTGGCTTTATGGGTTTCTGTGCCTTTATGGTTAATGAAATTTTGGGTTTTGATGGGCTATTATGGATTATGATGAGGGGTCTTGGCGATCTAATGAAATGGTTATTATTGTAAGTCGATGCTTAATTAATGATTATGGTTTGTAGGATGGAATGAATTCTTGGTCAACCTATTTTAGGTCGAGTAAATGACTTATAGGGTTCTGAGTTTTTAAAAGCATATGATTGTATTTTCTTGTATTATTGTGCTCGGTTATAACTTCAGGTTGTGAAGGGAAGGCTGTATGGTTTTAGGTCGTCAGGTATGGGTCTGGGGACTCAACTTGGGGACTCGCAGGTATGTCTTCTTGAACGATGAGCGAGCTCAGCGAGCTGATCTTTTGGAGGTCGCGGTTTTATGTGGTAAATTCTTATGGGATGATTGATGTTATAGCTCGGTATGTTGGGTTGTGTTATTCTAATTTGGTTTGGTAAGATGGCAGAGTGAGTTATGTGTGTTTATGCTTTATTTATTTATGATTGCGTTTTTGGAATTATTGAGTTCGAATGTGATTTTAAGTCGGTGGATAAATTTGTGTGGTTTAGGCCATCATATATACAGTTGGGGACTTGGTCTGGGGACTTGCAGATCGTCTCGTGAGGTGATCATGCTATCTTTAAATGAAGCGAGCTTGGTAAGCTGAACTCTTGCAGGTCGCAAGTATATTTGCCAATTTACAGTGGGATAATTGGTATTATGACTCGGTTTGTAGGATTGTGTGATCCTGAAATATGGTTTGGTAAGGTAGAATGGTGATTTACTTATGTGTTTTTGTTTTTAAGTGGTTGTGCTCTTATGATTCTGTTTTTACATGTCCTACCTGATTTCATACCTCAATCAGCTAGAACATGGGGGACTAGCTGATGCGGACCAAAATGTCCATACGTAATATTATTTGATATTTGTGGTAAGCGACCTCATTTCCTGGAGAGGGTGTTCCTCTGGGAGGTGAGCGAGCTGTGTGATTTGTTGAGAAGGTGACGCAAGCTGGTTTTATAGAGTAGCGACCTCTTGTGGTTTGAGCTATGTATTTGAACTCGGCTATGGGCTTTATGAATATCAAGCCTGCGGGCTTAATGTGAGTGGTTTATGAGGTTATGGAAAGAATAATGGGCCCAAGCCTATTATGTTAATTTAATAAGAGGTTTATTATATATGGGAACTTAACATATTAGAGGAATCCTAATTCTAAGCTAGTTGTGGTATTTATGGAATTGTGGTAGGGGAAGGTAACCCTTGCTTGGGGAGGAGGACTTCTCTTGTATCTATAAAAGGGGTGCATACCTCTCATTATTTTATAAGCTAATATTGACTTAAGCATCGGAGGGTCTTAACGGGTTGGGGGGTGGGACTCCTACCCGTTCGAGACGCTGTTTTGCAGGACCAGCGAGGTCGCCAAGAGATTCGAGGAGGGCTTCCCAGGTCGCTGTGACGTATTCGAGATCTACTTCAGGTCGCTGATCTCTTTTGAGGTTAGTACCCCCTTTATTTGGTAACCCAACTTTTTGGCCTTATCAACTACATTGTATTGCATTGTGCAATCTTGCATATTTTAATTTAAAAAGTGGTAAATTTATTTTTGAGAAAAAGTGACGAACTTGATATTGTTGGACTCATAATAAAAATAAAATAACATACACACACACACACACACAGAGAGATAATATTAATTAATAAAATATAAATATTAAAATGATGTTGAAGGGGTTAGTATGTAAAATATAAATGCATACCTAACAGAATAAATTTAATTTTGAATTTCAATTGAAATTAAYTATGACATGAATGCTTTCAAAATTAATGTGTTTAGCAACATTTATTTTCAAAGGCGGTCTTCCCCTTTTTTTATTTTTGAATTAGTTGATATTTTTCCAAATCTATTGTTGTCGATGTCATAGTGTTTATTCCACTTAGTGTTGGGTTTGTACTTGTATTTATTTACGCGGTTTCTGAGATATTAACAAAATACATTATTTTATGAGATCAACTCAAATAAAAAAGTGCTGAATCGTAATAATATTTTATAAACAACACGTTGATAGATAATAAAAGTAATATCAAATTATATTGTATTTTGAATTTTTGTATAATTTAATTAAATAAAGTGATCAATTTATTTTTGAGAAAACGTGACGAATTTGATATGTTGGATTCGAAATGAAAAAAAAAATAACAAAAAATAAATAAAAAATAACTCAAAATGAAAATCAAAATAACATATAAGTGATTATATATATATTATATATATGTATATAAGTATATATATAATATTAATTCTTATTATTTTAATATTAATTAGAGTATCTATTCTAATTATGTTAAAAAGATTTCTACATAACTAAAACAGGAAACTAATTCAAGGTGGCTTTTTAATTAAAAAAGAAACTAAATCATAATAATATTAAATAAGGTATCTATCATAATTATGTTAATAAAACTAAAAAAAAAAAATCATACGTGGCATTTACGTGGCATTCCACTCATATTTTTTTCTCTCTCCAGACCTCTACTTTAATATAGATATATATATATAGATATAGATATAGATAGATATAAATTTAATTAACACCAAATTCTTTATCTAACATCAATCTAAATCAATTAACATCAATTTAGTACAATTAGACATCATATTTATTATAATAAGATATTCCGTTGTTACTAATTTCTAAAACTCTTAAGTAAACATTAATCTTATTAAATTATTTTGACTCAATTTGATACATATGATATTGACTTAATTTGATGGTAAGTTGAATAAGGAAATAACATCAATTAACATTAAATTCAATAAATTTAACGTTAAGAAATTCTCAAGTTAACATTAAATTTATAACTGAAAACAAAAGAAAAAATGAAAAAAAATAAAAAACCTCTTGTAAATTTAAGAACGTGTAAGAAAGAATAATTTTGAATAATTAAGACCTCAAATTTTATAAATAGAGTAAATGTTTGTTAGCAAAAATCAATCGTTATGACTTAGTTTGATGTATATCATATTGAATTTAGTTGATGTTAAGTTCAATAAGAGAATAAGTTCATTCACTTAATTTAGAGCTTGGTCTTGGGGGTGTTTTTAAATTCCCTAAATGAAGGTGAATAATTCAAAATTAAAATTGAAAAATACAAATCAAATTCTTCATTTAACATCAAGTAATATCGATTTAATTAACATCATTTTAAATCAATTAACATTATGATCTCAATTGAACATGAATCTGCATACCAATCTTCACTCAACATTAATTTATATCAATTAACATCAATTTAGTCTAGAACTCATGTTTAATATAATAAACTCTTCGATTGACACTAATTTCTAAAGTTCTTCAATTAACATTAATTTCATTTAATCATTTTGACCTAATTTGATATATATGATACTAACTTAATTTGATGTTAAGTTGAATAAGGGGATAACACTAATCAATATTAAATTTAAGAAATATAATGTTAAAAAATTATCAAATTAACATTAAATTTATAACCAAACAAAAAAAAAAATGAAAAAAAAAACCTTTTATAAATATAAAAACATGTGAGAAAGCATAATATTGAATAACTGAAACCTCAAAAATTGTCAATCGAATAAATGTTTGTTAATTAAAAATACTCACAAACATTAATTAAAAATACATATTCAACCTCAATTTCAAATAAAACTATAGTGAATATACGAAAATAGAAATAGGTTATGAGATCACAAACTTTCATTATTTTACATAAATAAAAACAGAAATCTGAGATTGAAATAGAAACTAAACAATTAAGAATAACATGTACTATGAAAGTTGGGCTTTCTAGGAACAGGTACCTTTTGTATGTCGACAGATAATTCTTAAATGACCGCCACGTGTCAAATAAAAATTTATATTTATTTATTTAGATATTGATACTAAATTGTGAATGTCTAATCTATCCTTAATATTTTAAAATTTTTACTTTGACTAATTATTAAAAAAAACTCAATACTTAATTACTCACTTGAATTCCCCTAAATCAACATCATTCTCACTTCTCATTCCTCTGTATGTATTTCCGAAGCCCCGACGAAAACTCACTAACTGATGACCTAAATCCGGCACCGTCAACGTGAGTGTCAACCCCTTTCAATCACTGAGATTTCGAGCCTCGTGTTGTTCCTTTTAGTTCGTAATCTAGATAAGATTTAGCATACTTTGTTAATGTGTTGGGGCTTTTGATACTGAAGGGTTTGTTAGCTAAAAATAGAGACCAAAACTGAACAACTTGAAGCCCGATTGGTATTTTAATGCTGGAGACTCTTGATTTTGAGGTTAGCCCTAATTTTTATATCGATTTCTGGTGTAATTATCTCATTTTACAAAATAAATCTAAATTTTGATGTGTGATTATGTGTTTTTTATATATATATTTCTCGTATTTTTGCTGGCTATGAAATTTGATTTACTAAATATTGCTTTTAATCAGCAATTAGCGGACGAACCGTGTGGAGAAACCCCGAAGGCTATTTACCGGGTAAAATGGCCCCGATGATGACATTTTATGATCTGGTGTCTTTAGCCTATCTTGTTCTTGGTCTGTTGTGGTTCGTGAGGTTCGTGCAACACTGGAAGGATATTATACAGCTGCATTATAAAACAATGCCTGTGATTGGTATGGGAATGTGTGAGATGGCATTTTGGTATTATGAGTATGCGAATTTTAATACGACGGGGAGTAGACCGATCGGGATTACGCTTTGGGCGGTTACTTTTAGTGTGATAAAGAAAATGGTGTCTTGTTTGCTTCTGCTTGTGGTTTCAATGGGTTATGGGGTTATGGGACCGACGCTTGGGGTCAGGCCAGCCCTGGGGCAGAGCAGGCTGGCTCCCGCCCAGGGCCCAATATTGTAATGGGGCACCAACCCAATTCAATATATATTAGTTTAACACTCGTATATTACAAGGGATTTATAAAAAATCAAATATCAAAAATATTTGTGAAAATTACAAAATTTAAATTTAAAATAAAAAATTGAATGGACGTGTTTCAACCCGTACACTGTTCAATTTATTAATTAATATTATATTTTAATATTTAGATTAATTCGTTAATGATTATATTTACAGACTTATACAAATTCAAAAGATGTAACATTTTCAACCCGTCTCTAATCTATATTAACTAATTATTATTAACTCATTTTATATTTTTATAATTAGATTAATTCTGTTAATAATTATAGTCAAAAGGTGTCATACTCTCGAGCCTCTTGCATTGTGCCATTGTCTATAAACATTAACTAATTATCCTCCATTTTTTTGATAGTGTTAACTATTAATGCTGAGGTGTCAAAATGAGAGCGTTACGGGGCTAATGTGGACCAATTAAATTTCTCAAAAAATCATGTGTCGGCCTGTGGTTTATAGGGGATCTATTTTGGGAGGAGGCCAAAATTTTGATCGAGTTTAAATAATAACTTTTTTTTAATTATATTAACATTGTCCTAAACCCGTGTGAAATCTAATTGTGTTGAAAATCCTCTCCTTCTACTCACGGTCAAAATTAAGAAAATCCTCTCCTTTTTTCATCTTTTTGTTTTTCTCTTCACAACCCTTTCTGCGGATGTTAATCCAAACATTTCTGAAAGTTATGTTTGGTGATTATCAAAAACAATTGGTGAGTTTTTTTTTTCTTATTGTTGTGTTCGTTCAATTTCGACAGAAAAGTTTTTCTTCTTCTTTTTTTTTTTTTTCCAATTCAAATAATCATCCAAAATTCTTCAAGTGGAATTTATGAGTTCACTAAAAAAGAAATTCCAACAAAATTTTTGCCATCATAGATTTATTCCGTTTTTTAGAGAGTAGATCTGGAAACAAAAATCTTACCGTCGAACAATTATTCCAGATCTGGAGTTAACCATGTTCGACGGCATGAACAATTATTTACCGAGAACAAATATGGATTATTCGAGTGGTGTTCCAATGTTCGATGGCCTAATTTTTTTTTTTCAATTCAAATACATTGTTTTGGGAATTTAGTGTGGTGGCAATGCGAATGGGAAGTATGCTTGGTTTGATGCTTCGAAGAATGAGATCAATGGGATTAATTCACATGGTTTTGGCTTTCCAACGAGTAATCGAACACACGGACAAGGTGCTTATCTCTCTCCGGCTGATCATCCTATTGAAAGGTACAAATTTTATTTTTATTTTTCAGAGAATTAATTTATTGATTTTGATGAAGTGTTTGTAAGAAGCGTATGCATTTAGAGGAAGTTATTTAGATTAGCAAAGTAGTTGGCATTAACAATTTTGGATTTTTAACTGTGTTTGGTGAATAAGCTGCAAAAGTGCTTTATTTTGTGTACAAGTTCAAAGATATTGAGAATGATTGAAATATATTTATTAGAAACAGAATTAGACATCATAAATATAGAACACCCCTAAGTTCTGTTAGTTTTTTTTATCTGATGTGAATTTGCTTGTGTGACTAATGTAATTAATTCTACTTATTATTCAGTGTACAATCAGCTGCACCTGACGAGACCTCGAAAAATCAGCAAAATTTCTGGATCTGGAATTTATGACTTCTCGAATATGTATAAAAACTTTTTTTCATAAATTTAGGATTTTTACTCCGTCTTCATAAAAATCAAAGCGGGAAAAGCGGATCTAGGTTATAATTCAGATCTTGGCATGTATTCTACTCCGTCTTTGCCAGAGTCTTCTAACGAAAGCAAGTCGCTTTTTCATGCCCGACAAGGTATTTGCAGGTGAACGATTCTTCGTCGTCTCCTTCTCTGGCGGAGAACCCTTTTTTGCAGGCCCAGTAGAGTTCGTCTCATGTTAGTTTGAAATTCAATCTATTGATTTTTTATCAAAATCTAATATCTTTTTGTTTCATATTTGTATCATTTCGGTATTTTTCTTTTTAGGTTTTTTGTTTTGTACAATTCGTATATTTTCGAAGAACAATACCACAATATTTTTGCTATTTATTTTCTGAATCTGTATCTCTGCTATTTGTTTTCCGATTCGGTATTATTGACATATTTGTTTTCCGAATCTGTATCTCTCCTATTTGAAAAATTTGTATCTTTGCTATTTTGCTATTTGTTTTCTGAATTAATTATATAGATAACTCAATTTGTATCTCTGCTATTTATTTTCCGAATCTTTTTGAGTTCTTATTTTTTTCTAGATTTTTCATGTAGGCCTAGATGTGTTGATTTCATTCAGAAATTTGTGTTTCTCTGTCGTACGTATGTGTTGTATTTGTATATATTGTATATATATTTGTTGTAGAGAATATATATTTGTATTATTTTGTGAGAAGAAATCTGTTTTCCTCTGTTCGTACGTATGTGTTGTATTTGTATATATTATGTATACATATACATACACACACACACATATATATATATATATATATATATATATATATATATATATATATATGTGAACCTAGAGACTAATCCTGACCTTAGATCTAATATTGCACAATGCAATTATATGTCCAGGTTCATTGTGCTTTTTACACAGTACTGTAGTGCTAAAATCAGTCAAGTTTTTTTAATTTAATTATATATATTTATTTTTTTACGTTTTAAAACATGCAATATGTATCTTAAATTGTAGATCTTGAGAATGTGATTAATTTGATATATATTTCATTCAAAACGAATAAAATTTGAAAAAGTTATGGTTTGTTGAGAATTTGAGTTTCATTTCAAATTTTTGAATTTGC
>BMAC01000724.1:226297-243400 GCA_014905375.1 Phtheirospermum japonicum | reverse complement strand
TCACATGCGATGCTTTTAATATTCAGGTTTTTAACAGTGCTTTTTTATAAAGTACTGTAGTGCTAAAATTAATCACATGCGATGCTTTTAATATTTAGATTTTTAAATTTAATTATATTTATTTATAAAATAAAATTTGTGATGATTTTTTGTATACAGTCGCAGTGCTCTTTCGAAATGTTGATATATGTCCAAAATACCCTTTTTATTAAATTAATGCAATATTTTACATAATTAGCCTGCTGACATGTCATGATCTCAACCATCGAGATTATTCAATCTAATGGTCAAAATGAGTCCCTAGGTTCACATATAATGACATGGTTCCATTTGAACCCAACCCTATATATATATATATATATATATATATATATATATATATATATATATATATGTTGTAGTATATATCTGAATTGTTCTGTGAGAAGAAATCTGTTTTCCTCTGTTCGTTCTTATGTGTGTGTTGAGAAATCTGTCATAATTAATTGGTAGATATTACTTTTATTGAAATCTGTCTCACGAATTATTATTCCAGCTCCAGTACGCACCCGATTTCGAGAGGCTCGGATCACTTACCACCTATATTAACATTTAAAAAAAATCAGTTTAATTAGCGACAAAATAAAATTAAATGATGTATAGTTCAGCGATGTAACTTGACCCGTGCGAGTCTTTTTACAGCTTCTGCTTCCGAAACTTAACCTTTGGTGATATACTTCTGGAATGGCGGGAAAAGAAGCCTGAACAAAGGTATGTGCTCCCTAAATAAACCCGTCTCGGCTATACAGCCGGGGTAGAGGGAAGAAAACGAAACGCCCATTTCTTCATGGAAACGTCTGTGGAGTTCTTGCTGGTGAGCATGTTGCAAACTTTGCTGTCTTTGTAGGCTATTGCGCAGTCAAACTCACCGCCGTCTATCATGGACGAGTTGCGCACTCCGTTCAACCTCCGATGAGTCCCCGTAGGTCACCTAGGTTGGCCTTTAGGGGCACATTCCCGGCCAAGGTGTTTGTGTTCCCTGATATGGAGAACAAAAAATCGTATTGTTTTATGCTTCGACAGTTTCAAAAAATAACTATAATGATGAATTAAAAAATAGTATGTTAAAATCCATTGAGTAATGATATTATCCTACCATGAGTGTGGAAACAACTTTGTGTGCATATGAATACAGCCCGACAGAATAGAATGCAATCTAAAAGGAGTTACTATACACATACAACAAGGTGTATACATTCATTAGTTCTTTGAATTAAGTGTCACTAAACCGTCACCGGGACCACGGACAATCAACGGTTACTTCTCGTACCTCAGAGTTGAGAACATTATGATGTTATCAGATCCTGAAAGCTGGGCAAACGGATGGTCCTTCTTATATTTCTGCAGCTCAACTGTTCCTTTCTTGTTGACAACGTCCACTACCCCCACATATCTCAAGACCTTCAGAGATATTCCAATCTTGTGAGTTAACCAATACGTACATCGACAAATGATTTGTCTTGATTTTCAGATTCTTACAAATATTTCAAGCTCGTGAGTTAACCACTTCATTTGATTCCAAGTTTCAAAATTCTTCACTTGAATCCACTGCACACGAACAACTCATTCCTCGGCCCAAACTTGAACAATACCCGAGTCTTCTGTCTTTTTTTCCTTGAAACAATAAATGCCTTAAATCTCAAAAAAGCAAGGTTCATTACAGCCCGAGGCCACCGGTCCAAAAGAAAAGAGAAATTTACAGAGAAATATTGGAGACCTAGATTGCAGCTAGCTTAGAACACAAATAAATTAAAGAAAAAGTAAAATCTAACATAAAAATAGAACTAATGCAAACACATCCCACCATAAAATCCCAGTTTGGACCATAAAAAGGATTAAATGGAAAAAGCTAAGAGAAAATCAAGTCATACAATTCCATTTACAAGCCTGGAGTCCTCAAATCAACAGCACAACCCGAACCCATAGCCCAGGCCCGTTCAACCCACTGGAAACCGACCAGTCTTTGTCCATGCAACCCGACTTTCTACAACTCACGCCGATGGCCTCCGTTACACAAAGCTCCGGCGAGCCGTCGAAAAGTACTTGTAACAAGAACATATCAAGAACATGATAAAAAAGGGTAATGATAGAACTGATCAATTAGGAAAAACACAATTACATAATACCAAATTATTAGCATGAACATCAGAAGCTTCATTGGATTTATCTAAGAAACCCTTATTCGACTCATCGTTAGATACTAATTTACGAACACAAACATTGTAAACTTCCAAATCATTGTTAGTTTTATTTTCAACACTAAACAGCTTTTCATCATCACCAACCCCGAATCAATTTTCTGCAGTTACGAGATGAAAATACTGTTTGAGGAGCAACTCAAAATTGAGACCAAATTATTTGAGTCTTTCAATTACCAAACTCATGTAGCGTAATATCATATTGATGCAAAACCTATACATTGGAAACATCCCCATAAGAGTTTATTAACTTCATTGACGGCACAATATCCTTCGTCGAATCTCACCAATAGTTTCATCATCTCCATCGTCGCCGCCCGCCTTGTCCCAGACACTATTGGCATTTTCTGTTATTGGGCCACACTAGCCACTTCGGAGATTCAACCTCTCAATTCTTCGGTCTTCGATCTATTTGATTGTTTTCTTGGAGGACGAAGGAACGTAGTTCTTCGACGAAATATGAATCTTTTTAATCTTTAACTTATTTAATTAAGTTAAATTAAAGTATATGATTAGCTTTTAAAATAATAAAAGTCAAAGGTTAGCTATCAAAATAAAAATAAGTTGAAGGGTTATATTATAATTATATATAATGAATATTAACTACAAATTAATATTTTATTTATTATATTTTAAAGGTTATTTTGGTGATTTTATTATTATTATAATATAAATTATTTTAAAAATAAAAAGTACAACAAAGTACAACTGTATTTTCCACTTGTACTTGGTTGTTCTCAAAAAGATGGATGTGATTGAATTACCACATAATCTAACCGTAATTAAAGGATGCATGTAAACAAATAAGTACAACGGGTACCTGTACATAAAAAAGAACATTAAAGTTTTACCAACTTTCATTCCTCTTCGAACACAGCTCACAATAAACAATTTTGCAAATAGAAAGACAAAAAATGCAATTGATAAAGACAACGCAAAAATAAAGGTTAAAATTACCATTTGGAGAGTTCTATAAAAAAGCTTATATTTTAATACAATCAGAATATAATGAAAGGAAAAAATCGCTCAAAATACTTGAGAACCACTGCCAAAAATCCGACTGACTCACCGATGATTATGAGGAAGCCATCCTTTTTGCCAAAATATATTGAATGCATCTGAAAAAAAAAATATCAAAGGCGTCTAAGTCCCAATAATTAAAAAAAAAAAACGAAAAACACAAACACAAATCCCTTAATGAAACCATGGTGTCCTTAAATTTCAAATAGAAATACATAACTGAAATGCGAAATATTGCGCATCTTGAGTTTAAATTAAAAATATATGTGAAATATAGATCAGAAATTAACTCAAAAAATGTAAATTTAAATCAAGTAATCTCCGATTTTAAGTAATTGACGAAGAAAAAGTAAAATCAAAGAATCTCAAAAAGAAAAAGTAAAATCAAATAATCTTCGACTTCTCCTAATTATGAGACATATTGTTAAGATCAAAAATTAATCTCCAAGAGGCAAATTAAAAACTTTTTTAATCTTCGATTTCAATAAAAATTGTACTAGTCTGTTCAGATCGATTCTTAAAATTAAACATTGAAAATCGAAATGTATATATATAATTACCAGGTTCTTGCCACAATCCTAAAGAATTACTTTGAAAAACATTGGCAGGATCATCTTAGAACGCTAGGAATCGAATGAATTTTGAAGAGTTTCTTACGGAAGTTTCAAGAAGAGCGGTGTTCAAGGGCTGAAACCCTAGAAAATTTGAAAAAAATAAAAAACATTATTATATACTTACGCCAAAAACATCCTTATCAAAATATAGATCCCGACAACCCACAGCTTGACACCTTAGCACAAGAATTACCACAAGCTGACAAATGGATCTCGAAACACTCTAAATAAGACAAGTCACCACTAATAGTTAACACTATTAATAAATAGAATAGATTTCTTCCATTGAACTAATAAATTAGTTAAATGTAATTTAAGAAAGTATTTTGCAGTTTATTTCATATAAAGAAATTATTTGCTCTCAGACTATTACTTTGCATTTATATTTTATTTTTGCACAAAATTTATTTTTATATTTTCAATTGAATTCGTACCAACTTAATTATGTATATATATATATACACACGTATTTATATTAATAGTTCTTAAAAACTATATTCATAAATAAGGAAATGGCTCATTTAATTACCCTGTCTGAAATCAAACTTACAATGATGATGGTAAAGCCCAGAAAGCCCAAAAGTCAGTGATTTGACAGCCTATACCAAACGACCCAAGTCTATGAATTGTACGATCCAGATTCCAACTGACGGAATGGATTGATGGACATGACAGTAAATGCTGATGGGCCGTTGATGGCTGGATTGGATTCCCTTAATTTATGACGGCCCAAAATCTGTAATTTATTTATTTTTTTATTAGTTGTTACATTGTTTGGTACAGAGAGGTTTAAATCAAAATTAAAAAATTTAACTCATTGAAAAGATCTACGGTCAAATACTCTAATTGATATATTTATTAAATAAAGGTTATAATTAATTTTTTGTTTCAAAAAATTAATTTTGAAAAAATTCTATATAAGAATTTTTTTTTGAAAATATAGGTTTTGAAAATGAATTAAAATAACAAATTTATCTTCAAATTACCAAAAAAAAGTTATCAGTTTACCTACAAAAATTTATTACAATTAAATAATAGTAATAATTATTCAAGTTATATTTAATATATTAAGAAATTTACAACTCAATAATTTTTTATAAATAATGATTATTTTTTTGTAAAAGTTACTTTAATTATTCAATTTATTATAATTTTTGTTATTAATAAAATAAATATTCAACAATAAATTGTGTAAATGCCCATTTTTGATCATTTACACGGTCAAATATCTATCGGCTGTTAAATATTTACCAAATATTTATATACAAACTGCTAGTCAAATCAGCTAATATAATTCGTTTCCGCTGACAAATTATGCAATCAGCTATCTACTATTCTAATTGCCAAATAAAGTCCTTTTATTATTATTCTGAATTTAAATTTTCTATTGTAGAGTAGTGTTGGTAAACTTCTCTCGATAGAACACTAATTCCGAAGTTTTGTTAGATATGAGTAAAAATGTAATTATAATAATTGATTTGATTAAAATAATAAAATAATAGTTGATATATAAAGATCAGGTCAATGTGATTGATAAGAAAAGTAAAATAAGAAAAAGTGAATTATATTTGTTTTTCTTATAACAATGGTGTTAGAATAATATTTTTTCCCACCACTACTGGTCATGAACTCCGAATTTCTTAATTTAGCATTCATAACACATTAAATTATAGCTCCACCTTCAAATGTAACATTCGCTGCATAATATGAGTTATTATATCGTGAACCTGTTGTACTCAATAATTTAATTTATTATTGAATATAATTAATATATATTATTATATATAATTAGTAAATATCATCACATATCTATATATATATAAAAGGTTAGCGTTTCTAAAAATATTTCTCAAAATTTTCCCTTCAAAATGACATGCTAAATATAGTAGTCAGTTTTAATTAATTAAAAAAATATATAAAAATCATGTATTTATGTTTATATTTAATTTATTACTTACATACTTATTAAATCTTATATATATATATATATATATATATATATATANTTACATACTTATTAAATATATATATATATATATATATATATATATATATATATATATATATGGATCATATTTAAATCTTAGATATGACTTATATATAGTACATGAATTCACATATATAATTATTCAACTAAAACTTGTCATTAAGACAATCATTACCAAATGTATACATATCTAATTAATTATAGAGTTGATATTGTAATAAAGTTAATATCTATAATTATTATCTATCACATTAATTTATATATGACTTGCATATAAATATTTTTAATACATTTATATTTTTATATACAATAAGTAAATTTTTAAATCAAATTATGACAATTTGAAATTAAAATTAATAAATCTTACAAATATCTATAACTATATAATAAGTGAGCAGTATAAAAAAAGATTATTTTTAATATTCTTATTATATTGAATGCATGGTTACCATTTTCTATATATAGCAAAATTTCTTCCAATGATATTTATATACGACTCGCAAACATTTTCTCCACAATGTTAAGAAATAGGTATAGAACTATGTTTTAACATGAACAATGTCTTTAACCAAAGCTTTTTATAAAAGTTTTAACATATTCAAATTGATTAATATTAGTTTCTAATTGATTTAGATTAGGTCCTAAAATTATTTTTTTTTGTCATATATTGCATATGACAATATAATTAGATAATTTCAAAATAGAAGATCAGTACGAAAAACTTTATGTAATATTTAATTTAAAATATTCTAATATCCCGAAATTTTAATATAAACAAATAAGTAATTATTATTAATAGCTTTCATAAATAATTATTTACTTTCTATTAAGTGATCTAATATTTGATTTAGCCTTCATAAATAATTATTTGGTTAAGTGTATGTGTGTTTAATCATATTTTAAATAAAAATTAATAATTTAAATTGTCCTTACATACAATATATTCATCCTAAACATCAAAATTGTAAACTAAAAATTATACCCTCCATCAAATATTATTTATTCAAAATGAAATAATATAAAATAACCTTCATAAATAATGAATTATTTTGAATATGGTAAATCCAATTAGATTGATTATATTTATTATCTAAATGGTGAAACTTGAGAAATTTAAAATAGATAATTATTTCTTTAAAAATATAATAATCTCTATTAATTATAATTGAATTAAATTATAAGATTTCCTACATAATCCCTGGTCAACTATAATTTAAAGATCCCCACTCAAAAAATAATGTAAATAAATATTACCGTAATCAATTTGTTTCTAATGTTCAACTATTTTTTTATGAAAAAATAAAAGTAATCAAAAGTTATGTATTACCACAAATAACCATTAAAATTTGAATTTTTATATATATAACAATTAAATATTTAGTACTTTGTAATACACGATTTCCTTATAGGTGTGTCATTCTATTGATATAGACATTATATAATGAGCAAATAAATTGATCTTTTAATTAATATTTATTTATTTGACAATTACAATATATGATGAAAAATAATAAATATGTATGATTTTATTTTGTACAAAGTTGATCATGTTGTTTATATTTCTACATAATTAATTGATTGTTCATTTGATACAGACTTGACGATGTGGATATTGTCTCCTTACAATTAGTAATGTTAGCGGATCACCTACATGAACTTATCTCAACAATCTCGAAAAGGAAATTTTTTAGTTAAAATCATAAAATAACTTACCGGTATGGGAAGGTAATTTTATGTGATTATTTTTAAGAATAATTGTTATGGAATTTAAAATAATATTTAACAAAATATAATCTTTAAGTTAAACCATAAAATAACTTTAACATTACGTAGAAGTACTTTTATGTGATTATCCTTGAAAATAAATATTATGGGTTTTAAATAATGTTTATTAGCTTTGACATTGAATGTATTTTAGGTGTGTTTTTTTTTTCCCATGCTACTTTAATAGGATAATAGCTTGAATAGGCATAACAACAATTCATTTTAATTTTTGCTGAATATCGATTGGTATTGATGGTATTTATTATTTTAGCATAATTGAGTTTTTTTTCTCCTTAGTGTATTAATTCTAATATTTCATGTTCCACATATGGATATTATTTAGTTTTATAAGCTTTAATTATTGGAAACATAGGCTAATGCTAACAAATGACTTCTATTTATAATTTAAGATGATTAAACCATTCAAGTATGATGTATGAGAGGGTGAATGATTCAGAAGAACTAATTAAAAATTATTTTTATATTTAATATGATTCTTAATAATAATATTTTGATAAATAAAAAAGAATCAAAAAAATATGTATCAATTAGTATCTTTAGTGATTCTAAATAAGGAAATCAACTACGTGATATCTTTAAAAAACAACGAGACTTCATTAATTACGCATGCAATTAAATAATTCAAATAATTTATATATTATAATAAAAGATCGATCTTATCATATACACTATTAATATTACACGATGCATGTGAATAAAAATATGTTAGATGATAATTATATATTAAAATCAACTGAATTACATTTTAAATATGTAAAATGACATTATAAGGTTTATTTAATGTTATTATATAAATATATAATATATATATTTTAATTTTCAAAATACGAGGGGACGAAATTCCCCTCGATAAAATATCGAAGGCACTGAGTTCCCTCAATATCACTGAGGGAAATTATTTTCCTTTAGTACTTCACCGAGGGAATCCTCACCTCTTGGTATTTTGAATTTAAAAAAAAATTAAAAAAAATATAATTATCAATCAATTGTTAATTTTTATGATTCTAAAATAAGGAAAGCAACCTCGTGATATCTTAAAAAAAATAATGAGACTTCATTAGTTACGTATGCAATTGAATAACTCGATCGATCTGTATAGTATAACAAAAGATCGATCGTATCATACTATTAATATTACACGATACATGCCAATAAATATAAGTTTGATGATAATTATATATTAAAATCATGTGAATTACATTTTAAATGTATAGTATGAAATTATAGTGTTTATTTTAATTTTATAAAAAAATTATATTTTTTAATTTTTAAAATACCGATGGGACGGAATTCTTCTCGATAATGCCGAGTGCATTTTTTTACCCTCAATGATATTTATTTTTTCTTTTTTATTTTTCATAATTTGTCGAGGCGTCAAATACCCTCGGTATTACTGAGGGCATAATACCGAGGGCATTTAATTCCCCTATATACTTTCGAGAATTTTATATTCCCCTCCGTATTATCGAGGTATTTTTTCGCTCGATATATTTTCCCTCGAAAATTTTTCGACATTACCTTCGATAACAGTGACGGTAAATGTTGGCGCCGATTTACTGAAGGTTTTAACGAGGGTGTCGTTAACTAAGGTTTAATCCATCAGTAAAAATCTATCGGTATTACTGAGGGGAAATATGCTTGATAATCCATTATTTTTTATTTCTTGTTTTTTTTTGTAAGTTTTACTTCATATTTAGCATATTTTTAATTTATAATTGCATAAACAATACAAATTGAGATTAATAATAGCCAAAATAATTAAGATATCAAATTTATGATTTATAATATTCTATGTAAAACTACAAATAGACATACTATTCTACGAGTCACCAATCGAAAGTTGGTGGGAACGACGACTCTACGAATATAATAACAAATATATTATATACCAAAAAATGTCAAATAATACATAGTGATTAGAATCAATAATAACACTAATATTCAATTTGTATATTTATGCACCATCAAATCCGTGCATCGCATGGGTATAAAGGACTAGTAACTAATAAATATCATCCCAAATAACTGAAATTTTAAATCTAAATTCTAAAACCCTAAAATGGAAAAAATAAACCTCAAACAACAAAACTAGACCCTAAAGTTGAATATTAAACTCTAAACCCTAAATTTCTATTATATATCATCATATATAACTGACACATATCATCACATATAACTAACACATATCATTACATATAACTGGTAGATTGATAGATTTTTTCCGGGACCTTAAAATGGAAATAAATAAATAAAATAGAAAACTAAACCTTGAAATGGAAAATTAAACTCTAAAAATTGAAAACTAAACCCTAAAATGTAAAACTAAACCCTAAAGTGGAAAGCTAAACCCTAAACTCTAAGATTTTATCACATATCATCACGTATAACTACCAAACATTACCACGTATAACTGTCATATATTATCACGTATGATTGAATGATAATAGATTTTTACAGAGTGCATACATATAATAAATTGTCTTATAATACTAGTTCGATATTTTTTATTTTTACTTAATGATTTTCTCGATCTACCACAAATCCGGTTTTGCACTTGAATTTGATCACCACATAATATGAGAATATCAGTATAACTAGTGAAATACGTCAGAAAATGTGAGTTAACATTATTTGAATATATTTAATTAACCATTTTTTAAAAATTCCATGAAAATTAAGTAATTTATTATTTTTTTAAGGAAATTTTTTTTATCCTATTGTTTCCTTATATATTAAATATTAATTAAGAAATAAATTCATGTTCATCTCTCCCAATGACAGGTATAATTAGAAAGATAAAACTAATTGATATAGAATGTCAAGATTCGAGCTTGTATGTTTGACAAATTTGGAAAATCTGAGATTGATTCGAAAGTGCTTTAAATATAAAAAGCTTGTGTTGCTACACAAAAATAAAGAATTAAAAGAATCCTATACAAGAATCTGAATTCTACATGAGAAAAGAAGAGAATGAAACTAAATCTTATTTGTTAAGATTGTAGCAAATTTGCAAGATAAAAACCGACAAGTAAAGAAGAACCCAATATGAAAAGTTTCGTGTTCCTGCAGGAACAGTCAATAAACAAAGAAGAAGAAGAAGAAGAAGAAGAAGATTTCCATATCAATTGAGTTGAAGTCGAAAGAAACTGAATCGTACTAGAATTCTACAAGGAATGTGTTCGTTGAAATCCGTCACGATTTATGAGGACACACACTCTATTTTGGATACCGACTTATGAGCTATATATATAGATCTCTGGTCTCATTATATCGAGTACAAGTTAATAATGAGTTAACACGTTTTTTATATTTACATAACATATTTTAGAAAACTCGAAAGTTTATTTTTATATTTTAGAAATAGATTCAAGATTCAAATCTATATTTCTATATCGCTAGAATATTAAAACTTAAGATTTTCTTTATTAATTTGGTGCTTGGAATGAGCATCTTTTCAGCATACGAGTGAGTCCATAAAGTGTTTTATAAGTCTATGTATTGGCCAGAAAATTAGTTAAAATATTTGTTATAGTATTGATTCGTCTAGGATGAATCTTATTCGTATAAATTCTAACACGTGTTTGGAGGAGATGAACTATTTTAATGAAATAGTTCTTGGTAGAAGTGGGACATTTTTCCGTTAAAAAATACATATTATTATTATTTATTGCTTTCATTTTATTTTATATAACTATATCAAATATTATTTTTGCTCAATATATTCATAAATCACCCTAATTTTTCAAAATAGATTCTCTACATTTTATCTTTCGGACAAAATTATTCCATTCTTTAAAAAAATTGTATAAAATGAGAAAAGTGGGGTCCACAAATTTTAACAATTTCAGAAGTACATTTGGGCCCCTACTCCATACATCCTTCCCCAGTACATTTTGCATTGTGCCAAAATAACAAAACAAAAATAGTACAAAAGTATAAAAAGTAGTACTAAGGAATATGAAAATGAGAGATGAAGAGACAAATGAGGTGGTCATAAATTCAGTCCTCTCTGCTTTTACTTAATGCGCCATCTTTTCTTGGCTTTTCTTTTGTTTATTTATCTCTTCACATTCATTTCAAAGCTTGTGCTGCTCTGTAGCAACTGCAAGTCTGCTACTGAGCTGCTGCTGCCAACTGGGGTACATTATGCTTTACCGTCGGTACGTACACTTGTGCATTTTTTTTTAACTATGTGTAGTATTTTTGTATTAATATTAATATTCAGGGTTAAATTGTAATTTGATATTGTTACTACATGGAATTGTCAAAATTAGGAGTTGGTCTATTCTATTTCCACTGTGAGACCAATTAAAAAAAATCACAAAATATAATTAAAATATCATAAAATATAAGTGCACTATAAAATAAATTAAAATAAAGAATTGCAATCACAAAATTATCCTAAATTATTTCAAAATATATTAAAATATCACTCATAAAGTTGTTTTATTTGAGACAGGTCAACATAAGTATTTGCCCAAAATTAATCATGTAAAAAAAAAGTTTGTGCAAATGAATTGAAATTTCTTACTGGCCAGAAATGAATATTTTTGCTGGAATTTGTTATGTGACTTGCAAATTTTCGATGTCATATTTTTTATGGACTAATTTTACAACATATTTATAATTGTGGAATCACAATTGTAATTTAGTCATTCGGTTATTATAATAGAAAATAATTCTGTAATTTTTTAGCAACCGACAAAGGATGTAATCTTCTATTATCTTCAACTGTAATTTTTTATAGAATAATTATGTAATTCTTTTATTTGTAGTTTTCTTATTATTATACAGGGGGAATCTCCATTGTAATTCAGACATTTTATTATTATAAGCAAATAAAATAAAATAATAAAAATATGTAGATCATTGAGAATGTAATCTTGTATAATAGTATCACAAAATCAAATTAGGGCTAAACTGTAAAAATACCAGAGTGATTTTATTACCATGACAACAGGGGTTTATTTTTATATGAAAAACCCTATTGTACAATTCCTTTTTTATATTATTATAAGTATAATTTTTGTTTAAAAAAATATTGTCAGGCTTGTTTAATTTTTCTGCTGCTACTAGTTCTACATATGCCTACAGTGCCCCTCGATTCTGTTTCATTATTTAATTTGAAATGTGACAATTCATTTTTTAGCAATGACACATTCTGAGAATTCTGTTGCTGTCAAATGATACTTCTTACTTTGCTCTACACAGCTAATTTATTTAATTCATTTTCTTTTTAATTTATGCCCTTTTAAATCTCTGAGGAAAAAAAGAGAGGTTGCTTCGTCTTAAAGACAAAGCTCATCAATGATAACTTTAATATTGGTAGGTTTGAGTTCCAAACTAGAACTCAGCACTATTAAAGCGGTCATTAAGAAGATTGTGTTCTAAAATGCATTGACCACTGGGCAAGTGATATTACATATAAAGTAGTGACATAATATTTCATTTTCAACTATAATGATAAATCACCAGCAATAATTTCTTTTATTCACAAAAGAAACATAATTTAAAAAGCTTATAAATTGTTTTTAAAAAATCAGTAAAACCCCGATTTATTTTAAATATAAGAGCTTTTTTTTTTTAGTTTCCTTCTTTAACTTGATCATTTAATAACAATAATATCATTACTAATATTTCATAATATATTTCATATAAGTTGTTTTAAATAAGTTTATTCAAACACACTCTTAGTTAGTCAGATCAAAGCTGTATGCTTATTTTGGAGCCATTTTGCCAGCCTCTTTTTGATGTTGAAGATTCTTATGCTTTCCTAGTAAAGATTAAGGATTAATTGCAAATCACCCCTTAAGTTCAGTTTAAATATCAAAATTGTAGCTGTCATTTAAAATTATAATTATGTACCTCTTAAATAACATTTGTTTATCTGTTACAGATCGTACCTTCCAGGAGCTATGAGAGGACAATAATAATAATAATAATAATAATAATAATAATAATAATAATAATAATAATAATAATAATATGAAATCCATTAACCACTAATCACTTCCAACCTATAGTTAGACTAAGAAAAAAAATCTGCATCTAGCTACAACATCAGCAATAAAACATTAGCTTCCTAATATTATCACTAAGTTTAGGCAAACCCACCACCTCAGGTGTCGAAGCCCGTGAAACCGTCTCGCAACTTCTAGAACCTTCCGAACGATCAATGTACAACCTCCCCCTATACGCTGCCAGATGCGCGTAGTAAACCGGTGGCACCAACGATATCGGCTTCGTGCACCTCACAAACGTGTAACAAAGATTATACACCAATTTCTGCACCTCGTCGGACGTAAACCCATTCTCGTCCCACAACACGTGGTAATGAACCGGCCGGCTCGTCCCCTTAACCCCCCAATGGCTACAAAGATAAAAATCAAACTCGCTCCGGTGAGTGATCACCGTGTCCACCACAGTCCCGGGAGGGACATTTTCGTCATTCTCGCCCCCTGCGGGGAATAATCTAGTGTGGTGCCTCTTTTGCACCACGACGAACGTGATTGGCGGGCTATACTTGTACTTCATACACGCCTCGCGAATTTGTCGGATTTCTTCGCGCAAGATTTTGTCGAACTGAGTTTCGCTAACACCGTCTCGGAAAAAAACGATTCGTTTCGGGAGTTCGGAATTTTCTCGATAAAAATCGTCTAGAATCTCCGTGACCATTGAACGAAGATCCTCGATGATCTCTTGCCGATGCGTTTGTGACCTCATCCTCGAGACGTACTTGTTCGCCGCAGGCCAATTTATGCTGCCGACCACCGCAGCGACTGACGGGCTAAAATCGTCAGACGGGTGCGGGTGAGTCACGTCGGCCCCCATGAATATCACCGCCTCGTCTTGTCTGAAAATCCTTGGGATCTCGGAATGCAACGAGTTGTAAAGCGCGACCGTGCACCCGCCGATTTTCGCGTTTATTTTAAGAGCTAAATTCGACAAAAAACCCGTTTTTCCGAGATTCGGGTACAAACAGCATTGGGTCACTATACCAACGCTTGTCTCGGCGATCCGTTTCAAATCGGCGTATCCTTTGTGTTTCCTCTCCATTACGCAGATAAGCAGTTGGAGATTTTCGGAAGCAGCTTTGTGGATTTTCTTGAGTTTAGCTTCTAGAAGCTTTGGGTTTCCGAGAACGTGCATGGGCTCGAAAAACGGACTGACGACGGTGTTTTTATTCAGATAAATGCCGATTTGTTCACATTTCTGAAACAGCTGGTTTATAAATTTTTGTAAATCATGGGTCCCGCCAAAACTTATGATCGCCCAATGCTCGACACGTGTGCCTTCGAAAACATGACTATCTAGAAGGTTCCATTGGCGATCGTGTCGAAAGGGAGTTAAATTTCTTACATGGCCACCATCTCCGAGCTTAAGCTTCGGAGGCTTAAGAATCCTACCCGTCAATCGTGTCATTTCTTTCGAGACGTGCAGATTAAAATCTTTACCTTGATTGCCGCTGTAAAAAAAAGTAGACAATTAGATTTACCACACAAACAATAGGAAAAAAACTAAAAAAGAAAGAAAAGAAAAAAAGATTGTACCTTGTCGGCCCGAAATGTCCCTCCATAACGCTATCGATGAATTTTTTACGTTCTCTCGGTTTCTGACAACCCATTTTGAGTAATTTCACGGTTTGATCATCTGAAAGCTTACCTAAAAACTTTTGACCTTCGCAAATTACACAAAGCTCCATAGGTAAGTAACAAGGCTTTCGTCTACTAATTTTTAAGCAAGGCAAATTAGTGTACTTCACATCATACTCATAATGATCCTTAAAATAGCTCACGAGTCTCAATTTTTTCCCGTCTCGATCCGTAAACCATAAATTCTCCGTTATCTCCTCCGTTAGCCCGCAAACCCGATACCTTTGAACCGTCTCTCTATGACAAACAAAAATCCTTAAATTCCACAAAACTTTCTCGACTTCGTTTTTCTCGTCGCCCGTCAAAATCCTCGTATTTTTCCGGGAAATTACATCACGCATGAAATCGACCCGCTTTTGTAAATACGGTATAACGCCGATGCTTTCGTGAAAAGCCGTTACCGAGTAATCCACGTTGAGGCTAAGGCCTTGTTGGGTCGGCCTTAAGCTTTGAAAAAACCCGTTAAGCGCAATTGCACCCCCTCCGATTTCTTTCACACACCCCATTAAATTTGTGTAAAATGCTGGCCCGATGGATACGCACTTCTCATTCGGGCTTTCGCGTAAGACGACATCTAATGCATGTATATACTCTTGAGGAAGAGATGTAGTATTAATATCGTCGATTTTGGAGACGAGTTTGATATTCACCCGAAAAATTTTGGGTCGATTATTTTTTTCAATCGGGAGGCTAATGTGAAACTCGAGCTTGTCGTTCTGGAACTCAACCGGGCTGTAGATAGCCTTACGGCCATCGAAGACGGGCCGAGCGTTTGACAGAAGTGTTGGATTTTCTTCGACTAGCTTACGTTTGATCGTTCTTGCTAGCTCTTTTGATGGGTTTGGGTTTATTTCGACGTTGTAGTGAAATATTTTTTGTGCAGGGTCGAACTTGACTAGGAAATGGTTGGCTAGAAGGGTTATTGGTTTGCCTTCAACTCCACCTGAGTCTGGTCTTTTAGCAACTGTCAATGGTTTTGGTTTTGCATATTCAATAATCTTTGTTTTAAGCAAATGTCAATTGGTAGGCAGGTTTTGTCTTTCTTTTCTACTTCTAGATAAAAAAAAAGGTAATTGATGGAATTATTTAAGGGTTAATTACAAAAATACCCCTAATGTTTAGTTTATATATACACAAATGTAAATATAGTTATCCATGATATTTAAGGTTATTTTAATATAATTATAATCTAAATGTAAAATAGGAATTGTAAGGTATATCCATGATATGGCCATGATACGAGGCCAAGTCTAGACGTTTCATCATTCTCCATCCCTCCACCTCTGACCTCATAGGTAACTTTTTTGTTTATACTCTAGAGTAGATTTATGATAAATGTACTTAATTATTTGGTTTTTTTTTTATATATAAGATATTGAACTTTACTTGCACATTTTTTTAAAAAAATAGCTCAGATTCTGATTGTCTCGCATCACTCCATAAAAACGACACTGAGCAAATCACATATTAATAATATTTTTTTACTAACATCGATGAAATTTACGTTATAGTGATGAAAATATATAATATACATTTAAAAGTGTTTTATTGGAGTACTAGATTATTCTTGTCAAACATTTTTCATTTTGGCATTACTTAATTTCTTAAAATAATGAATTTTTTTGATAAACTCTTATATTTTTATATTTTTCTTATATTTGCCCGCGAAATTCGCAGGTTTTCACACTAGTTCGGAAATAATTTGTGAAATAATATCAACGGGATTCTCTTTTCAAGAGGGAGTTATTCATTTATTTAGAATTTTCAGCTCGATTAAAGATTTTTTTTAATAAAACTATTATTTAAAA
>BMAC01000724.1:190728-218989 GCA_014905375.1 Phtheirospermum japonicum | reverse complement strand
AATATAAAAATATAAAATTATATAATAATTAATTAATATTTATTAGACAATTGCACAATGCGAGAATGCTTAAGAGTATGGCACCTTTTGAATTTTTCAAAGTATGTAATTATAATTATTAACAAAATTAATCTAAATATAAAAATATAAAATGAGTTAATAATAATAATTAATTAATAGATTAGATACAGGCTGATAATGTTACATTTTTGAATTTTTATAAGTATGTAAATATAATTATTAACGAGTTTAATCTAAATATTAAAATATAATATTAATTAATAATTATAATAACTAATAAATCGAACAGGGCACAGAACACATCCTTTAAATTTTTTATTTTAAATTTAAAACCTTATAATTTTCACAAATATTCTTTTTATTTAATTTATTATAAATTCCGTGTAATACACTGATGTTAAACTAATTATATTATATATTCAAATTAAAAATATTGAAAATGGATCCACACTACTATTAACTTTCAAATTATTATATACAAAAGATCTATCACAAATTACTTATTCAAACGTAATTTTAATTTTTACACGAAAATTAATAAATCTTCTTTTATTATTTTTTCAACTAAAAATTAAAAATTAAGATGTAAACACGTCTATACATCACCAAAGGATTTGAAAATATGCAAATGACTATACGCACCTTCGAATATATTATCTAGTAAGAGCAAGACAGATATTTCATTGATAGCTATTTGAGGATGGTTTTGCCATCCCACATATATTCTATAAATTTTATAAAAATACTCTTTTTAATAAGCCTAAATTCTATAAAAGTATTATATTTTTTCAATTAATGTTTGTAGAATATTCTTAGTGATAAATATTTCAATGAATAATTTTAATAAATGAACTATAATTATTTGATTAAATAAATCAATATAATTGTATTATTATAAGTAAGAGATTTAGTTTAGAGTTATGTAACTTTTTAAATCGAAAATTCACAGAATGAACTTAAAACTTTTAATATTTATCAAGTTTGTGTGTTTTAATTAATCCGGATAATAAATAAAACAAAACTTTCGTGATATTATTCACGCTCATATTAAGTCATTCATTTTATAAAAGCTCATATTATTCATTGATCATATAGAAATAAATAGTCCCTTCATTTTACAAAATTTACGTGATATTATTCATGTTAAAAGAGAAAGATCTGCTTGATTGATCCTCTTGTTCACTAAGTAATAAAAGAAAACATACTTATTCAATTCATTTAATAAATAAAATATGATTGATCATCTTGTTCCATCAATAAAAAGAAAACGTACGTATTCGATCTAATAGGAATTACTTTGCACTATATACAAATTCAATTCATTTAATAAATAAAATATGAACATCGACAAATACAAATCCAATTCATTTAACAAATAAAATATGAACACCGACCGATTACAAATAAATCTTCTTGTTGCGTCAAAACATATAATATGTGAATATAAAAATGAACGGGAAAATGTTTTATTAGTAAAATCAAAATTATATATATGTTTCTATGATGTTATTCAAGTGAATATAAACGAAAATTCAAAATTATATATATGTGGTATGTGATATTTATAATTGAAACCAAAATTAAGAAATTAATTGGCACACTCCCTAAACAACAACTCAAATAAATGTAGAGTGAACTATCAATATTTGGGTAAAATCGTAAATATAAAATAAAAATAGACATACCACCTAATTTTCCATGGGAGAATCCGCCCAATTTTAGAGTATGAGTTTCCTCTCACCATATTACCACTCGTATAAAATAGTCCTATCGTATCCTCTAATACAAACGAGGCTTTAGAGTATGAGTTTCCTCTCACCATATTACCACTCATCTATACGAGGGTAATTGTTTTGGTTCCCTCCAAAATTTATTTCTTTCCCTGAAAAGAAATATTTTTTGGCGCAAAGTCACAATTATACGAGGTAATTGTTTTGGTTCCCTCCAAAATTTATTTCTTTCCCTAAAAATAAATTTTTTTGGCGCAAAGTCACAATTGTTGGCAATTGTTTTAGTTTCCTCCAAAATTTATTTTCTTTTGGCGCAAAGCCACAATTGTTGTCTTTTCAACCTTTTTTTTTTAAATTTAAATCTCATTGCAAACAATTATTGAATTTTCAACATAGGTTTCAAAAATAAAGTTGTGTGCTTAAAAAAAAAAATTTCAAGTAGCTGAAATTTCGGATATTCTGACTAAAAAATAGGATATAATTGTTTAAAATTTTGAATTTGTGAACCAAATTCTTTTTGAATTTTTTAAAGCTCTGAATTTAGATTTTTGAAAAATCAATTTCGATTTTTTTGAAATCTTAGAATTTCAAATTTTTGAGCCACATAAATTGAATTTTTAACTGTCCAAAACTCACAATTTAAATTTATATATATATATATATATATATATATATATATATATATATATATATATATCACAATTATTACGTTTTAAAATCAGTTTTTCTATCATCTAATTAGTGATTACAATGATAAAATTTGATTATATAATAGTCAAATGTTCAAATTTTGATTAAAGATAAACTGTGTTTTTGGTATTTTGAATTGAAATAATAGATAAAGCAAGCATAATAAAAGCAACTATAAAAATAAATTTAATTACATGCCCTGAATAAAGAAAAATAAAGTATGGAAATAAATTAAATTACAGGCCCTAAAGAAAAATCGAAAAAAAAGTAAGGCATCGAACTTAAATAAATTACAGGTCCCAAATATAAATAATAAAATATTAAAGCATATTAAATTGAACAAATATTAATCTCCTTGCATAATTAAACTTTAAGAAATCAGGTATCTTCTACAGTAGTTTTGTTTTAAAAAATCGGTAGTTGATTTAATCCGATTTACTTGCAGAATTAGAATCATAAGCAAAGGAAATACAATAAATCAGATTTTTGATTTCATACGATTTGTTTGCCTAATTAAAGACATTAAATTTATGAAAAATACAGCAGATCAATTTTAAAAAATAAAATCAACCAATAAAAAATATACGAAAAATAGAATTCAAAACAAAGAAAACACAGTATATCAAATTTTTATTCAATATTGAATAATTATGAGATTTCAAGTCCGAATCATATTAAAAAAAATCAAATTTCATATGATTTGTTTGTTTTATTAAAGATATTTAATTTATGAAAAATGTTGCAGATTGATTTTTTCACTCTAAAACCAACCAATAAAAAATGTACGGAAAATAGAATTCTAAACAAAGAAAATACAGTACATCAAATTTTTATTCAATATTGAATAATTCTGATATTTCGAGCCGGGATCATATTTAAGAAAAAAAATTAGATTTTATACAATTTGTTTGCCTAATTAAAGACATTTAATTTATGAAATATATCTATTTTTTTAGTTCCATAATCGACAAATAAAAAATGGACAAAAAATCAAAATCGGATACAATATCTATAATGAGAGGATACGAAATCATGTCTGTTTGAGTTATCGGAATTTCAAAACTTGAATCTCTATTGTTTCAACTAATCTCCCTATAAATATAGGTTCTTATTCTTTACGAATCAATTTCAATTCCCCACTCGAATGTGTCTGTGCTTTTTCTCTATTTTCAAAACTTGGGCAGCAAGATTTTTTGGAACGATGCCTCCTTTATTTGGACTTCGCAAAAGACATCGACCGAACGAATAAAAAAACACTCAAGCCTAGTGTTATTCGATTTTTGCTCGATCAGGATTTGATGACAAGGAACAAAAGACTTTAATGAAAATTATTTTTCATGATTCGGAGGTAATTATTGGTTCTCAATAATTATATTATTATATATAGATATATAGGTTCGGGTAGTCTACTAAATTTTATCATTATATATAGATATATAGGTTTGAATCGTCTACTAATATTCGATTAATGTATTGAATTGACTTAAATTGTCCCTAATTATGTAAAATAGGGATGACGAATTACTGGTGTTATAAAGAAGATCAATATCAAGTTGTTCGAGAATCGAATGTATTAGTTTATATTTCTATGTATTTTCTTTTATTTTGTTTTGCTTCTTCAAATTTAGTTATTTATTTTAATTATTAATTTAATACATTATATTCTTTTTTCTTACTTTAAATTAAAAATATTTGTTTTCTTTGTATGTATATGTGTATGTATGTGCATGCTATAGTTAATTTTGAATTGAAATAAGATATAGAATAATAATTTTGGATATTTTATTTTATTTGATTTTTTATATGGTTTTGAATTGAAATAAGATATTAGAATAATAATTTATTCGTTTTTTTTAAGTATATAAAGAGAGAGTGTATGTGTATGTGTATGTGTATGTGTATGTGTATATATACTTTATTAATTTTGAATTTAAATAAGATATTAGAATCATATCGTATTCTAATATTAGGTTAATTTAAATGTATTGTCTGGTACTGTTATTAAATCTATTGTATTTAATTAAAATCATGTATCTGATAATGTATTGATTTAAATTCAAGATACTTCAAATTTTTTAGGGTTAAAAACTTTTATATTTAGGGTTATCTGGTCATGTTATGGTCTTGGATCCGGATCTATGGTTGGGCTTATCAAATTTTAAATTGGACTCAAAACAATTGAGCATCTCAATTGTTAAGTGGACTCAAAATAAATTATGGTTTGGGTTGTATTTAATCAATTAAATGGCTTTTAAATTGGTTGAATTTTATTAATTATATTATCAAATATTTCTAAATTATTTCTATTTATTTTAAATTTATAATTATATTATGATGTTTTTAATACTTATCGATCGTGTTTAAATTAAATCGATTATGCGTTATTGTATGTATTTCAATTTTTAATTTCAATTTCAACACGTGTAGATTAATTTTTTTTGTGTGTAGATTTGATTATCTAAATATAATGTAAGGTATTTTATCAAATGAGTTTATTATTTATTTGTATTTAATTTAAATCTTATACATGGTAGTGCATACATTTAATTTTTTTTAATATCAATCTGTATTAATGTAGATTAATTTAATTTTATTATTTTATGAATAATAAATATATTTCGAATTGTTTGTAGTTGTAAAATTATATTACAAGATTTTCAGATTTCTTTTATCAAATGTGTTAGTATTCAATGAATTATCAATATGATTTAGTTTTAATTATATAAATTTAAATTACTAAGTAAATATTTTATAAATTACATATATATTTATATATTTGATAAAGCATTCTATTTAACATTTCTCCGTATGTTTTGTTGCCTTTTTAAATTTTAGTTATTTCTTTAAATAACTTTTGGAATGCTTCATATGTGTTTTCTTTATTTAATGGCACAAGTACTATTCTCATAAAAGAAAAATAAATGTATGTATGTATGTTTTATTAATTTTTAAGTACTTTGTTCACATATTAATGTAGATTAATTTAATTTAATATATAATATTTTATTAACCGTAGAGTAAATTCAATTTGTTTGTAATCATAATTTGAAGTGCAAAGCTCATTAATTTTATACATATGTGTATGTATGTTTATACTTTATTAACTTTTAATTGAAACAAGATATTAGAATAATATCTTATTATATCATTATGTAATTTAAATGTATTACCTGGTAATGTTATTAAGTTTATTGTGTTTAATTAAAACCATGCATCTGGTAATGTATAAATTTGAGAATTTTATTTTAATTTCCATTCACGTAGATTAGTTTAATTTACCTTATTCATTCTTTTTTTTGAATGAATTGTGCGTAATTGTCAATTGAGATTATGAGATTATTAAAAAAAAAAATAGATACGACGGTGAGAATGACTTCTTAAGTAATTTGCACACGCCTGAATCCTGGAATGGTATAAAGTATTTTGGGTTTCCAATCACGGATTTCATCTAAAGATGGGGACTCCTATTATGTTATTGAGAAACATAGACCACACCACTCCATGGGATTATGTAGCAGGACGAGATTGGTTATTACAAGACTTTTCAAGCACGTCCTTGAATGCAAACTTCTAACTGGTGCAAAGGCAGGTGAAAAGATGTTGCTTCCCCAGATGAGTCTAATGCCTTCTAACGTTAGGATACCTTTCAAGTTTCAACAAAGGCAATTTTCGCTCATGATCTCACATGCGATGACGATAAAGAAGAGTTAGGGTCAATCACTTTCGAACGTCAATCTTTATCTGAAATATCCCGTGTTCAGTCATGGTCAGTTATATGTTGATGTGTCACGTGTCAACCATCGAAATGGTTTGAAGATATTAGTTTGTGGTGATGGCGATTCGGAATCGAACATGATTAATAATGTAATGTACAAAGAATTATTCAATAATGTATAATCTTAACGTTCATATATATATATATATATATATATATATATATATATATATATATATATATATATATATATATATATATATATATTGTGGATTCGATCTATAATTTATGTAGTGTGGATTTTTTAGTTATTTCTCTTCATCTCTATGTCTCTGTTTATTTATATTTCCACATAGTAAATAATAATAAAAGTAATATTAATATAATTTATATTTTTATATTTAAACTTTCTGTCCCGTGCATCGCACGGGTATAAGAAAAACTAGTTTATATTAACAGGTTCACTCGGGGGAAAAAAAACAAAAAAACTCTCCCACGTTCATAAATTTTAGTCACCATCATCATTTTCTTCAACCATTACTTTTCAGGAAACTTTTACGGTCTTATGAGTACACCATTATTTAGTCAATCACAATCATTTGATTAAAACTTGATTACAAATATTAATGGATGTAAATGTAACGGGCATGGTGCCTTTACGGCACCATAGTCATTTCTTACTTTTAAATATGCCAGTTCTTTTTTCAACTGTTTAATGTATGGGGCATAAATTCAAAATATAAAATTATAAATTATATTAGGCAAATACTTGAATGACATTGGTATTATAGTATGAAACTGATACGAACCAAAATGTCCATACGTAATTTTACTTGATATAGAAGGGTATTTGTGGCAAGTGACCTCACTTCCTGGAAAGGGTGTTCTTCTGGGAGGTGAGCGAGCTGTGTGGTTTCAGTGGAGAAGTGGGCAAGTTTGTTTGTAGAGTAGCGACCTGGAATATGAGAATGAGTTCTCATATAGGGTCGCGACCTCTTCTGTCTCGTGGTGTGTACTTGAGCTCGGTTATGGGTCTTGTGAAGGTTAAGCCTGTGGGCTTAAATGTGAGTGATTTATGGAGTCCCGCTGGACTGTATAACAGGCCCAGGCCTATTATGGTTGGGAACTTAGCATATAGGAAGAATCCTAATTATAAGTCGGTTAAAGTGTCATGGTATTTATGGAATTGTGGTAACAAAAGGTAACCCTAGATCGGGGGGCACTTCTCTTATCTCTATAAAAGGAGGTGAATACCTCTCTTTATTCTTTAAGTTGATATTGCTTTACCATATTATCGTTTATATATTTGAAGTTGAAGTGGATCCTGCTTTTGACTTAAGCATTGGAGGGTCTTGACGAGTTCAACCTCCGACCCGTCCAAGGCGCTGTTTTGCAGGACTAGCGAGGTCGCTGGGAGATTCATTGAAGGCTTGGCAGATCACTGTGACGGATTTAGAAGACACTTCAGGTTGCTAATCTCTATTTTGAGGTTAGTGTCCCATATATTTGGTAACCCAACTTTTTGGATTTATCAGAAACTACTTTTTACCATATTCATTTGCCCAACTCACCCACTGCTCAACCCGCCCACTCGTCCCTAATCCTAACTATAAAAGATTTTTTTAATAATTCATTTACCTCGCAGTGCCTCTCTCTCTCCGTACTTATGCCACCGCCGGTCATTACCTCTGGCGGCGGTCACTGTCCTCCGGTGATAAAACTTGAAAAGATTTAAGTTGTATCGATTCACTCGTTTTAAATTCAAAACTGGATTTGCGATTGAATGTTACGATTATTGTCCAAATCGTCAACTTTGACCTCTGATTTACGACAATTCACTAGCCCAATTTCGAATCGACAACCACAACTCGGATACAGGTTTTCTTGCCAGGATTGACAGAGGCTGTAAACAGTATTTTAGAGAGGGTAAATAATTGGGATGAAAAATCTTTTCATTTTTAATTTTCTTTTTCGTTTTGAGCGTTCCTTTTAATTTCTTTCTATTAATGTTCAGAATCTCATATTAAATATTGTAATCTAGGGATTCGCTTATCATTTTTTATTTTTTTTTTGGATTTTTTTATACCCCTTTGTAGAATAAATTTCGCGTCACATTTCTTGGGATCCAAATTCTTCCTTTCACACTTTACAATACAATATAATTGTGGTTAATTATTTTACATATTTCTTTAATATACGATATGTAGTTAAAGTATCACAAAAAGTTGTTCAAGTATCACAAAAAATAGTTAAAGTATCACAAAGAATAGTTAAAGTATCACATACTTTTGATATTTGACTTCTATAATTACATATATATTTTTTAAAATAGATAATTCAAAGTATTACAAATGTAGTTAAAAGTATTATAACTTGAACTAAAGGTATTATAATTATGAACAAAAGTATTATAATAAATTGTATTAAGAATTTAAAAATATTACAAAAATAGTTAAAAATTTCACAAACTCAAGCAAAAGTATTACAAATTGATATGAAATTTTCATATAAATATATTAAAAATTATTCTAAAAGTATAAAAAATTAATATAAATGTTTTACAAATCTAAAAGTATTAAAAATTAATATAAATGTTTTACAAATCTAAAAGTATTAAAAATTAATATAAATGTTTTACAAATCAAAGTATCACAACTTTCGTTAATAGAATTACATAGTATAATTTATGTAAAGTATCGCGAATTAATTATAAATTATACTCCTGTATGGAGATAATACAAGAATATCAAAAATTATTATAAAAGTATCACAAATTTGTTAAAAGGCAAAATTGCAAAATAGCCTTAGTAACTTAGGGGTGGTGGCAGCTTAATACCACTAAATATACTTGGTAGCAAATTTACCCATTAACTTACAACAAAATAGCAATTTAACTCAAATCTTGACGGAAAAAAAAAACTCGCCGAATTCTTTCATTTTCTGGCAAAAAAATGTTGATTTGGACCAATTTTGATCAAATCAACGCTGATGTGGCAAAAAATAGTAACAAGAATTATAATTTTTATTACAAAATCAGAATTTGTTTTATAATTAAAAAAATATTTAAATTAAAGAATTAGACAAAAAGATGAAAAATATATTATAAAATTTGAGATTATTTTAAATTTCTAATAAAACACTATTAAAATATAAATTTAAAACAAAATCTAGGGAAATATTTCAAAATCTGAAACAATTTTAAATATAAAAAAAGATTATTCAAAAATAAAATTAAAAAAAACTGAGAAATTATATTATAAAGTTTGAAATTATTTGAAGTATGTAATATATATATATATATATATATATATATATATATATATAATCAATACTAAATATGGGTATTTATTAAAAACATCCAGAAAATATATAGAAGAAATTGTTTTGCATATGAAAAGAGATTTTTTTAGGATAAATCTTGAAAATTATTTTATAATATCTTAAATTATTATGAATATTAAAAATGTTTTTAAATATAAAAATATTTTCATTTTTTTATAGATATTTACCCATATTCTGATTTGATTTTATATTTTAAACATTTCATTTCATATTCAATATAATTTCAAAAACTTTATATAACCATTTTTCAAATTTTATTTTATTTTATATTTTAATTACCTTCTTTTTACATATTTCATAGAAAATGGATTTTAAAAATATTTTTCAATTTTTATTTTATTTTATAGATTAATAATATTTTTTTGGAATATTTAAAAAATATCATATTTTATAATATATTTTCCATTTTCTTAATATTATATTTTAAAAGATTCTTAACAAAAAAACTCTAATTTTAAATAAGAATTTGAATTATTTTTTTCCACATCAGGATTGACTTTGTCCAAATTGGTCAAAGTCAACATTTTTTTGCCGAAAATTGAAAAAATCCGGCGAACTTTTGTTCTCCGGCGAAATTGGGGTTAAATGCTATCTTTTTATAAGTTACTGGGTAAAGGTATATTTAGTGGTATTAAGCTGTCAACCTATTTCGCAATTCTGCCTCTATTAAAAAGTATCACAACTTTAGATAATAGTAATACATAGTATAATTATGTAAAAGTATCACAAAAGGCAGCAAAAATATCACAACTTGAGTTAAAAATATCAAAGTTTGTATGTTCAAATGTTGTATATTATATGTCTTTATCGAGCATTACAAAATGTAGTACATTGTACAAGTATTAGAAACTATGTGATACTTTTACTATATTTTGTGATACGCGATCAAACTTTTGTAATACCTTTAATTATCTAAATGTAATAGGCGTATATGTAAGGGAAAAAATTAAGTTATAAAAATATGTGATATTTTAACTATATTTCGTAATAATTTAACAACATTTTATGATACAATGATTTTTGTTAAAAAAGAAAAATATGCAAAAATATAAAATATAACATGTGTTACTTTTACTCAATTTTGCGATACTTTATGTTGAATTTGTGATACTTTTAGTTTTTAAAATTTTGTTGAATTTGTAACACTTTTAGTTAGTATTGCAATACTTAAAATTGGGCAGATTTTGAAATCTTTTATGGTGACCTTTTTTTTTTTTAATTTGCTTTATTTTAGAGCGAAACAAGTTGAGTTGAGAGGTAGTGATTGATTGAAGTTTTTGGCCGTTGAATTACTGTAGATCGGGGGTCAAAGTTGATAATTTTATAACTTTGACTTTAGACTTACGGTGATTGAAGTAAAATATTGTAAATCCAATTATGAATTTGGAACGAGGGAAACGAGATACTTCAAATGATATAAAGTTTGAAAAAAAAAAGTCCAGAATGGTATAAACTGGACTCATAGTATAAGACCGGTCTCGCAAGAGACCTACCCATTATATTAATATTATTTTTATTATAATTTACTATTTGAATATATAAAGATACAAAGAGATAGAGATGGAGAGAAATAATGAACACATTCACACCACGTAAATTATAGATCGAATCCACACTATATACATGAACGTAAAGATTATATGTTACTGAATACTTTGTTGTACACTACATTATTAGTCATGTTCGATCTCAAATTGTCATCACTACAAATTAATATTTTCAAACCCTTTCAATGGGTGACACGTGATAAAACAATATATAACTGATCATGATTGAATACGGAGTTCTTTAGAAAATGACGACGTTCGAAAGTGATTGACCCTAACTCTTATTTATCTTCATCGCATATGAAATCATGAGTGAAAATTGCCTTCGTTGAAACTTGAAAAAGGTATCCTAATGTCAAAAGGCATTGGACTCATGCGGGGAAGAAAGACTTTCTCGCCGGTCTTTACATCGGTTAGAATTCTATATTCAAGGACGTGTGTGGAAAGTCTTGTAACAACCAATCTCAACCCATTACATAATGTTATAGAGTGGTCTATGTTCCTTAATAACATAACAGGAGTCTCCACCTTTAGATGAAATTCATGATTGAGCACCCCAAAACAGTTTATACCATTCAAGAATCCAGGCGTGTGCAAACCACACAAGAAATCATTCTCACCATCGGATTTGGAAGCACTGTCCGAACTCAGGTAGGTGTACCTCTCACTCGAGTTCTAAGCGTTCATGTATTCGTTGATTGAATCCACAACATCTAGAACCGGGGCCATTATGGCCCTATCCTTCAGGAACATTGAGTCATCAACAGAGTCTCTAAATACCGGATATGTATCCTCAACAATAGATACAATGGGGTCATCCGAATATCGAAGGAGTATATCATCTTGAATTTTTATAGCAACACAGTCGTCATTCGTTCCTCCTATATTTCCATATCTATTGCTAGCAGTCCAATCGGAGAACTCTTCCAACTTAACATGTTCTTGTCTATCACCGGGACTCTGGAGTCTCATGTTCTGAGCGAGCCTTAACAAAGTGCAGTGCCTCCACATGCTGGACGCATTGATAATCATGTTCACTATGTCCTGCCGGCTGCCATTGGGGACAAAGGTAATATCTGGCGAAAGTCTCCACCAAAAACAATGGTTTTGCTACTAAATGGTCTGTGCCTATTGGCCGAATCGATATCCTCCATTATATACTACAAGCTCTTCTCGACAGCCTCAAAACAATGTTTTTGAATCATTGGAGCCTCGTCCCATACTATGAGTTTGCAATGATTCACCAATTTCACAAGCAGGGTGATTTCTTAATACTACAATCCGATCCTTCATGTGGATTCAGAAGGATACCGAATCGGGAGTGTGCAGTCCTTCCACCAGGTAAAAGGAGAGATACTATGCCACTAGATGCCACATTCATCACGACATGACCCTCAAATCTCAACCTAGCAGATAGTTTTCTCCACAAATACATTTTTTCCGTACCTTCATAGCCATAAATGAAGAATATAGCACTAACATCGGACTCGATGCCACTTATTATCTTGGAGTACACACTTTTTTGCTCACTTGTCATTTTCGAGAAAAGTTCAAATGCTCCGAAAATAATGCTTACGATCATAGTTCAACTCATCCTGGATCAACAAACACATTTCAGCGGATATGTAATAAATCCTTAATTAATATCACAATTCGGAAAACATAAAAAATGAAGTGGAAAACATATTACTCAATATTGGAAAAGTCATGAGTTCATCAACCTGGCTCTGATACCACATGTTAATCTTTTTCATAATTAATCATCATAAAACATAAATGAGTTCCATGATTTTGAACTTCGTAATTTTCACAATTAATTATAAAATAATAAATATAACTAACCGTGCGTATTAATGTCCTTCCCTGTTCTGCTCAGTCTAATTGTTGAGAGAATAGAATATCTCTCACTCCTGGCCTGTCCTTAATCACATGTCCTTCTCTATTATGCTAAGTCTGATTGTTGGAAGTATGTAGTATATCTGATTTCTCTCTCCTGATCTGTCCTTGATCCTAGTTTGTATTCTTTTTTAAGTTTGATAGATAATAAAACTGATTCACTTTATCAGTGGAGAGAGCACCATATATATTTTATCTGCTAAAAGCAGCTATTGCAGAACAGATAAAAATACACGGTCTATCAACGTATTCATAGTTAGATTAAAATCAACTTTTTAACTAACTAATAATATCTTTATATAACTTAAAAAATCAACTTTTTAACTGACCAATAATATCTTTATAAAACTTATCTATTAATTATATAAATCAATAATTAGATATTAAAATTAATTAACTAATATCTTATTATATGTATATATGGCACGTTAGCCATATATATCTAAAATTAAGAAATTACTAAATGAGTATTAAAAATTTATATTATATAAAAAAAAGAAAATTTAAAATTCGAAACCTCAAGAATTGTTAACGGCTTTGTGGGTTTTGAATCAAGAATCTTCGTCTCATTTTGCTCTATCACTTGGTAGACAAGCCTTGTCTTTCTTTTCTTCATAAAAACATGTAATCTAATTTAAAGATTAATTACAGAATTATTCCTGAGTTTTAGCTTAATTGTTAAATTTGAATGTCTATGGTTTTAAGAATAATTCTCAGATTCAAGATGTTGTTAATCAATGTTACCAACATCAGTTAACAACATCGACCAGAGTAAAATTAAATTTATGCAGCGAAAACTAAAATACGAGAACACGATTAAACAAATTCAGTTCACAAGTAAAAGTACTTGTGAACTTGGGTGTACAAACCCGAAAACTATACTACTTTCATTTTAAGTTCAATACAAAATATAAAATAATATATGAAAACTAAATATCAAGAAACTTGATACTAAATACTTGTTGCCGAAATGGCAAGATCTTCTTCGTCGGTCACGCAACTTCAAAGATCTTGTTTATCACGAACGTTGGCTCCAAGTAGATATCACTTCTTCGTGTTCTTCTTCTTTGCGTCGTGCGTTCCTTGCGTCTTGCGTCGATCTCCTCGCAATAATCCGTGCGTCAAAAGTAATCCCAAGTATTAGGAGTTCTTGTGTCTTAAATAGACAACCTAGAATCCTAAACTTGGTAAAATTTTAAAAACAAATCCTAAACACAATTTAGGAATAATTAAAGTCTTGTACATAAACTAGTAAACATAATATTGTCCTAAATCTAGTTTCCTAACTTATTTTGTGCCCAAAAAGGCAAATAACAAAATAGGAATTATTGCCAAGAATAAATTCCTCAACAATCTCCCCCTTTTGCCTTTATGGACAAAACACTAAGACGCAAACACAAATGAAAATAAAAATACTAACTCCCCCTAAGATAGAAAACTCCCCCTAAACAAAACACCCAATGTTGTTAAAATTCAAACCAACATTACAACCCAACATTGTTCAAAATAACCAACACTTCACAAAAAAAACAGAATAAAGGAACTTGTTGACTTCGAACCCTCTTCGACCGTCGAGGGGATGTCGAAGTTCCTTCGCTCTTGTGCTTCCTCTTCCTCCTTTGATTCATCTTCATCATTTTCTTCAAAGCCTTGTTCCGCGCGCGAATTCGCTTCCTCCTCTTCTCTAGAGCAAGGCTCGCCAAGGCTTCGGCGGCAACAGCATCGTCAGCAGCAGCATTATTCGCATTCTCGGCAACATCAGCAATATCTTCTCCATCAGCATTGTCTCCCCCTATGTTCGCGTCAACTTCCTCTCCCCCTTTTTGACCAGAAAGGGAAAGGGCTTCCAAAAGGTAGGTGCGAAGAGCCTTAAGCTATTTCATCTACAAATCTATAGAAGCCACATGTGCACGAAGAACCTGGGCAGAAATATTGACCATGTTGGGATTGCTCGTACCAACAGCACTAGCAACATCGGCAGAAACAGGCGCCTGCCAGGGCAAATCAATAACTTGGGCACCGGTAACATGCTGATTGCGCAAGGCAAACCACTCAGCCTCACCCGTGAGCACATCCTCGGGACCAAGATGTAAGCCTTGATTCTCTAACAAACTGAAAATCAAAGACGGAAAACACAACGATGCCGCAGACTTCGTGGTGGCAAATTAGTGATAATATCAAAAACATGCCGACCAAAACTAAATGTGATCCCTCTCCCAAGACGAAACAAGAACTGGGCCTGAGGCCGCGTAACACAGGTTGTGTTTTTGGAGGGGACCCAATTACAAATGGCAAGCTTATGCAAAATAGAATGAAGAGATGAAAGACGTGTACTCGGAAGCTGCTCAAACCAAGAATTAACCATCCCACCAGATAAAAACTTAACTACCTCATTCATATCATCCACCGTCGAGTCACCCCGGTAAGACTCAGTACCATAAAACTCATTAATTAACTCAGGGGTGAATGAAAAAACTTTGCCACGCATAAACACCTTCCCATAATTGACTGACTCCAAATCAACCATAGAGGGTAACAAATTGGCAAAAAACTCGACAACAACATCACGCACAAAAGGCATGGCCGTGGAGATGGTGAAATATATACCTTTGTGTCGGAGATAGGCAATGAGATTGTGTTTCTCAAAAAGTTCAACCGGAACTCGTTTCTCGGTAATCATATGTCGACTCTGGTAAGCATCGAATAGCTCGGCAGCCTCAGCAGTAATGAATCTCTCCAAAAAGGGCACCATGTCCTCAAGCTCGGGCATAGGAGTAGCTGGTCCTGAAGAGGACTTGGATTGAGCCGATGCAGTAGAAGAGGGCGGCGAGGGAGCAGGAGTGGTTCTTGTAACAGAAGCAGTGCGATAGGACGAAACAGACTGCGAGTGACGCGATGTTGGTAAGGGGGTACCAACACGACTAGCAACATCATCCTTTGCAGCAGCCTTCCTTTTCTTCTTGTCCTCTTTGCAAGCAGCAAGAACATCTTTCAAGGGTACATCAAACGATGAGTCAGGAGAATATTCAAAAAGACCTGTGTCAAATTCAAGCGTAGCAGCACGAACTGGAGACGGCGGGGGATCATCGGCAAGCGGCTTGGCAGAACTTGTAACCTCGCCGGTGATAAAGTCCAGCACAGTGTAAGGGGGCGAAGAGTACTCAGTAGCAGTTGATCCAGGAGAAATTTTGACCTTTGCCTGGCTGGGAGAGAAACTGTCCTTCTTCAGGCTAGGTCTCCTGTCGGCCTTACGTACAAGCTGTTTTCGGCGAGTAAACCTCTTCTTCTCCGGCAGACTGGGAGCAAAAGCAGACGGCGGCACATCTCCGGCAATCGGAGCAGTAGGCACAAAATCATGATCATCAGGGTCAGACTCCACAACAACATCCTCTTGGAGATTCATGTGTTCGATAGGCACGRGGCGACGCGGACCAGRCTTGCTTTTTGGGACCGCGGGCAGCACAACGCCGGGCGGTATGTTGCGCAATCGTCTAGACCGCTTCAAAGTTGGGTTTCCTACGCGTCCAAAGGTTTCTGCCACGAACGCCAAATCTGGAGGATTGTCTACGTCGATTTCGTTCCCGGGCTGTCCTGGGAACACTTGAGCCACCAGCGTGGCGTCCACCGGTGAAGGAACAGGCACGGCTGCACGGGAATCAGGCGTCGGCGATGGAGGTGACGATGTTGATAGTGGTGGGTTTGGTGAACTACCACCACCAATCTCCTCACGAATATCAAGGCCACCAATCTTTGGGTACGGCAGCGGGACCTGTTCACCGGAGCGGCGAACCTCTTCAGGCAGTTCTGGGACAGACGGCGGTGGAGAGCTAGACATCCTGCCAAATTTCACAGACACACACAACCAAGAAGCAGGAAATCGAGAGACTTTGAGAAGAGTAAGGATTCTGAGATTTTTAATTCGAAAGGGGTTTGGAAAAGTGGGCAAGCTGTAAAAGGGAATCAGCTTTTTATCCCCTCAAAAAGTGACCGTTGCACACAAGGAGAGAGAGGGTAAATAAAAGGAAATTCCTAAAATATTTCACCAGCCGATTTTATGCTCAAAAATGAGATTTTATTTCCATGTAAAAAGCGCCACTCCCCCTATGATTAGGCTCGTGATCACTCAACTATCCCACTATCTCTTTCCTTAAAAAAAATTTGCACGACTTAATTTACAAAAAAGGCCGAAAATACAAAGCTGATTTTAATGAACCATCAGCACAGTTGTACTTGTGCAATGTTAATTTTCACTCACCAAATTCACCTCGTTATTACCTGTCCAGACGTCCGATTAAAACTCCACTGAAACACTTGGTTAGCTCAATTCAAAACAAAATTAAGAGATTTCAAGCAAGACAAAAATACAAGAAACAAAACGCACAGTAAGATGGCATCTTCACAAAGTATGAATGTCCTACGGGATGCCTAAAATTCATGACCTAAAAGGATAAAATAGAACACATTATGATTTCAGTGTTTTGATCCAATGTTTCTTTTTATTACTAACAACATTATAAACCAACATTGCCTTAGGTGAAGTCAATGGAAACTTGCCCCTTAACCCAAGTTAATGACTACGTCAAAATCTCTCAAGAAGGCGATTTATAAAGATTGGAGCAATTTTAAGTCCAGATTTTCTTCATCCTTGAAGGGATTTAAATCTTTCAATCTTCAGCAATGCTGTTAAACACCTCTTGTTTTTAGACCTGGGAGAAAACCAGTTTCTGCGGGTAAGTCCCACAATTACCTAATTTCGAAAAATTTGGTCCTTTTTGTCATTACTTTTATTGCAACAGAGGACCTTATTGAACTTTCAATCAAACTCAATGCATTAGTATAATGTATGAAAAGAAAGATAAAAATGCATGCAAAATTATACAGATGTTGTGACTGATGTTGATAAGATGTGTCACAACATCACAAATCAACATTGGTTAGACAATGCACATACCGAGATCTCTTCTCAAACGAGAGAAGGTCTCGTAATCTAATGCCTTCTTGAAGATGTCAGCCAGCTGATTATCAGTTCCAATATGTTCAAGGCTAACAATCTTCCTCTCAAATAGGTCTCGAATAAAGTGGTACCTTATGTCAATGTGTTTGATTCGAGAATGCTGGACTGGATTTTTGGAGATGTCAATGGCACTGGAATTGTCACACAACACCGTCAAGATACTGCTGTGCAGACTGTAGTTTTCAATCATTTGTTTCATCCACAGTAATTGTGTGCATGCACTTCCAGCTGCAATGTACTCGGTTTCAACTGTAGAAAGAGAAATACAATTTTGCTTTTTGCTGTACCGAGAGATTAGATTATTACCAAGAAAAAAACATCCTCCAGTAGTACTCTTCCTATCTACTACATCCCCAGCCCAGTCTGAATCAGTGTACCCTATAAGTTCAGTACCAGTATCTTTTGTATATCACACACCTAGTTCAGATGTACCAGCAATGTACCTAATAATTCTTTTAACCGCTTTCAAGTGTGACTCTTTTGGATTAGACTGAAATCTAGCACATAAGCACACACTATACATAATATCTGGTCTACTTTCTGTCAAATACAACAAACTCTCTATCATACTCCTATACATGGTGTTATCAACACCCTTACCAACATCGTCTCTGGACAGCTTCACAGTTTTACCCAGTGGCGTTTTCTTGACAGTTTCACCTTCTAACCCAAACTTTTTGACTAAGTTCTTTGCATATTTAGTCGACTCAATTCGAGCAACAGGGGTAAATGTCTCATCAAAATCAATTCCTTCAATTTGCGTATACCCTTGTGCGACAAGTCGAGCTTTATTCCTCACAATGTTGCCTGCTTCATCAGTCTTGTTCTTGAATATCCACTTGGTCCCCGTCACATGAGCACTTTCTGGCCGTGGAACAAGATCCCACACATCATTCTTGGCGAATTGGTCCAACTCCTCTTGCATAGCCCGAATCCAGAACTCATCCTTGAGTGCATCCTCCACGCGCTTGGGCTCTATTTCAGAAAGGTACAAAGACTCACGAATCTTAGAACAATTAGTAGACAAACATACATACCTGACCATTTCCTTGAAATTTATTTGTCTTCGTCTTGTACTTCTTTCATCCATATCACCAATGATTTGGCCCACGGGGTGGTTTTTCTGGATGGAATGTCCCTCTGATGAAGATCAATGGGATCTGCTAGATCTTCTTCCTCTGAATCAGAATCAGATTCTGCAACTTGGCTCGATGTTGGTACCGATGTTGGTATCCCAGTATCAACATGGTTATCAATATCACTCAAATCTCTGAGTTCAGCAGCTGCATCTTTGTTCTCAATACCTGCACCATCAACTGAAGTAGAAGTGACACTACCTTGAGGGTTTTGATCATAAACCAGATCATTATCCTCGACAGGCTTGACTCCGCTTGTTAGATCATCAAACTTGACATTTACTGACTCAAACATACTTCGATTTCGAAGGTTAAACAACCTATATGCATGACTATTTTGAGGATAACCCATCAAAATGCACTTATCACTTTTGGAGTCAAGTTTAGCAAGATGATTTCTATCGTTAAGCACATAGCAAATACATCCAAAAACATGAAAATAGCTCAAGTTTGGTTTCTTCCCAATCAACAATTCGTAGGGAGTTGCACATGAACCTGGTCTAAAATAAGCCCTATTCATGATATGACATGCAATGTTCATTACTTCAGCCCAAAATCGTTTAGCTATCCCATTAGAGATGAGCATAGTTCTAGTCATCTCCGCTAGAGTTCTATTCTTACGTTCAGCTACGCCATTTTATTGAGGGGTAATTGGAGAAGAAAATTCATGACTAATACCCTCAGAAGTGCAGTACTTCAGAAAAGATGCGTTTTCAAATTCCTTTCCATGATCAGTTCTAATCCTACCAATTTTCACATTAAACCTTACACATAGCTTCTTTGCAAGTTTTTTGAAAGCCTCAAACGTTTCACATTTTTCTTTTAGAAACTCTACCCAAGTAAACCTAGAAAAATCATCAACAATTACGAGAACATACCTCTTACCACCAAGGCTCTCAATCTCAAGTGGTCCCATGAGATCCATGTGAAGCAATTCAAGACACAATGATGTAGTGAGACTTTGTTGGACTGGATGAGGCACTCTAACCTGCTTTCCTTTCTGGCATGCCTCGCACACTGGAATGATCTTGGTGTTGAGCTTAGGCAGCCCCCTCACAACTTCTTTCTTGGCCAACCTGTCCATCATCTTGTAATTTACATGTCCAAGCTTTTGATGCCACAGTTCTGCATCACTAAATTGGGACAACCTGCAAAAGGCATCACTATGAATCTGGTAGCAATTATCTGAAGTTCTTTTCCCAGTGAGAATACACGATCCATTCTCCTCATAAACTTCAAACTTTTCACGGTTGAATTTAACGCTGAACCCTCCATCGCACAATTGACTTATGCTGATCAATTTGCAGTAAGTCCTTCTACTAGCAGCACATTTTCCAGTGTTACAACGCCAGGAAAATGGAGAGTCCCTTGGCCAACGATTTGGCCATTTGCGCCTCCTCCATACTTCACTTTTCCACCTCTAAATCTGACAATGATGGAAAGCAATTCTTTTGAGCCTGTCATATGCTTCGAGCATCCACTATCAAAATATCAGGCTCCAGGAACAAGAGAATTCAGGGAGGTATGGATCATATTGCACTTGACGCTATTTTTCTTGACCCACACTTGTTTGTATCTGATGTTGGTATTGATGTTGGTAGCGCGGTTACCAACATTGGACTTGACAGTCACATTTGTTCTCTGAAAATGTCTTTTCTCGCCAATGATCTTCCAGCAAAAGGGCCGAATGTGCCCTGGTTCTCCACAATGATGACACACGATATGTCTCCTCCTTTTCTTGTGGTGTTTGGAAGATTTTCGTTCTTGACTCGACACTTGCGTAGGTTGACTCTGTTTGAAACCTATTCCATGCTTTGAGGTCTCTGGAAAACTAATTTGCAATATTTCGTCAAGTTTCGCCTTTCCTTTATTTAAATTTGAAATGGTTCATTGAACAGTGGTCAGTTCGTTCTTCATCTTTTCCACCTCAGTGTCCTTCTTGGTGAGAGACGTTTCCAATCGGACGATAATGTCAAGCTGATCTTCCTTTTCTTTGGTTAGATTTTCTACTTATTTTTCGAGCTCTTTGGCCTTGAGTACCTGTTTACTCCAACTAATAAACAATTTCTGGTGGTCAACACTCAGCTGCTCGTATTCCTCATAATAATCAGTGGTCTCGGCATTCAGGCACACGATGTTGTCTGCAAGCAAACCAACATGAATATCGTCGTCCCACACAACATGGGAAAATAAAGCTGGAACGGAATCAGTTGACTCAAAATCATTACATCTTCGGTGAAATCCGTAGCGACCATGCTTTTCTTTCTAAGAGTATTGGGACACTCGTTCTTGTAATGTCCCCAACCTTTGCATTCGTGGCATTGAATCTCGTTGAGTGGTTTTGTTGAACTGGACACATTTGAAATTGAATTTGTGGACTGAGATCGTGGAAGAGTACGTCCAGTAAACTTTGGAGTGGATGTCTGTGTCCTGTTCCTTGGATTTGAGCTTCCAAAATTGTTCTTTTTCTTCAAGAAATTGTTGAAGCGTTGAGTCACAAAGGCCAGTTCATCTTCTCCGAGAGTAGTTGTCTCCATCTTTTTAATAATTCCACTAAAATCGAAATCTTCGTCATCTTCATCATCGACAGCAATTGAATCGGAAGAAAAAGCAACATTCTTCTCTTTCGAGCTAGAGCTAACGTGTTCCATCTCATATTGCTTGAGATTTCCAACTAAGGTGTTGAAATCGATGTTATCAACATCTTTGGATTCTTCTATGGCCACCACCTTCATGCTATATTTCTTCGTAATGGATCTCAGCAATTTTCCTACAAGACGGGAATTAGTTATGGGCTCACCAAGCTCTCTGCACTCTTCAGTTATTTCTGCCAATCTTACGGAGTAGTCCAAGATTGACTCTTTCTCATCCATTCTCATAGCCTCAAAGGTGGATATGAGCATTCTTAATCTGGATTTCTTTACGCTAGCAGTTCCTTCACACACCCTCTGTAGTGCGTCCCATGCATCCTTTGRTGACTCYCAATTCTTGATGATGCGGTAATAGCTTGCATCTACATAGKCACACAAGYTGTTGATGCATTTGGAGTTCCAATTTGCAGCAGTTGCTTCATCAACAGTCCATTCTTCCTCCTTTTTGGGGATGGTATCGCCCTCGCCATCCGTGACACGTGGTTTTTCCCATCCAATGAGAACAGTTTTCCAAACACGCTCGTCGATGCTTTTCAAATGCCATCTCATTCTCTGTTTCCAGAGAGAATAATTCTCACCATTAAGGATTGGAGACCTCGGGTTGCCTTGAGCATCCATAGCACCTAAAAAGTAAGGATCAATACTTAAAAGGTTAAGTAACCCGCTCTGATACCAATTGTTAAATTTGAAGGTATATGGTTTTAAGAATAATTCTCAGATTTACGATGTTGTTAATCAATGTTACCAACATCAGTTAACAACATCGACCACAGTAAATTAAATTTATGCAGCGGAAATTAAAATACGAGAACACGATTAAACAAATTCAGTTCACAAGTAAAAGTACTTGTGAACTTGGGTGTACAAACCCGAAAACTATATTACTTTCATTTTAAATTCAATACAAAATATAAAGTAATATATGAAAACTAAATATCAAGAAACTTGATACTAAATACTTGTTGCCGGAATGGCAAGATCTTCTTCGTTGGTCACGCAACTTCAAAGATCTTGTTTATCACGAACGTTGGCTCCAAGTAGATGTCACTTCTTCGTGTTCTTCTTCTTTGCGTCGTGCGTTCCTTGCGTCTTACGTCGATCTCCTCGCAATAATCCGTGCGTCAAAAGTAATCCTAAGTATTAGGAGTTCTTGTGTCTTAAATAGACAACCTACAATCCTAAACTTGGTAAAATTCTAAAAACAAATCCTAAACACAATTTAGGAATAATTAAAGTCTTGTACATAGATTAGGAAATATAATATTGTCCCAAATCTAGTTTCCTAACTTATTTTGTGCCCAAGAAAGGCAAATAACAAAATATGAATTATTATCAAGAATAAATTCCTCAACATTAATTATAAAAACACCCCAAATATCATTAAAATTAAATTACAAATAAACCATGATATATGTTTCATTTCTACTTATGTTATATGCAATTGATGGAAATAGCAAAGTAGGTTGAAACTATTAATAATTTAATTTTAAGGGTCAATTATAAAACAATCCCCAAATCTTAGCTTAATTATAAAAAGGTCCAAAATATCTTTAAAAATTACAAATGCACCAAGATATATGTTTCTTTTCTACTTCCATTCAAGAAAAATATGTAATTCATGTAATCAGCAAAGCACTGTGAAACCATTGGTAATTTAATTTAGGGGTTAATTACAAAACTATCCCTAAATCTTAGCTTAATTATAAAAGGCACCAAATATCATTACAAATTTGTTTTACGAATTACACTATTGTTTGGTGAATACATAATTGGATATTTGAATTAAGTTAAACTAATGGATGGGTTTTATAATTATACTATAGTTGAAAGCAAGAACTAGATATTGATAATCGGTCCAACCTCTCGACGAGTCGTCAACACAAGACTGTTGCTTAATAGAAGATGACAATAGTCAAATCAAGAAGAAAAAAAAAGAAAAGAAAAAAAATGCATAACACACGGTGCGAAAGAGAGGGTCAGCAAAAGGGTCTATATTGCATGAAACAGACAAAACAAGAAGAAAAAAAAAAGGTAGTCATTCCTTCCTGTATTAAAAAGGGAAAAGGTGCAAAATGCAAAAAATGCTCCTCATGTTTGTATGATGTCTGCATATATACCCTGAAGTAATACTTTAGGGTAAAATAAACAAAAACTCATGTTTTATTAAGGTTTAGAACTTTTTTTTTTTATTAAAAGTGTCGTAAAATATTTGTCTTATTTTATTTAATTTTTAATTAAAAATAATAAACAATAAAAATATTGCAAATATCAAACTTTTTGCTTAATGGCTTCTTATTATTTTTACTTCTCAATCAATCATCTTTCTCCTCCAATTTTTGATCATCTCAATCAATTATCTTTCTCCTCCAATTTTTGATCATAAAGCATTTACCTTCCATCTCGATTTGTCAAAAAATTTTATTAGTTTATTTTACCAAAAAATAAATATTTCCTATTAACCATCAACTATATATATATATATTAAAAAAAAGGATTAAAAATTGATTGAGTTAAATTCAAATTAAAGAATTGATTAAGTGAGTCAAATTTTGCCGACTGTATATTTATAGAGGTGAAATTATTTTTTATGTGCAATTTTATGTTTTTCCTTTTTATTTTTCTTATGGTTGGACTGTAATATGTTTTTCAAAAATCTTTACTTAAAAAAATCAATTAATTGTAATTTTTAGTTTAGTTTTTCATTTGTAATGTTCTTTTATTCACTTTATTTATTTAGAGGATCCTTAAATCTTAATAAAACATGACTTTATGTTTATTTGCCCCAAAAAAATACTTTATATTTACATCTACACTCAAATATTAGGTTTATTTTCGCACCTTTTCCCTAATAAAAAATATTGGAAAAAGAACTGCAGTTAATGCCAAAGATTCACAGTGACTCAGAAATTTTATTCTCTTTTCTGATTCTGAAGCAGGTTTTTACTAAATTGTTCAGGAGGCAAAGGGTGGGACCTCAGTTTTATTTTATTATTTATTTATCCGCAAGCTGATAATCATTTTAAAGAGTTTGCAAACACTTATTAATAATAAAAAAGGAAAAGCTTTTGCTCAAGCTCAGAATTTGTGGTTTGTATCATATAAATATCTATCTATGTTGGAGCATTATAGTGTTAATCAATCTTTCTATGTTAGATCATGGAATATTTGTTTGTCTTATGTTTTCGATTAATGTACTATAATGTCAGTTGAGGTGGCAGTATTATGTTAAAGCTTAACAACTTACTATTAATGACTCAATATCGTAACCCACAATGAATATTATTGGAGTTTTTGTTGATCCACTCACCTAAAGTGCTTAATCTAATCTAAAATAATTGGTTTTCCAACTATCATTAAGTTCAATGAACATTAAACACTGGTAGTCGTGGTAATCATCGCTTTTTGATCCCACTAATTGGATATTATGAAGTAGATCATAGGATGATTTAGTGCACAGCTCGATTGTCTTATGGGTTAGAACAAATGTTTAGGGAAATTTAAGAGCTCGGAAATTCTTTAATTTTAATTTAATTTAAGTAAGAACTGACTATTGATTATTATTTTTTATATATATAATTACACCCAATTAAAATTAAGGTGTCGAGATATTAGAAGATTTGAAATTCAACAAAATACATACTCCCTCCGTTCCAAAATGATAGTCCTACGGTTGATTTCACACAGATTAAGAAATGAGTAGTTTATATAGTTAAGTCATTAATTTAGTTAGTATTTTACAATTATACCCTTCTTGGATTTATTAATGTCAATTAATGCTTATAGAAATCAGTGTTGGAATTAGTATATTTGTTATTAGAATAGTAAAATTTTACATTGTAATCATCAATTTTTAATTTACCATGTAGAAAACTAGTATTTCAAGAATATTAATTAAGGGTATGTGTGGAAATAAAAATTTAATGATATGTTAAATATAGTAACTGAACTATCTTTGTGGGACGAACGAAAATGGAATACTGGATTATTTTTTTGAGACGGAGGGAGTATATTTAATGATCCTAATGATCACATCTGAATTCGAAAAGACTCAAGAAAAGATCGTGTAGCGGTCATAAAATCAACAAAGAATCAAAAAAATCATATTATATACAATGAAGGTATGAATGAATAAAGAAACAGAATTGTTCTAAAATTCTGTTTGCAAAGGTGGTTGACGATGAACAGACCGCGTCACCTGACCCATGAATAAATCCGTCGTTCACAATGAAATTTTCTTATGCGATATATATATATATTAGATAGGTTTAATTGTAATCTTCTGAGTTTTGAGAATTAAGAAAACGTAAGAATACTCTAAGTATTAAATTTTATATAGTTTGGGGTTTTTTTGTATTTTATCACATTTTTCGACATTAGTTATAATATTAATACAACAGTTGATATACTTTTTCTTTTATATATAAAAGTTACTATTAGGGATTAGTATCTTGTTGACCACAAAAGAAGTTCTATAGGTTTTGAAAAATTAAAGGGAGTTGGTCAAAAAAGTAGTTATAAGTAGTGTGTAACTACGTCGACAAGTTAGGAGAGAGTTCGATCTTATAAGTCAAACTTTATGATGCACGGACACTCTATTTTGACCTCGTAGGTGAGTCGAACACTCCGTGGACGCAGACACGTACACGCCTCCGACATGTGTTGGACGCGTGTCCTATTTTTTTTTCTTCTTTTTGGTTTTTTTGATAGGGGACACGGCTTGAACACGCCTACAACACGGCGGGACACGGTCCGTACACGTGTCTTGTAGATGACTAATTGAAAATAAAAATTATTACAATTTAATATTTATTGAAAATAAATATATTAATAATTATTTATATTATAAACGTGTTCGAGCCGTGTCTTGTTTTATATTTTTAAAAATAAGCGTGTCCCGTGTCGTATCGTGTCTTGAGTCTGTGTCCGTGTCTGTACAACTTAGGTCCAAATATTTATTGTGCAAACACTATTTTAATGAAAAAGTCACAAGAGAAAGATGTACAAAATTATCTTTTGCTTTTATTATTATTTGGTACATACTATTTTATACATATATATAATTAATCAGTGCATTTAATTTTGATAACCGTACAAATCTCAATATGTAATTTATCAAATTATAAATAATTGTAATTAGTCTATTCATCGAATACATATCCACGAATATCCAATTGGTTATTGGAAATAGTAATCATTAATAAACATGATCAAGATTTGATCCAGCAATCCGAGTTGATAATCTTGTCAAGAAAGAACACAAACATACTAATTAATCCTTAACTTGTAGCTAATATCATGCAAGTATGAAGTATGTAACCCGAGTCTCTTCTTTTTAGTTTCTTTTTAGTTACCCATTTGCCCCACCTTTTATCAACATGTTAAAACAGTGGTGTGGGATTAGAAAGGGTAAATTCATGCACTTGGGAAGAATTGGAGGGCCTTTCAATTTTTCTATTATAAAGTACTTGCTTGGAATTTGGTCATGGGACAACATGATTACCATAAATCCTTGGATTTTTTTAAACTTACATAATTTTGTAGTCGGACCACATCATATCTATGTGGCCATATCTTTTCACAATGAAGTCAAAATTTTAAAATGTTCAACATAGGATGTTATAATTGGGTTGCTGTGATTATATCGAAGATTGTGAGCCAAACACCTGAAATTTGGTAAAGTTTCTTTGAAGTGATGATGATTAAGTACAAAGTGCTTGATTTGGTGGAGTTAATAATAAATTGTAAGTAATTAAGTTTTTATAGTTCAATTTTTATTTAACTATATTAACGAGAATATTAGGGGTTGATTGGTTAAATAATTAGAGAGTGAGAACGAGTATACAAATACTTAATGATTAATGATAAAAAAATGACAGTTGAATATTATATCCGATTACTAGTTTTTGTCAATCAATATATAGTCCAAAAAATGAGAGGATTCAAATTAGTCATTACCATTCCCTCTAACATGATCCATGATACCTATTATTATTGTCATTAGTGTTACGAGTAAAGTTAGTCGAAATATAAAGTAAATTTTGTAAGCATCAAAATTGACATAGCTGGCGGCCGGCGGCAACCCTCTTCAACTTCATATATATTTTTATTTCATACATTATTGTTATTTATATATATTTTCTAAATAATTATCAATTGAAAACCTTACAAATTTCTAGGAAGAATTTTATTTTAACGTCCGTGATTGGGTCAGATAACATCAAACATAAGTTTGTTAGCCAAATAAATCACATATTACTGTATTGATGAAAATTACGATAATTTATATCATGTATGCAAGTTCATGATGCAACATGCATAACTAAAAGACAATGAATAAATAGAAAATTATATGGAATATGAAAATGATAAATAGTGATTATCATTCAAGAGAACAAAAATCTCGCAATGTTATAAAGAGAGGATGATTGCGTCAGTCCAACAGTTTACACCACATCAAAAACCATTATGTAATCTTTCACACGTGTTCATATTTCAGTCAAAGTGGGTTATTCTAAGTAT
>BMAC01000724.1:128042-190633 GCA_014905375.1 Phtheirospermum japonicum | reverse complement strand
AAAAAAAAAGTGTGCACATCAATCCTGGGCTTAATAATGGGCTCGTCTATGTTGTAGGTATCGCGCCCAATTAAATGATTTCCGGCCCAATTGTAAATGACAATTTCTTATAATCAGTCTCCATATTTGTCATTTGTTTATTTTTATATAAATAAAATTATCGATTAATGTTATTCTTCGCCAACAGTCGAACTGGATAGCCCCATGGTTCATAAACAGGTGCGGATCTAGAATTCTTCGTTAGAAGAGGCTGCGTATTAGACAAAAATAATTTGTGAAAATGATGATAATCGACTTGTGTTATATCAAAGAAAAAAAATATATTTTTCACCTTTTGATGTTACGATAAATTAAATAGGATATGAAATAAAAAATAAGAAGGAAAACAAAAAAGGATTTAGAGAAGGTTTAAGAAAAATGAGAAAGATATGTTTTTACTTTTGAGTTGGTACCATTAATTTGTGAAAATATGGAAACAAAAAAAGAAAAAGTGAGGAAAAGAGAGAAATTGACAATATTCTTTTAGTTTTATATTGTTATTTTTTAAGGTAAATAACGAGAGAGAGAAAAATAAAAAGAAAGAGGGAGCAATGATGTTTTTAATTCTATATTTTTGTTTTTAAATTTAGTTAATGAAAAAGAGGAAAATAAAAAGAAAGGAAAATGAAGGATAAAGAATATATGAATTAGTGGATTAAAAAAAAGAGAGAAGGAAAAAAAAAATGATAAAGAGGAATATAAAAAGAAACATAAAAAACATAAAAAAATAAGAGATAACAAATATAGAAAAAAGAAGGAAAAATTGGCAAAAGTAAGAGTTGAACCATGAACCATTTGAGAAGAAATAAAGCCCAAATCACTAGACCAAACTAGAATTTTGTAAGTTTCGGGAGGCAAATGTATATATAACTACACAAAAAAAACAAAAAACATCATAAATAGTACTAGGGTTTTAGAATTTTTTTGAGGGGCCGTGACCACCTCAAGTGCCAAGGTAAATCCGCTGCTGGGCACCGAATTCTTTCTCGGCACATTTACTGAGTAGACCAGTACATGAGGCCAAAGAAGTCTCGTGCTCAGGAAACAGAAGGGCCAAATTTTGTTTTCTTATATCATATGCAAGGGTTATGTTTATTAAAACAAAAATAAAATATTGGGTTCGTATGTGTATTATAATTTACATGGTTTTTAAAAACTAATTTTTTGTTCTTGAAAGACCAAATAATTTGTAAAATTTTTGTTTGTTTAGAGATTCTAAATTTATTTTTTAACTCAAATCATGTCTAGTCGGTGGGATTTATTATATTATTTTATTAAAAATTCGTGAATAAAATAATAATTTATTTATAAATATGAGTAATATGTTGAAAGTTTTGAAGGTATTCAACAACTTGCATGAATATAATTTGAGCACAGATGTTAGTGGCGGCGATGTTGAGACATCATTACTGAGTTAAATAAACTCATAGATCGTGACCTCGGGTTATAAAATATATTGTTAGAAATGAAAAAAATTATTTTACAACCGAAGAAACGATTGCATCTAGTAATATTAAAAAAAAACTCTAGAAAACTCGCTCATAAAAATCTTCTCGTTTGATCAAACACAAACTTGAAGAACCCTCAGATAATGAGCGACAGAAGCTGTAGTTTTTTTTTTTTTTCGTCCTCACACGTAGTCTTCATCTAAAAGGCAAGTGATATAAATAGTCCAACTTTCTTGTAAGAGTCCTATTTCCACAAAATAAGGTTTTGATAATTATCTTGAAAAAATAAATAAGTAAAAGCTAATGAAAGATTACCAAGATAAATGACTCTATTTATTTGCAAGATTAATATACTAAACATTCTAACTAACACAAGAGTACAGAAGGGCAAATAATACTAAATAAAATAAAATATTTAATAGGATTTTAATCAACGTAAATGACATGAATAAAATTATATCAATCTCCCCCTTTTGCCTTTTTGGACAAAAATATCTTTAGACAACTCCCCCTGAGTTATACTGCTGCTACTTATTCCCCCTGAATAGTATAGGGCTGTCAGAATGTTAGTGCAAATGATAGTAACACAATTAATAACAAAAGTCGAAGATTAATTAAGCAAATATTCAAAAGCATAACCCAACCAAACAAAGAAAGTTTAAAACAAAGTATCATAATAATTCAGACAAAATAAAACAAATGTCCAGCGTGTTTGTTCAGGAGTTGTGTGCCATGTTCCTCATCGACCTCCTTGGAGTAGTTATGAGTGCCTCCGTATCACCATCAACCTCATCTGCTACCTTCTCCTTTCCTTTCTCTGCTGCAGCCTTCTTGTCACCATCTTCTCCCTCTTTTGACCAGAATGCAAAAGGAGCGCCTTTGTGTAGAAAGTCCGCAATTGCACCAGCCCATCTAGATGAGTCTGAGCTCCGACAATCTGCTGATCAAGTAAGCTCAGCTACACCTCTAAATCAGAAACAACAATGGGTACAGAGGTAAGTGTGTTAGTCCCGGTGTTAGTGACACTGATACCAATATCCCAAGCAGCAGCAGCAGTACCCTGATCCTCATCATCAGAAAATTCCAATGGCAGATCAATGATGCGATACGATCCTTCAAAGAACCTAGGCTCACCACTGAAGTGTTCTTCACCGTATCTTTGCAGCCCCTGATAAGCCAAAATAGAGTAGACGAGGGATGGAAAAGGTAAGCCAACTTTGGTAGTCGTAGAGTCTGCGAACTTTATCACACAGTCAAACACTGTCTATTCGAAATTAAACTGCATTCCCGATCCTATTTGAAACAAGGCTCGTCTCTGAGAACGGGTTACTGTGGTTGTGTTCGTTGTTGGCACCCAATTGCACACGGCCACCCTGTGAAGAATAGAGTACAGAGAAGTCAGATGCAAGCTAAGGAACCGTTTGGGCCACTCTGATACTCTTCCACCAGTAAGGAACTTGGTCACCTCATCAAAATCAACAACAGTGACTCCCTCCTCGTAATCCTCAATCCCAAAGAAGTTATTGATAACAGAAGGAGTGAATGAGTAGATCTTTTCTCGCACAAAGACTTTGCCATACTTCTCAGATAACTGATTTGAGATTGAAGGAAGCATGTTGGCATAGAACTCAAGGACAGCCTCCCTCAGGTACGGCATAACAGTCGTCACGGTAGATGTCAGCCCCTTTTTACTGAAAAATTTATTCAAAGTTTTCTTCTCAAGGTGCCCAAAATCAACTCTCTGTTCCTCAATCATTACCCGTTTATGCAACGCTTTGAACTTGTCCCTAGCTTCAGCAGTATAGAAACGAGGGGCAAATATTTTACTAACCTCAAGCTCCTCATCATTTGAGTCATCCTCCAGGACAAAACTGTTAGATTCATCTCTCTTCATCGGCAGTTTCTTCAAGATTTTCCTATCTAGACTCAAAGTCATCATCATCTGAATTGTCAGATGCAGTTGAGCTCTTGGAAGATGAGTCATTGGCTGTAGAGGGAGCAGTAGGAGGTGCACTTGCTGGTTCTGGAACTTTGCTTGGCACTGGTGTGCCAACACTCTCACTAACACCAGGATTCTCATCAGAAATAGTTCTCTTAGATGACTGACTTGAACTTGAGGATGGGTCAGCAATAGGTGGATTAAGATACATTATTGTGGAGGGCAAAGATTTCCCCATTTTCAACAGTAAGGACACCAAGGGGGCATCTTCATCATATAACAACTATTCTCCATCAGCTTCCATTAGTTCAGAATCAGGAGCCACCATGTTCTGAGGAGTGAGTCGATGTCGTTTATCTCTAAACTGACTCACCAATTCATCTTCAAAGTCAGGAAAGAAAGACGTTGTATTCGGAGTCACCACTGTCTGTGCCATATTTGACACCTTCTTCTACAATGGACATCCGTTCTAGTGGAACTCGCCGACTCCCACTGGACTGGCTTTTCAAGATTGCCTCCAACAGATATCTAGGTGCTACTCCGCGAAGACGCCGTGATCTTTTCAGCAATGGATTCCCAGTTCTTCAAAAAGTCTTGACAATGAACTTCAAATTAGGCAAATTATCAACATCAATTTCATTGCCCAGGTTACCTAGAAATATTGCGGCATGGGGTTCAGATGGGTTTGAGACGGGAACTAGATCTAGGTCAGTAGACAGATTGGGAAGAGGTCCTTCAGTAGGTACCATTGATTTCTTAGAATTAGGGCTCGGTATTGGAGCAGATCCACAAATATTTACTTCGACAGTAGAGGGAGCTCCATGCTCACCGTGAATATCGAGAGGCACGTATCTTGGAAGTGATTCAGTACCGATGCTGACGTCTGGCATAGTCACCGTCTTGGGCAGCGAGGAGGAAGATTTCTTCTAGGAACTAGCTTTCTTGGACTCAATTTATTTTTAGAAGAAAGAGAAATCGACTTGCTGAATTTGAAATGACTCTTTGGTGAAATTGCTCTGACAAGTAGAAGAATCACCTGACACCTTTATATCACAAGAGAGCTCAACCGTATAGTTAGTGTGTTATTGGGATAAAATCAATAACAAAAATTGCAAATAAAGGCCTAAGAAACCAGAAGTATCTAAGCCCGCTCCCCCTTAATGAATAACCCAGTAACACCAAACCCAACCCAAATTGATTAAGCAAGCGTATGAACACCTCTGATCCACGAAACCACGATAGTAACCCACTGGATAATAAGACACCAAAAGATAATGAGATTTGAGTAAGAGAAAAACATATTATTGTAATGAGAATATCTTCACTTATAGAAACTATAAGATCAAAATTCACCAAACATGCATGTCCTGATTGTATGTCTAGAAAAAATGACCTAATTTTTTTTTGGAAAAACACATAGGATCCATAGCTGTAGTAGTATGATGGTTTTTGTTTGATGAAATTAGACCTGATTATTCAATCAACAAAGTCAATGAGTTGACAATCCTGAACTCGGTCAATGACCGTGTCATTTATGTTTGAGATTTTTTTTAATGTCCGGGAGTAAAGTAACCTCCACTCAATCAGCATAAGAATAATCCAAGAGTAGGGTATTTGAAGTCAGCACGAACAACCTGATAAATCTTCATCCATAGATGGATGGCTGGGACATCCTTCAAACCACTGTTCATCAATTTATTTAAGCGCACCGAGAGAAATATTAGTTTCTGCGAAAGCCAACCCACAATTGTCTGTTTTAAATTTTTTTAAAACCCCCTTTACATCACACTTGAACCGCCAGTGTTCCTGCATTTATGAGTAATGCAAGCTCTAGTATGTGTTATGAAAAAAAATAAAAAATATGCATGTCGAAAAAGTATGCTGCAGCTGTTGTTGTTAGGGATGTTGTAACATATCCAGTAACAATGTATTAAACAACACAGAAGCCGAGAGACTTCCTTAATCTGAAAAATCCCTCATAGTCTAATGCTTTGGTGAATATGTCAGCAAGTTGATGTTCAGTTCCAATATGCTCAATACTCACAATATTTCTCTCAACCAAATCTCGAATTAAATGATGTCTGATGTCTATGTGTTTTGTTCGAGAGTATTTTACTGGATTTTTTAAGATGTCAATGGCACTTGAATTATCACATAAGACAGTAAGAATATCAATTTGTAGCCCATAATCCTCTGTTATTTGTTCATCCAAAGCAGTTGGGCACAGGTACTACCAGCAGCTACATATTCGGCTTCAGCTATTAACAAGGACATATAATTTTGTTTTTTACTATACCATGAGACAAGGGCATCACCTGCTCAATCAGAATCAGTGTATCCAACAAGATTATAATTAGTATCCTCAGTGTACCAAATTCCTAAGTTGCAGGCGCCAGCTACATACCTAATTATGCATTTTAGTGCCTTTAAGTGAGTTTCTTTAGGATTTGACTGGTAACGAGCATACAAGCAAACACTATACATGATGTCAGGGTGACTCGCAGTTAAATACAAAAGACTGCCTATCATGCTCCTATACACTGTGTGATCAACACTTTCACTAACATCGTCTCTAGACAGTTTCTGACTTGACCCCATGGGTGTTTTCATGTGCTTAGCATTTTCTAGCCCAAACCCTTTTACAAGATTTTTAGCATACTTGGCCTGAGACATGGAGATTCCATTGCTATACTGTCTAATCTGTAGTCCTAGGAAAAAATATAGCTTACCTTCCATACTTATTTCAAAAGTGGTAGACATGCTTTTCACAAAATCTCTTAGCAGTCTTTTACAAGTTGAACCAAACACAATATCATCAACATAGATTTGAACAATTAGTATCTTGTGATTGCTTTTCACAATAAAAATATTTTATCAACTTCACTACGTATAAAATTCATTTGAAGCAGATGTTGAGTAGTTTTAAGACCATAGAGAGCCTTTTTCAATTTGTAAACACAGTGAGGTTTGTGAGGATGTTTGAAACCTCTAGGTTGCTCAACATATGCTTCCTTATTTAAAACACCATTTAAAAAAGTACTTTTTATGTCCATTTGGTGAAGCGTAATGTTCAAGTGACAAGCAATTGCGAGAAGTAATCTAATTGACTCAATTCTTGCTACAGGGGCAAATGTTCATCAAAGTCTATACCTTCAACTTGGGTATAACCTTGAGCCACAAGTTTGGCTTTGTTTCGCACAATATTACCTAATTCATTAGTTTTTTTTTTCTGAAGATCCACCTTGTTCCAATGAAGTTTCCTGCACTTGGTCGCGATACCAAGTCCCAAACATCATTCTCTGCAAACTGATCAAACTCTTCTTGCATTGCATTTATCCAAAACTTATCTCTGAGTGCTTCTTCCACTTTCTTAGGCTCTGCAGAAGACACAAAATAAGAATTTTTGGTTAGAGAATATTAAGATGCCATACATACATACAATTTTTACCATTTCATTAAAGTTGGTTTGCTTCTTCCGAGTACTTCTTTCGTTCAAGGATCCAATAACTTAAGAAGTGGGATGATTCCTCTATATCTTGGAGGGATGTCTTTGACAAGTGAATCTGAGACCACTACATCATCCCGATCCTCTTTAGATTCCGAGGTTTCTTCATCAAAGTCTTCATGGGTCTGTAATGTTGGTTCAGGTGTTGCAACACTTTTAGTAACATCAGGTGCAGTACGAAGTGAGTGAAGTATGAGATTGTGGACTTCGAACCAGATCAACCACATCATCCTCAGTAGAGTTCCTAAAAATATCCGCTAAATCATAAAACCTAACATTCACAGACTCAATCAAAGTGCGAGTTTTAAGATTAAATACCCTATATGCATGACTGTTAACCGAATATTCCAAAAACACACGCTTGTCACTTTTAGAATCAAACTTAGATAGGTAGGACCTATCATTCAAAACATAACATACACAATCAAAAACATGAAAATACTTGAGATTTGGTTTCTTTCCAACAAGAATTTCTTTGGGAGTTTCACAAGTACCAACCCTAAAATACACTTAATTTGAGACGTGACACGCAGTATTGAGAGCTTCATTCCAAAACCTCTTTTACAAATTCTTTGGAATTAGCATGGTTTGAGCCATTTCTTCCAAAGATCGATTCTTACTCTCGGCTATACCATTTTGTTGAGGTGTAATGGGAGAATAGAACTCATGGGAGATATTGTATTTGTCACAAATATTTTTAAAGGATGAGTTGTCAAAATCCTTACCATGATCAGTCCTAATTCTTCCAATTCGCAAACAATATTTGTTACTAACATGTTTGGACAATTTTCGAAAGCTTTCAAAGGTTTGTGACTTTTCACGAAGAAATTCAATCCAGGTAAAATGGGAAAAATCATCAACAATAACAAACAAGTATTTCTTACCACCAATACTTCCTACCTCGATTGAACCCATGACATCCATGTGGAGAAGTTCCAGACAGCGAGAGGTGTAGTTGTGTTGGATCACAGGGTGAGATACTCTGGTTTGTTTGCCCTTTTGACAGTCACCACACACAGTTGGATTGTTGATGACCAGCTTGGAACTCCTCTTACTGCTTCAGACTTGACTAGTTTCCCCATCATATTATAGTTGACATGCCCCATCTTTTGGTGTCACAGCTCAGATTCTGAGGATTGTACATTTTGACACAAAATTTTGTTGTTACTTTGTAGCAGTTGTTGGTGGTTCGTGCACCAGTGAGAGTGCATTGATCAGTGTTGTTAAAGACTTTACATGAATCTTGGCTAAATCTAACATGCAGATCATCATCGCACAACTGACTGATGCTTATAAGATTAGCAACTAATCCTTTAACCAGTAGCACATTCTGAAGCTTAGGCAATCCTTCAACATTTAGGGTCACTTTTCCAACAATCTGTCCATGTGCACCATCACCGTATTGAACTTTGCTGCCATTGTGTTGCACGATATCAGTCCAGTGTTCATCCGATCCCGTCATGTGCCTGAAACATCCACTATCGAAGTACTAAGAGCCTTCAACACTGGATTTGAGAGAGATGTAGATCATATTGCACTGAGTATCAACCTCTCTTACCCACACCATTATGGCTTTGCGAGCAGTGTTAGTCCCAGTGTTGGAGTAGAAGTTCTCTGGCACTTTCTTGCTTCCGGGGGTAGATGCTCTCTTTGACTTGAGTTTTTTGCAAAATGGTCTGATGTGTCCTAGTTCTGAAAAATGATGGTAATCATAGGTACGCCTTTGACGTTTGGCCTTCTTGATAGAAATAGATCCTTCTGAAGATTTGTCATTTCTTTGATAAAAACTGGAGCCTCAAAACCTATCCCATGTCTAACCATCAATCCAATGGACATGATCTCGTCAAGTTTGGTCGGTTCAGTGTTAAATCTCTTCAGTGTTAGCAAATCAGTTGAATGTTCTAACCTTGCTCTATCAAGTTCTTCTTCACGTTTGGTCAGAAAAGCTTCCAGGCGTAAGACCACATATTGTTGTTCTTTGTCTGTGCGTTCTGGTCTCTCATATTATTTGAAAAGAATTTTGACTTTCTGAACTAGTCTGCACCGATTCTCATAAAGCTCTTCATAGGCAGCACCAAAATTTTCATTATCATCACTGTCTTTTACGGTGAACGAGTTGAGACACCAAATGTCACTCGCATTGTCAGTGTCATCCCAGACAACACGGGCATTCATAGCAGCAACCTCTTCAGTTTCCATTGATTCTTCATCACTCATGGCAATTAGGTTTCGCTTTCTCTTGGTATTTGCACATTCATGCTTGTAATGTCCAAACCCTCTGCACTCATGACATTGAATGTTGTCCAAGTCCTTGGAGCTATTTTGATTTCGGTTTTTGGACTTGACACTTGTGGGAATCACACCCCTTCTTTAAAACTTGTTTGTAGATTGACCTGATGGCCTTGGAGTGGAAGGTTCTGATGAGGATTTGATGTGTCGATTGAAAGACTTCCTCGAGTTATTCTTCTTCTTCTCCAGAAAGTCACTAAACTTTCTTGTGATGAGTGCAATGCCATCCTCGTCCAACTCAGCTGTCTCAGCTTCATGAGTAAGGGCTGCAAGATCAAAACCTTCATCTTCAAAGTTTGGGGCAGAGATTAGAGCAATGCTTCTCCTTTCGATTGTTTGATCTTTAATTCCATTTCATAAGTCTTCAAGGATCCAACAAGTTCGTCAAAACTCGTGATAGATTTGTCCTTGGCTTCTTCAATTGCTGTTATCCTCATGTTGAACTTTTCAGTCACAGATCGCAAGAACTTGCTCACAAGCCTCTCATTTGAGATGGAGGCACCTGGTGATTGGCATTCATTTTCAATGTCGAGGAGCTTGGCACTGTACTCGGCAATGGTTTCACTTTCCTCCATTATTAGTATTTCAAGCTGAGTTGCAAATATTCTAAGTTTTGTTCATTGAACTCCTTGGAAACCTTCACATAAGAGTTGTAGAGCTTCCCATGCTTCTTTTGCATTCTGAAGGTTTGGAATAATTTTGAATACAGAAACGTCCACAAAGCAGTAAAGAGCGTTCAATGCTTTGGTGTTTGCATTGGAGATAGCAAGTTCCTTGGCAGTCCAGTCAACCTCATTTTTTAGAATGATGTCCCCATCCAGATCATCCATCCTGGGAGCCTCTCATCCAGTTAAGATTGCAAGCCACGATCTTTCATCCATAGTTTTGATGTAGGCCCGCATTCTAACTTTCCATATCGCTTAGTTTGTCACATCCAACACAGGTGGTCGGATTGCAGTATTCATGACCGTATCGATTGTTTTCCTTCAAAAAAAAAAAAATAGGACCAGCACTTAGTAAAGTCAAGTGATGGCTTTGATTGAAAGTTTTGAAGGTCTTCAACAACTTGCACGAATGAAATTTGAACACAGATGTTAGTGGCGATATTGAGACAGCCTTGCTAATATCCTTATACTTGTGAGATAAATGCAGAAATGAATTTTGTCTGTGAGTTAAAGGGAAAATTTTATTTTTGGTACACTATGTTGGCCACTTTCCAGAAAAGATAAGTGATGTTGGCCATCATCAAACAACGTCCATTAAGTTGGCCAATTCATCAAAAAAGGTACAAAAAAAGCCCAATCAGGCTTTTTTGCTGACGTGGCGTGATTCAATACTTTCTTATCATTTTTCTTTAATTTTAAATATTAAATTGAAAAAAAAAATTAGGAAAGTTTCATTTTTGGTACACTATGTTGGCCACATTGCAGAAAATGTACGTTAAATTGGCCAATTCATAAAAAAAAAGTGCAAAAAAGTTTTGATCGAATTTTTTTTCTAAAGTTATATAATTCTATATCTTCTTATCAATTTTCTATAATTATACAAAATAAATTAAAGACAAAAATGTATTTTGCTCTCTCTTTTCTTTTTATGTTTTTCTTTTCTCTTTCCGTTAATCTAATTAATAAAATTATTATCAATAAAAATTAATATAAATCATTTATAAATATAAAAACATAATACAAATATTAAAAATATATAATAAATATAGAGAGTTCAAAATTCATTTATTATAGGTTTTTTCATATATATTTTATTATTATTTTAAGAATCTTATATTCTTAAATTTATCTCCGAGTTTATTAATTTTTTATTAATTATAATTTTAATAATATAAAATTCATATAAATTATTATATTAAATTTATAATTTTTGAAGATTTATTTTACGTTAATATATTTATCACTATTTTTTTTATTTCTTATTAATTAAGATTATATTTATTTGATTAAAAGAAAAGAAAATGAAGGCAAAACAGGTTTTTGTCTACAACTTAATATTTTTAAGTAAAAGAAAATTAATAAAATATTATATAATCATGCCATGTCAAGAAAAAATTCCGATCAAAGCTTTTTTGGACCTTTTTTGATGAATTAGCCAATTTAACGTACCTTTTCTGGATTGTGACCAACATAGTGTACCAAAAATAAAAATCTTACCAGTTTTTTTTTTCAATTTGATATTTAAAATTAAAGGAAAAATGATAAAAAAATATTGAATCACGCCACATCAGCAAAAAAACCTGATCAGGCTTTTTTTATACCTTTTTGATGAATTGGCTAACTTAATGAATGTTGTTTGATGATGGCCAACATCAACGTATCTTTTCTGGAAAGTGGCCAACATAGTGTACCAAAAATGAAATTTTCCCGTGAGTTAAATAAACTCACGGATCGCGACCTCAGGCTAGAAAATATATTACTAGAAATGAAGAAACTATTTTACAATCGAAGAAAAGATTTCATGTAGTAATATTACAAAAACGCTCTGAAAACTCGCTCGTAAAAATCTTCTCGTTTGATCGAGCACAAACTTGAAGAACCCGACTGGAGTTGTAGTCTTCTTTCTATTTTTCTCGTCCTCACACGTAGTCTTCATAAAAAGCCAAGTGATATAAATAGTCCAACTTCCTTGAGAGAGTCCTATTTTTCACAAAATAAAGTTTTAATAATTATCTTGAAAAAACAAATAAATAAAATCTAATAAAAGACTTATCAAGATAAAGGACTCTATTTATTTGTAAGATTAATCTACTAAATATTATAACTAACACAAGAGTACAGAAGGGTAATACTAAATAAAATAAAACATTAAATAGAATTTTAATCAACGTAAATGACATGAATAAAATCCTATCATATGTAATGATGAATTGATTTGTACAAATTTATTTATATTTATACATAAACGTACCCAATGTTTAATGAATTAAAAGATGCCAAAAAAAAATAAAAAAAAGTTACAAAAGTGAGCCCAAAAGACCTTCACGAGTAGTAGACCAATGTACATTCATGTAATACCCACATCGCTGGGCCATGTGGTTCGTGTCAACGACTTTATGGACCTTTGGTAGGGATACTTCATATCAGCTTTTAAGGACCATTTCACGGTATCGCTGCCCTTTTCAATAATTTCACGGACCTTTTGAAGGGCTACTATATGGGGATGACTTCACGGCAAATTTCAAGGATCATTTCACGGGCCGCTTTATTTCATTTTACGTGTACCATCGCCCTTTTCAGTGACTTCATGAACTTTTGAAGAGCTGCTTTCCGGGGATGATTTCATGGCAACTTGTAAGGATCATTTCACAGGCCGCTTCATTTAATGTAACGAGTACCATTGTCCTTTTTATAAAATACAAGCTCAAATACACGAGTATTGTTGTCCTTTTTATAAAATACAAGCTCAACTGCACTCGGAGGAAGGACGTCAGCAACATCCTCATATGGATTAGTCTCTTCTACCAATGGAGGAATTTCATCGTCATCCCAGTCCTGGAGATTAGTGAAATAGCGAAAATTTACCGTTCTAGTAGAGGAGCTAGAGTGCAAGAGGGGCAACGATTTACTGCATAAGCATTGAGTCGTCTGAGATTAAAGAGGCACATGCGATCCACAACAGAGAAAATCGCAATTTTTGTCCTGTAAGTTTGACCCCTTTTAATTTTTGATAGGCAGTTCGAAAATTGTCTTGTATCTTTAAAATTTTCGCGTTTTATGTCCTCAAATATAGGCGGTTCGAAAATTGTCCTGTAATTTAAAAATTTTTCGCGTTTTATGTCCTCTAAGACCATAAAACACGAAGATTTAGAATACAAAAATTGCGAAAATTTAGAGGACAAAAAACGTGAAATTTTTTTAAAATACAGGACAATTTTTGAACCGCCTATATTTACAGGACAAGAATTAAAAGGGGTCAAATTTATAGGACAAGAAATGCAATTTTCCCATCCACAATATGACGACACGGTGAGGGAGCGAGTCGCTCAAGGTCGAGCAAGCAAATGCCGCATCTTGGGAAAGCGAGACACCTGTCCAGCTTTACTTGGACCTCCTCCATTTCTTACCAGTGAATATTTTAGTCGGCGTCGAGATAAGAAAAACCCTACTTTCTCATTTAAACTTTTGGGTAATTATAAGAACTACTCCAAGAATTCACGGTTACACTGACAATAATTAGGTAGGTTAGGTTTTATTCCATATATCCATTACAATTGAACAATCAATAAATATGAAAAAAAAAGAGATACCATTCTAGAAATATACAAAACAATAAAAGTAAAAAAAAAACTCACAAATTCCAACAACAAAAAAGAGAAGAAATACTTGTGACAAATTATTAATCAAACCTTAAACAAATTAAAAAGTTTCTGATGTAGCGCCGCAATCTACATCTTTCTCTGCGGAAGGAATGAGTTTGGATAGAATATTAGATAATTTTGGGGTTACTAATTTTGCAGTTGAAATTTGAGTGGATCTGGGAAGACAAATATCTCACCCGATAGAGCAAAAAGTTCATCTGCCAAAGGAATAAGGACAAAGATAAAGGATAAGGATGAAACTGATTTGTTCAGAAAGAAACCCAAGCATTAGTAGCGTGGAAAAAGAAAAAAAATATAAGTGTCTAATAAGAATTGGACACATGTCAACCAAAGAAAGCTGCAAATGAACTTTATATAAGGAGGAGCTAGGGTGCAATAGGGCAACGATTTGCTGCATAAGCATTAGGTCTTCTGAGATTAAAGAGGCACATGTGATCCACAATGTGAGGACAGGCGATGAGGGAGTGAACTATCTCATCTGGTTCAAGGTGCAAATGCCTCATCTTGGGAAAGCGAGACACCTGTCCAGCTTTACTTAGACCTCCTCTATTTTTTACCAATGAATATCTCTATTTTTTACCAATGAATATAGACCTCCTCTATTTTTTACCAGTGAATATTTTAGTCGGCGTTGAGATAAGAAAAAACCTACTTTTCCATAGACTTTTGGATAATTATAAGAACTACCCCGAGATTTCACGGTTACACTGACAATAATTAGGTAGGTCAGGTTTTATTACATATATCCATTACAACTGAGCAATCAATAAATCTAAAAAAAAAAGACATCATTCTAGAAATACACAGAACAATAAAAGAAAATAAAAAACCACAAATTCCAACAATAAAAAAGAGAATAAATACTTGTGAAAAACTATTAAGCAAACCTTAAACAAATTAGAAAGTTCCTACTGTAGCGCTGCAATCTACAATTTTTTTCCTGCGAAAGGAATGAGTTTGAACAGAATATTAGCTAATTTTGCGGCAACTAATTTTGCAGTCGAAAACTGAGTGGATCTGGGCAGATAAATATATCACCTGATTGGGCGAAAAGTTCATCTGCGAAAGGAATAAGGGCAAAAAGAAAGGACAGGGAAGAAATGATTTGTCCAGAAAGAAACCCACTATTAGTAATGTGGAAAAAAAAGATAAGTGTTTAATAAGAATTGGACACATGTCAACCCAAGAAAGCTGCAGATGAACTTTATATATGAAGGAGGAGCAAAAGTGCAAGAGGGGCAACAATTTGCTGCATAACCATTGGGTCGCCTGAGATTAAAGCGGCACATGCGCACAATATGAGGACAGGCGGTGAGGGTATGAACTATCTCAGCCGGCTCAAGGTCGAACAAGGAAATGCCGCATCTTGGAAAAGCGAGACACCTGTCTATCTTTACCTGGACCTCCTCCATTTTTTATCAATGAATATTTTAGTCGGCGTCGAGATATAAAAACTCTACATTCCCATTTAAACTTTTGGATAATTATAAGAACTACCCCAAGATTTCACGGTTACACTGGCAGTAATTAGGTAGGTCAAGATTTATTCCATATATCCATTACAACTGAGCAATCACTAAATCTGAAAAAAAAAAAAAGACACCTATCTAGAAATATACAGAACAATAAAAGAAAAAAAACCCCATAAATTCCAACAACAAAAAAGAGAAGAAATACTTGTGACAAATTATTAAGCAAACCTTAAACAAATTAGAAGGTTCCAACTGCCACAATCTACATTTTTTCTGCGGAAGGAATGAGTTTTGACAGAACATTAGCTAATTTTGTGGTAACTAATTTTTCAGTTAAAATGGAGTGTATCTGGGCAGACAAATATCTCACCTGATTGGACAAAAAGTTCATTTGTGAAAGGAATAAGGGCAAAAATAAAGGATAAGGATTAAACTGATTTGTCCAGAAAGAAAACCCAAGCGTTAGTAGGGTGGAAAAAGAAAAAATATAGGTGTCTAATAAGAATTGGACACATGTCAACAAAAGAAAATGTAAATGAACTTTATATAAGAAGGAGGAGCTAGAGTGCAATAGGGCAACGATTTGATGCATAAGCATTGGGTCGTCTGAGATTAAAGAGGCACATGCGATCCCACGATATGAGGACAAGCGATGAGGGAGTGAACTATCTCATCTGGCTCAAGGTCGAGCAAGTAAATGCCTCATCTTGGGAAAGCAAGACACCTGTCCAGCTTTACTTAGACCTCCTGAGTTTCTTACAAGTGAATATTTTAGTAGGGCGTCGAGATAAGTAAAAACCTACTTTCCCATAGAATTTTGGATAATTATAAGAACTACCCGAGATTTCACGGTTACACTGACAGTGATTAGGTAGGTCAGGTTTTAGTCCATATATCAATTACAACTGAGCAATCGATAAATTTGAGAAAAAAGACACCATTATTGAAATATACAGAATAATAAAAGAATTTGTCTATTGTCAGTTGTGTTCGAAGAGGAATAAAAGTTGGTAAAACTTTCATAGTACATGTTACTCTTAATTGTTTAGTTCTTTTTCAATCTCATATTTTTATTTCTATTCATACAAGGTCGAGCGGGAAACGCACGATTAACGGGCTGGCCTGAGGGCCACCCGTTTAACGTGTAACAAACTCAATTTTGTTATTTTGTTAAATTACTCAATTATTTTATTTCGTTAAATTTCTCTTTGTTCCTTAATTCATCATTCTCCATCATTCCTAACACACTATCAGTTACAGAGGTTCACGATTTTAATTCTTCAGCTAACTCAGAGGTGCAGAATGGCTGCTTCTCAAGGTTCGTGGGTTGTGACTAAAGTCTTGATGATGACCGATCAAACCTACTTTGAGGCACCGGCGTGGCTTGCGGACGTTGTTATGTGTAGAAATGATGAACAGGCACCCTTGACGCTCATTGTTGCCAATTTGGGGCTTCAGCTTTAGGTTAGTGCTTCCCGTCATTTAGACGGAGATGACAAACTCTTTTTCTTCAGCGCAGGTTGGCAAGTTGTATTGAAGAACATGGATGTGTGGAAATAATGAATAGGCACCATTGACGCTCATTGTTGCTAGTTTGGGGCTTTAGCTTTAGGTTACTGCTTCCCGTCGTCGAGACGGAGATGACAAACTCTTTTTCCTCAGCGCCGGTTGGCAAGCTGTGTTGCAGAACATGGACTGGAGCATTGGTGCTAATGCCACGTTCTATGAGGGCGTTGTTTCTAACACATTCTTCATTGAATGAGCACGTGCTTTGAGTAAATTTCGTAAGTACTAGAGATTTACTTTGGAACTATTGCACTCCATTTTGATTGCCATTTTAATAATGTACTTTTATTAGGAGCTAAAGCAAATCTTGGTTTTTGTAATAGCTATATAGCATTGTGTTTGAGCACTAAGTACTTGCCATTTTAATAATGTACTTTTATTATAAACCAAAGCAAATTTTGGTTTTGGTGATGGCTATATACAGTATTGATAAGTGGAATCTCTCTCTCATATTATGTTGACATCTTACAAGTATATATGTCCCTCAAAAAAACTTGGTACCCGACTTGAACAGATATTGTTTAATGTTATCACTCTTTGCGAAACAAAAAAATAATAATAAAAACCCACAAATTCTAACAACAAAAAAGAGAAGAAATACTTGTGACAAATTATTAAGCAAATCTTAAACAAAATAGAAAGTTCCTACTGTAGCGTCGCAATCTACATTTTTTTCCTACGAAAGGAATGAGTTTGGACAGAATAATAACTAATTTTGCCGCAAATAATTTGGTAGTCAAAATTTGAGTGGATCTGGGCAAATAAATATCTCACCTGATTGGGCGAAAAGTTAATCTCCGAAAGGAATAAGAGCAAAAATAAAGGATAGGGAAGAAACTGATTTATCTAGAAAGAAACCCACGCGTTAGTAAGGTGGAAAAAAAACCATAAGTGTCCAATAAGAACTGGACACATGTCAACCCAAGAAAGGTGCAGATGAACTTTATATAAGGAGGAGCTAGAGTGCAAGAGGGGCAACGATTTGTTGCATAAGCATTGGGTCTCTTGAGATTAAGGAGGCACATGCGATCTACAATGTGAGGACAGGCGGTGAGGGAGTGAACTATCTCATCCGACTAAAGGTCGAGCAAGCAAATGTCGTATCTTGGGAAAGCAAGACACCTGTCCAGCTTTACTTGGACCTCCTCCATTTTTTACCAGTGAATATTTTAGTCGGCGTTGAGATAAGAAAAAACCTACTTTCCCATTTAAACTTTTGGATAATTATAAGAACTACCCTGAGATTTCACGGTTACACTAGTAGAAACTAAGTTTTATTCCATATATCCATTACAACAGAACAATCAATAAATCTAAAAAAAAATTAAAAGAGACACCATTCTATAAATATATAGAACAATAAAAGAAAAAACCCCCCACAAATCCCAACAACAAAAAAGAGAAGAAATACTTGTGACAAATTATTAAGCAAACCTTAAACAAATTAGAAAGTTCCTACTGTTGCGCCACAATCTACATTTTTTTCTACGGAAGAAATGAGTTTGGACAGAATATTAGCTAATTTTGTGGTAATTAATTTTGCAGTTAAAATTTGAGTGGATCTAGGCAAACAAATATTTCACCCGATCGGGCAAAAAGTTCATCTACAAAAGGAATAAGGTCAAAACGAAAGTATAAGGATGAAACTGACTTTTCCAGAAAGAAACCCACAGGTTAGTAGGGTGGAAAAAGAAAAAAAGATAAGTGTCTAATAAGAATTGGACACATGCCAACCCAAAAGAGCTGCAAATGAACTTTATATAAGAAGGAGGAGCTAGAGTGCAAGAGGGGCAATGATTTGTTGCATAAGCATTGGGTCACCTGAGATTAAAGAGGCACATGCGATCCCACAATGTGAGGACAAGCGGTGAGGGAGTGAACTATCTCAGCTACCTTAAATGCCTCATCATGGGAAAGCGAGATACCTGTCCAGCTTTACTTAGACCTTCTCCATTTTTACCGGTGAATATTTTAGTCGGCGTCGAGATAAGAAAAAACCTACTTTCCCATTTAGACTTTTGGATAATTATAAGAACTACCCCGAGATTTCACGGTTACACTGACAATAATTAGGTAGGTCAGGTTTTATTCCATATATCCATTACAACTGAGCAATCAATAAATCTAAAAAAAAAGACACTATTCTAGAAATACACAGAACAATAAAAGAAAATAAAAAACCACAAATTCCAACAATAAAAAAGAGAATAAATACTTGTGACAAACTATTAAGCAAACCTTAAACAAATTAGAAAGTTCCTACTGTAGCGCTGCAATCTACATTTTTTTTTTCTGCAAAAGGAATGAGTTTGGACAGAATATTAGCTAATTTTGCGGTAACTAATTTTGCAGTCGAAATTTGAGTGGATCTAGGCAGATAAATATATCAACTGATTGGGCGAAAAGTTCATCTGCGAAAGAAATAAAAGGCAAAAAGAAAGAATAGGGAAGAAACCGATTTTTCCAGAAATAAACCCACGCGTAAGAAAAGTGGAATAAAAAAGATAAGTGTTTAATAAGAATTGGACACATGTTAACCCAAGAAAACTGCAGATGGACTTTATATAAGAAGGAGGAGCTAGAGTGCATGAGAGGCAACGATTTGCTGCATAACCATTGGGTCGCCTGAGATTAAAGAGGCACATGCGATTCGCATGAGAGGCAACGATTTGCTGCATAACCATTGGGTCGCCTGAGATTAAAGAGGCACATGCGATCCGCAATGTGAGGACAGGCGGTGAGGGAGTGAACTATATTAGCCGGCTCAAGGTCGAGCAAGCAAATGCCGCATTTTGGGAAAGTTAGACTCCTGTCCAGCTTTACTTGGACCTCCTCAATTTTTTACCAGTGAATATTTTAGTCGGTGTCGATATAAGAAAAAACCTACATTCCCATTTAAACTTTTGTATAATTATAAGAACTACCCCAAGATTTCACGGTTACACTGGCAGAAATTAGGTAGGTCAAGTTTTATTCCATATATTCCTTACAATTGAGCAATCACAAAATCTGGAAAAAAAAAAAAGGCACCATTCTATAAATATACAGAACAATAAAAGAAATCCCCCCACAAATTCTAACAACAAAAAAGAGAAGAAATACTTGTGACAAATTATTAAGCAAATCTTAAACAAATTAGAAAGATCCTACTGTAGTGTCGCAATCTACATTTTCTTTTATGCGAAAGGAATGAGTTGGGACAAAATATTAACTAATTTTGCCGCAAATAATTTGGCAGTCGAAATTTGAGTGGATCTGGGCAGATAAATATCTCACCTATTTGGGCGAAAAGTTAATCTCCGAAAGGAATAAGGGCAAAAATAAAGGATAAGGATGAAACTGATTTGTCCAGAAAGAAACCCAAGCGTTAGTAGGGTGGAAAAAGAAAAAAACATAAGTGTCTAATAAGAATTGGACACATGTCAACCAAAGAAAGCTGCAAATGAACTTTATATAAGAAGGAGGAGCTAGAGTGCAAGAGGGGCAACGATTTGCTGCATAAGCATTAGGTCGTCTGAGATTAAAGAGGCACATGCGATCCCACATTATGAGGACAGGCGATGAGGGAGTGAACTATCTCAGCTGGCTCAAGGTCGAGCAAGCAAATGCCTCATCTTGGGAAAGCAAGACATCTGTCCAGCTTTACTTAGACCTCCTCTATTTTTTACCAGTGAATTATTTTAGTCGGCGTTGAGGTAAGAAAAAACCTACTTTCCCATTTAGACTAAGAACTACCGCGAGATTTCACGGTTACACTGACAGTAATTAGGTAAGTCAGGTTTTATTCCATATATCCATTACAACTGAGCAATCAATAAATCTAAAAAAAAAGACACCATTCTAGAAATATACAGAACAATAAAAGAATTTGTTTATTTTTCAGTTGTGTTCGAAGAGGAATGAAAGTTGGTAAAACTTTCATAGTACATGTTACTCTTAATTGTTTAGTTCTATTTCAATCTCATAATTTTATTTTTATTCATACAAGGTTGAGCGGGAAACGCACGATTAACGGGCTGGCCGTTTAACGTGTAACAAACTCAAATTTGTCATTTCGTTAAATTACTCTGTTTTTTTATTTCGTTAAATTTCTTGTTGTTCCTTCATTCATCATTCTCCATCATTCCCAGCACACTATCAGTTACAGAGGTTCACGATTTTAATTCTTCAGCTAACTCAGAGGTTCAGAATGGCTGCTGCTCAAGGTCTGTGGGTTGTGACTAAAGTCTCGATGATGACCTACTTTGAGGTACCAGCACAGCTTGCGGACGTTGTTGTGTGTGGTAATAATGAACAGGCACCCGTGACGCTCATTGTTGCCAATTTGGGTAATTATAAGAACTACCCTGAGATTTCACGGTTACACTAGCAGTATATATCCATTACAACATAACAATCAATAAATTTGAAAAAAAAAAAAAGACACCATTCAATATATAGAACAATAAAAGAAAAAACCCTCACAAGTTCTAACAACAAAAAAGAGAAGAAATACTCGTGACAAATTATTAAGCAAACCTTAAACAAATTAGAAAGTTCCTGCTGTAGCGCCACAATCTACAATTTTTTTTCTGCGGAAGGAATGAGTTTGGACAAAATATTAGCTAATTTTGCAGTCGAGATTTGAGCAGACAAATATCTCACATGATTGGGCGAAAAGTTCATCTGCGAAAGGAATAAGGGCAAAAAGAAGGGATAAGGAAGAAACTGATTTGTCCAGAAAGAAACCCACGCGTTTGGAAGGTTGAAAATAAAGATAAGTGTCCAATAAGAATTGGACATATGTCAACCCGAGAAAGCTACAGTGTGGGCACCCTCAGTTATTATAAATACAAGATATACATTTGTAATTGTTAGTCAATATATGTTGGGACTTTGACTGGAAATACATTACGTCAAACAAAATTATTCAATACTTTTGAGTTAGTTTACTATTATATTAACATGTAGAAGAGTTGAATGAGTTTATAAATTAATGCTTGCAGAAATATTGTATGTGTAAGGAGAGTTTCAAACTTTTTTATAAAAACTCTACTTTTATTATTAGAAAATCATAACTGGCTTGATCTTGTCTATGTACGGGATACGGTCCCCAATAAAATAAAAGTCCTAGTACTATTAATTAATATTAGAAACCACACCAACCATCTAACCTCTAAGATATTTAATTAATTTATCTCTTCTTCACATACTCAGTATTCCTCTTAACCCAACCGTTCTTTTTTTTTTTTTTTTGGTGCGTGCGTGTGTGTGGTTTATCCATGACCATCCAACTTACTATTAATTGTAATAAATAGAATTAAATTAAATTAAATTTTTAAAAAAATGCAAGCTAATAAAAATAGAAAATATGACAAAATTGAATTAAAAACCAAGAACATAAATTACAATAATCGAAATATGAAATTGAAAATAAACAGTTGATACTTCAAACAGATGAAGATTACCCAATTAGTTACCATCGCTGAATTTCTTCCACATATGCTCGATTAAGTAATTTTTAAGAGCATTGTGAGCTTCTCTATTGCGAACTTGTGATCTATTTTTCATATAGTTAGATAGGTTTGCAATCCTTATGTACATAATTAAAAATTCGAATCTTCATTATTTTCTCCACCACTTTGTGTATTCCTGTGTAGGTCGATCTTGCATAAATTTTCTGGGATCACGATAGTTTAGGTAAGTGTCTTTCATTCTCCACTATCATATTGTGCATGATGATGCAAGCAATTATTATTTCTCCCATCATATCACGATCCCGGAAAAGACATGGGTGCTTGATAAATGCGAAATGAGCTTATAGAACACCAAATGCTTGTTCCACATCTTTTCGGGCAGCCTCTTGATATTTAGCAAATAAATTGAGCATCCGAATAGGAGAAGTAATAGATTTGACAAATGCTTCCCACGAAGGATATATGCCATCATTGAGATAATATCCCATGTTCCTTACTTGGCCATTCACGACATACTTAATATTTGGTGCTCGACCTTCCATGATGTCATTATAAATATTAGATTGTTCAAGAATATTGATATCATTTCACGAACCCGGGGTTCCAAAATATCCATGCTAGAACCATAAGTCTTGTGATGCAACTGATTCCAGGATGATTGTTAGCTTATCAATTCTTCCTGTATATTGCCCTGCCCTTGCAGTAAGACAATTTCAGTCCCAGTGCATGCAATCAATACTACCCATCATACCTGGGAACCCACATTCTTCACTGACATGAAGAACATATGTCATGTCCTATTCATTGGGCTTTTTGATGTACTTATCACCGAATCTTGAAATTACACCTCAAAAATTTTTTTAAGCGAAGTCCTTATGGTTTGTTCACTCATGCAAAAGTACTAATTATGCAAGTCTGCTCCATTTGGCCAACACCCTCATAGTTGTAGTACATTTGTGAATTGAAGAAATGCATAAGCGACCAGTGGCATCACGATATTGTTGAAAATAATAATTAGCGGCAACTACTTTATTCATTATAAATTAGAACAATGACGTTTACATGTGAAATCTTTATCAAAAAAAAATTCGAATGATAGATTGGCTCTTCTAAAAAGTACTGCTCTAATATACCATCATGGCCTTTCTCACGTTTTCTTTCAATGATGCGCCTCGTTGCTCTATTAGCGTGGTTTGTAGTTTGTATGAATTGAATTGGAATCTGAATGACCACCTCCTCAACGATGCATTTAAGTTATCGATTTTGTTCAGCAACACATTCTTCTCATTCATTAAATCCGATGAAATTAGAAGCTTCATTACTAGAGTTTAAACCATGATAAAAGTTTTCATTTGGCGATATTTTTTGGAGGATAATAGATTCACTATTATGAATATATAACAAATGTGTATGAGGGATATTTGAGTTAGGTTTAATTTCGAATTTAAAGATTCAGTTATTTGATCAGCTATGTGATTGATAGTTGCAATGCATATGAAACTGAAAAGTAATGGATGTGATTTGATAGAGTCACATGACTCTTGGTGTTTAGTGTAGTAATATTTCTGATATGCACGAAGTTATAAAGATCATAATCACTGGTATACCAAATGCATCAAATAATCGAATGACATAAAACTAAAATTAAATAACGACTGAACATAAACTAAAATTCAACACCAACTGAAATTACATAAACTAAAATTAAACAACAACCAAAATTACATAAACTAAAAACACACAAACAAAAAGGTCAATATGACAATAATTAAAATACAGAAACTAAAATTACAATAAATAAAGTACAATCTTTATGAAAATAATTATATCATTAGACGACATTTTAGATCACCTTCTGTCACGCCCCATTTTTGAAAAATATAACATTTTAATTCTTTATAAATAAAACTTCCAAAAACAAGGGCATGAGTTTTCAATAAATTACAATCACAACATAAATTGAGCTGAAGCGTGAATAAAACTTAAATATTTATTTGAAAATAGGAGATTCACTTAATGAATCAAAATAGTAGTACTCGACTATTCAAGGAGTTTTAAGTAGAAACACAAGTCTCAATATTTATTTGTAATTTGACATAAAATTTAGATACCAATTCATAGAAAGGAAAATGAAATAGCATTGAAAATAGCATCTTCGCATCCACCGCCTCATACCACATCCAACTCCTCAACCTGAAATGTTTGATAAAAATGGGTGTGAGCTTTCAACTCGCTCCGTGGGGATTTGTTTGTCAATATTAAACACGAATCATACAAACCATAAATGAATAGCTACAACACACTGTCAGTCGTTCATAGATGTTGGCCAACCATAGATTTAGCTCGAAAACTACTGTTGTTTTAGCCCGAAAAACTACTGTTGTTTTAGCTCGAAAGCTACTATGGAATGTTGCATTGAGACATCGATAATTCATATAATTGCATTTAACATAGACAAACATAGAACACGTTCGGCAATGTTAAGAAGAAATCATATAAATCATAAATGAATGGCTACAACACACTATCATTGTTTTAGCTCGAAAGCTACTATGGAATGTTGCATTGAGACATAGATAATTCATATAATTGCATTTAACATAGACAAACATAGTTTTGAAAAGAGTTTAGAATCACCCACCTTTGAATGCGTGTCGTGGAAAATTGAATGTAGATGCTCGTGCTTGAAAATCCTAATTTCGAGAACCCTCGTTTCCTACATTGAAAAGTAATAATTTATCTTAGTGCTTCGCTTTAAAAAAAATGGATTTGGATAATTGAAAAAGATAATTAAACCATAGCCATAAATCGAACGTCCGGTAAGGGAAAACAAGACCAATAAGGTTGTTTTAGTAGGGTCCTTGGAATTGGAGGGGTAAAATTAAGATAACTTGAAAGTCTTGTGGGCTTAATTGCACAAGGATGAAAGTCTTTGGGGTCAAATTGAAAGATGGGAAAGAGGACTGGGGTCAATTGGAATTTTTTGGAAAGTTTGGATTAAAAAAAAAATGGGCTCAGCCCTAATCCTTCATTAACCCGTCTGCCCCCTTTCTTTCTTTTCCTTCCTCCTCCTTTTCTCCTTCTCCAAAAAACCCAAATCGGCCAGCACCTCTCCGGCGAAACGGCGACGCTAAAGCGCAGCCCCGGTGGTGATGGCGTTTGGTGGCTAATGGCAGGGATAGGCTTAGCGGCGGCATCCTCCGGCAGCCGGGTGACGGACGGGGCGAGACCCACCCCTCCTTTGACTTCGACTGGACAGCCCCTTTCCGGCAAAGTCACGCGGCGATTGCGGTGGAAATTAGGGCGGCGGCGGAAGGAAACGGCGGCAGCTTCGCCTTCAATCGACGGCGGCGGCGGCTGAGGCGATGACCTCTGGCTCTGCGGTGGCTCAGCATCTCTGTCGATGGGCGACGACCCGTGATGGCAAGGGCTCCATCGGCTGGGCTCGGTGGCGTGGCGGCGTGGTGGCGATTCTGGCGACGTGAATTTCCAGCGTTGATAATGAAATTGCAGGCTGTCTGGGGTGTAGACGGTTTGGGTCAACGTGGGTTTCAGTCGGTCGGGTTTCGGGTTTGCCTGCGATGGAGTCGGGCTTTGGGTTCGAGAAAGGCTTCGGCCCTTGGGTTCACAAAAGCTCATCGTGGCAGAGTCGGGGTTCCGGGTGGTGGTTGTTCGGGCCTGGAGACCTTCGGGAAAAACATGGTGATGATGGAAATTCGGCTGAGGTTTTGGGTTGGGTTGGAATTTGGATGGTGGTGTAGGGTCCTAGGTCCGCTTCGCCGGCGGCTAAAATCTGGGGGTGGCGATCCGGCTGCGGTTCAATTCCGATCGACGGCCCGGCTTGGAGTTGCTGTGGCTGTCGGGTTTGGCTTTGAGGGATTTGGTGGCTTGTCGAGAAAAAAACTCATTCGGGTTCGTGGATGGCTTTCGATTCTGACGAGGAACTTCCGGCAGCGTGGTGGTTTTTGTGATTCGGGTTTGTGGCATGGGAAAACTTGCAGTCGATTTTGGAGAAACGGTGGTTTTGGCTTGAGAAGATTGGGATGGCGATTTATTGTGGTTTGAAATCGGTTCTTTGAAAGAAAGTTAGAAAACAAGCATCGATTTTTACCTTGCGGCTGTATGCAGAAATTTTGGGCTGAATGTTTGGAGTTGGCTTTGGGTTTTCTTTAAAAACCAAAGGTGGACCTATTTTTGGAAAGTTAGGTTTGGTTTCTTGGTGGGCTTAGGCTAGTTATTGGGTTTGAATTGGGCTTATTTAAAACAAAATAATAAAAATAATATTGTTTGAATTTGGGCTTGCCATTGGGCTTGGTTTAGGCTTTTGTAAAACAAAAATATTGTTATTGAATTTGGGTTTTAGTAAAAATAAAATAAAATAAGAATAATGTAATTAGTGGACTTGAAACAATAAAATTTTTTAAAAAAAAAATTGGGCTTAATATTATAAGACAATAAAAACTTGGTCTTTACACCTTCTTTTGGAGATAAGTGCCATTTTTCCATAAAGGTATTAAGCACAGACGATTTCATCCTCATTTGTCCTATATTGTTCATTGCTTCAACTTCTTTTTCAAGTGTGATTCTCATCGCACGAACTTTTGTAGTGAAATCATCAAGAATAGGGGATCAATGTGATGCCACACATTTTCCTTTCCTCTTAGCCTTATCTTTACCAATGGGATGACGAATTGTTGAAGTATCACTAACTAGAGTTTATGGAGTGGAGTAGGCTGGATCCTCCCCATCTTCATCGGTTCGTGATTATTTTGAGATGCCATGACCTTTTTCAAAATTATTCTCATCGTGCGGATGAGAATGTGTATGATCGCTGTCCAATTTCAATTCTCGTTTGGGTTGGTGACGCATAACTCGTTCAAAAACCTCCGTGCGTAAACTTAGATTTTCCATTCATTGCTTAAGCTGCTTCCTCAATATCTTCGTTAGACACTCTGCTCGTCCTTTGAATATACACTACCTTGTATGCACCCATTAAGTTAGTTACATTTGTATTAAGTCGTTCATAGCGATTTCTCAATGACTCGGCGGTTCTTTTTCCATCTATATTTTTCTAGGTTTTTTGCTCGAACTTGTCCATACTTTTTTAAAATGCGTTTTCATAACTTGTATGCATTTTATTTTTTCCCAACAATTTGATTCTCATCGATGCGACACCAAGAAGATATTAGTGCTACGTTTTATGGTAATGTCCAACCTTGTGGAAGAATTGAGCTTCAGGGGATGTTTGCAGAGGATTGGTGATAGAAGTTTGCATGAGGTTTTGAGTAAATTGGATGTTCAAAGACAAATTTAGGAACTTTTCAGAGTTCTGAATATTTTCAAGGTTAGGATAATAATATTAAGAGAGTAAAAAAGTTTGAGAATCTGAGAAAAAACTATTGTTTTGATCCATTAGCAAATGAGAGAAAGACAAAGTTTTAGTAGAAAAAATTGAAGGTATTTAAGATAAAAGAGAGAATTTCAGTGTGTGTAAACAATGACAAGTTTAGTCACTAGTTATAGAGAATGAAAACAAATATGATTTTTGGTAAATATAAATAACTATATACTAAGAAAATTACATAATTTGAGAAGAAGTTACATTTAAAAAAAAAAATTGAGTTCGAGTTTGGGAACTCACAAATTCAGGGTTTCTTTTTTTGGATTAAAATTTTAATTTTGAGACAAAGTGACTATAAATTTAATTTCTATATAATATTAAACCATTTTAAAAATACAATAAATAAATATACATATAAATATCTAAATAACAAATAGGAAGAAAACAAGTATCTCATTTCTATTGAATGTATCATGTCGGTCCAAAAATTTCAATTCTTTTTTTTTTTTTTTTTGGTTAATTATTTACCCATATGGACGACCACTCCTCAGGTAGGCGCTATATTTAAAGTCTAAACAAATAATTCAGTGCCCAACAAATAAAACCCCAGTCTGATTTTTAAGGGGGAAAAAAAAGAAAACACACACTAAGAATAGAATGAGCAGAGTACTATTTCAGTTAAACGGCTAAGGCGTTGCCGCCGGCCCGTAGTCCTTGACACTCCATCTGCCTGTCGTCCGTCTTTCCGACCACGTAGGCTCCAAGTCCTGGCGAACTCAATTCACGATCAAAGCTCTAAAAGAAAAGGGGTAAGTTTTGGCCAACCTAAATTGCTATACCCTAATTTTAAATTCTTTATGCCATAATTTATTTTGTTATACGGTAATAATTGAGAGGATCTTCGGATTGGATGATTTTATTTAATAATGATGGGATTATTGGAATTGAAATTGAAACTTTTGTGAACTGTGATAGAGAATTTGGATGCTTTTTAGTTTTGTGTAATTGTCTAAATGGCATGGATTGAGAGGTTTAATTTTTGTTGCACAATTGAACGGAAAAGAATTCAAAGAAGTATTTATCATGCCTCTGTAAGGGGAAAACTCAAGTTGATCAAAGCTTATCTCCAGCCAAGTATGTCAAAAGAAAGATTGATGGTTTGAAAAATTAGATTGAGAACATTTGATTAGTGTTTTTCGTGTTGGGCAACTCGTTCACACATTGTAATGTATTTTGATGTATAGTATTTAGATGTACACTCTATAATTTTTTTATGATAAAAATAATTATTTATTGCAATGTTGGGTCCCATTTTCAAATGTCGCCTAGGGCTGGACCTGCCCACTGAACACTGGAATCGTCTTCGCTGTTGAGTTTATGTAAAAAATGTATCTCAGTTTCCCTTTCTGATCTTGTATGTAAAATAAAGTCCTGATTTGTGAATAACATCTATGAAAGCATTTTTCGAATCCAGCTGCTTGATATATTAACTAGTTTGTTATTGAGTTGGGTGGTTTGAAATTTAAGTAAACAATAGGTAATCATGATGATGTTCGAATTCGGATTTGACTAAATTTATGATAGGTAAATTTTTATATGTTCTAGTGTTAGCAATGCACGAATGATTCTAGGCAATTTAAAAAAAACTACCTTTTTTTTTTACCCATAATTATATTTCTAAAGAAATATAAGATGGATAATTGTTGTTTTCTGAAATTTGTTGTGTGCTGAAACTTGTTATGGATGAATTTATTGGTTGATTGACCATTTCTTGTGATAATTGTTCACTAGGATAATCATGTAATATGCTGTTTGTCTGTTGGGTGGATAATTTGTTGTTTGCTGATAATTTGAGATGGATTTATTGGTTGACTGATGATACTTATTTTCTGATTTTTATGTTGTTAGTATCCATAGTCTATTTGTAATATGTCTATTTATAGTTTAGGCCGATTTAATTTTGATCAGATGGATTTGACTCTGCATTATCTTTTGTTATACAACGTACCACAATGATTTTTGTCTCTTAGTACGCCCCAGATATGCCAATTTGAAAGTCTATTGTGTGGAGAATATATATGAACATCTTTGTATAACCCAATTATGTAATTTCACTCTGCGATCTTTGTCTGAATTCTCTGCCTACAACTTCTGACCTAAATATTGAAACTTAGTATTGGCGAATCTAGCTTATTGATCTTTCTTTCTTGTTTTTATATGCTTTGTTTTTTTTTTTTTTTTGATAGAAAGATAATTTTTTTGAAATTCCATTGTCTTGAATTGGGTAAAATATGTAAGGTTGAAATGAACTTCTAGTTGTAAAGTTCTTTCTTGTCTTTTCATCGATAGCTTTTTTTTTTTTTCTGAGTAAGTGATACTGAAAATTGTAGAACATAGAGATGGGTGAGGCTGATGATAGTTTGAAGTCAAAGAGAATAGTCTTTGTGACTGTTGGAACAACTTGTTTCGATTCGTTGGTTAGATCTGTAGACACGAAGGAGGTTAGAGAAGCATTGTTTAAGAAGGGCTATACCGATCTTGTCATCCAAATGGGTCGGGGTTCTTACATTCCCACTAAGGTAATATGAAGCTCTTGTGATTGTTTTTCCTTTTTCTTTTAGCTTGGTGATCGGGTCATTTGAAAATTTGGATTGGGTTTCTAGCATATAATTCTAATTCGAGAGAGAGAATTTAAAATTTTAAGCTTTCGTTTCCTGGTTCTTGTCCTCCTAGCTTTCTAAATTTAAGATGCGCTGATATTTATTTTTATTTTTAAAAGTTTAAATTATTACTGTTATTATTGTTATTTTCACAGCAGCATGTAGAAATGTCTATTGTTTTTTGCAATAGCTAGAGAGTGATTTTGCTTACCCTGTGAAAAAAAGGGTAAAAGTTTCTACAAGATATAGTAATATTGTCAGAATGATAGTTTCTGCTGCCATATGTAGATATGGGAAATATACACTTTAATAGTGGCTATTACATGCAATTTATTCCACTTATATATGATTATCATGCTGTCATTGATAATCATAATTTGATGGCACCAACTTTCAGTCTGCTGGAGGAGACGGGTCCGTTTCTGTGGATTATTTTACATTTTCGTCAAGCATAGCTGATTATTTGAAGTCAGCATCTCTTGTTATCAGCCATGCAGGTAATTAACTCACATGTCAATGAGTATTTTTATTTTTTTTCAGAAACAACTGAATTATTTTGTAGTTAAATTAAACTTCAGGGGTATTTTTTATAATTAACCTAATGTATAAATATATATGATTGCCATCTGGCATCTGCTCAGTAACACTTGTGTGTTTATGTATTTTACATTCCCGAGTTTTGCATTGTTATCCAGGTTCAGGGAGCATATTTGAGACGTTACGGCTCAAAAAGCCGCTTATTGTTGTAGTTAACGAGGATTTGATGGATAATCATCAAAGCGAGCTGGCTGAGGAACTAGCCGAAAGAAACCATTTATTCTGCGCTCGGCCTCTGACGCTCTACGAGACGATCTCCGTAATGGATTTGGGTTCACTTGTGGATTATCAACCTGGTGATGCTACTCCGGTTGCTAATTTTATTAATAGGTTCTTAGGTTTCACCGATGAGTGACAATGAAATTGTTTGTAGTTGTACCTTTATAATCGGCTCGATTCGGAATTCTTCGTAATTCATTGTGTCAACCCTGTGAATGGGCCTCCTTGATATACAATTTGTTGGATACAAAAACTTGATTTTTTGATTTTTGATTTTTGTTGAATGTATATGAAAATTTGTTTTATTTTATTATTTATATTTTTAAACAAAACTTGTCCCACCTATCAGCATCAACTCCCTTTATTAATCTGCTGGCATATTGCTCTTACTTTTCTCAAGAACTAGAAGCCAAAGCCAACAAAAATCGTCAAAAGGGCCTTTCAAGATATTTCCAGCAAAATATCTCAACACAAGATCTTTTACAGAATCACACTCTAAATCATGTCCTCATAATATAGATAATACTGGACAAAAATATAAAAACATGCATACAATTTCTCCATTATCATTTAATTCCAAACATGGAAAATCAGCATGTTTCAGAAGGATTGTCTGACTGGGAGCAAATTCAGTCTCCATTATCAGTTTTTCCACCTGGAAATCATGAAAACTTGCCGGTTACTAATCCACTGGACAATAACGATCAGCACTTCCAAGAACAAGAACCGACCGATTTGCTATCGCCTTCGACAAATGGTGATGGTGTGTGGAGATGGCAAAGGCCGCGTTTGGAAGTCTTGCAAAATGGGATTTTTCGGTTTGCTGGAAATATAAAAAAATACGCCACTTGCAAAATTGGACTAGTGTCATTTGCATGGTCAGCATTTGGAGTTGCTGGTTTGGTGATGGTTTATTTTCTGCATAGAAGGGTTTTGATATGGTGGCAGAGGAGAATGCATACAGAGAGCAGCAAGGACAGTTTGATGATCAATCTTATAAGAGAGAAAGACAAGGTTTGTACTAGTAATTTTCTTTATTTATCTTGGATTTAATTTTCTCATCATTTTGTGAATTTCATTTCCGCTTGTTTCCTTGTAAGTTTTAACGGTTTCTTGGATTTCGACAGTGTTTGTAAACACAAAAATATTTATGGTCAATTTTCGACTATAAAAAGAGTGTGTTGTTTGAAATGCCAACTTTTGCTTCAAAGTTTGCATAAATTAATTAGGATGCAAAAGGAGCGAAGAGTGCTTCTGGATTTCTGATACTGTTTCTGGTTTGACTCGACTGAAGCATTTTTACAGCTTACTCACCAAACACAGTCTTTAGCTTATTCAGTTTTTAGCTAATATTTGCATACATTACCAATTATTATTATTATTATTATTATTATTATTATTATTATTTTAAAATGTGCAGTACTTCCTGTTTTCTTTGGACTAACAATTACCTGTATTTCTACAGAAAATCAACGAGCTTTTACTCCAAATTGCACAAATGAATGAAATTCTACTTGCGCGTCGAAGGGTTCCTGTTATTCGAGTAAAATGAGTAATAACAATGAAGGTGCATCAAAGTGCAGAGAAAAATGGTGAAAATATGTATTCTCTTGTTCCATTCCCCTGTAACAATAGTTGCTATGAGCAAAATAATGTTTTTGTGCTATTTAAACACTCGTTACCTATTTTACCAAAACAACAGTGATTATTAATTACTTCATCATATTGCAGTTCAGACTTTTCTATTCCATTCTCTATGTCATCTAGTATAATGCAACATACTGCGCAAATATAGAAGTCACTTGAGATTAAAAAATCCCCCTAAGTTTACACAGTTAATAGCCAAAACTACCGTAAGCCTCTAAGTTCTAAATATCAGAAAAAGAAAAAAGGAAGTCATACTATTTTTCAGACACACCATCACTTATTCACCTCCAAGAACTGAACTTTTTACATCCAACTTATCATCTCTATTTTCCAAAGGCCTGTCGGTCTCATTCCTAATTCTTTTCACATTAGGACTCAAAAGCCCTCTATGCCTATAGCCAAACATCTCAAGCACCTGATTATCAGCAAAATTAAAAGCTCTCTCCATACTCTTCACACACCTCTCAAATGCGTAATCCCCATTGCCCACACACGGCTTACACCCCACGAAATGCGTCACAAATGGCCACCTCTCGTCTCCGTAACCAGGATTGTATAACTCGATAAGCTCCTCGTACCGATCCACCAACCCGGCCCAAAACCCGTGCAAATAATACGAATTCTCCAAAAACACCTTATCCATCCACTCATCTTTTCTCGAGATCAACAAGTATATCAATGCGGATTGATCGTCCGCCTCGAATTTAGGCCGTCCCTTTAGACTAGCCGTCAAGATCTCCCCAGCCTCGGCCCGAACACGGCCCTTGGGCCCCATCTGGGCCCATGCGTCGAGCAAATCCAAAGACCACTGGCAATTCCTAATTAAAAAGCTCCCGGTGTTCAAAGCGATCCACGATTTCTCGCCGAACAACAGATTAGGGTGTCCGTGCACAACTAAATTGTTGCCGTTTTTGTGGTAATTAGAAATCGGGATCTCGAAATGCATGTCGGTGAAAAACGCGTCGCTGTCCATCCACCATACCCATTCGGCTTCGGGATGGAATAACATTAGCCGCCTGATGAGGGGCAATTTCGACCAATAGCCCGAGAGCTCGCGGTCCAGGTGGGCCATGTTGTAGACGATCTCGATGTCATGCATCCGGCAGTAATCGATCTTGTTCTTTATCGACTTCAACAAGTAATGATCGCCAATGGGATTTTGACACGGGCCGGGCTGAGAGCCCGTGACGAGCAAAATTCGCGGTTTTCCGTTCACATGGTTTGGGAAACCTCGATTTTGTCGAAGCCATTTGCGCCTCGACCCGTCCCAGTCAACGATCTTGGGACCTAGAGTGTACGTGTCATTGTTGGAGGCGGTGGTGGGTTCGGGATCTTCGTCTTCGTGACCGTCGGATCGGATCTCGGCGACGATCCGATCGGACTCGTCCACATGGCTTCCGATCCTTGTTTCGGGGGAGGATGTAAGAAATGTGAGGCCAATGGTTCCACGAAGAACAAGGATGGTTATTATACTGCACAATATGGTCATCAGCCTCTGGTTGGTGCAGCAAGTTTGGCCGCCATGCTGGCGGCGCCTGGCGGGGGTGGCGGCTCTGCCGCCGCGAGTGGTGGTGGTGGGTAGAGTTCCGGTGGTGGGGGAACTTTTCTTGATCAGGCCCATGTAATATCCCATGAAGATGTCCTAGAAAAGCAATTTATAATTTGTATGATGATTGATGATCAAGAAATGTATGTGCATGGGAGTGAAGGGAAATTAAAATTTTATGTGTTCCATTTTATTTTATTTCTATTAAAAAAAAGTATTATGTGCAAGCATGTTTGCATCAGATGAATAGAAACGACAAGATTGTCAACATTTTGTGATTCCCTAATTTTCCCATATCCTAAAAATAGTGATATATAAAAAATTTGTTTTTATCTTAAAAAGTAGTTATTTTTCTTTTATTAGTATTGTTTTGATTAAGTAACCATGACAATGAAAATGATAAACTCCCACGGCAATTTGTTTTTAGAATATTAGAAAAATAAATTAACGTTGTGTAATTTTACTAAATAAATAATAAATCTCTTCAATATCGTATTTTATTCGAGTTATTTCTAAAAATTATGAATTTGTTACAATAGCCACTCCTACTAGCATAAGCTCAAAAATACATATAACCAATTGATTCATTAATATGGGTTCAAGAATATCTATATAAGTTTAAGAATATTGATCAAACCTTTTACATTGCACTCAAAAATCATATTTACTTTTTTGACAGCTCAAAAATAACATTTATAAATGTAGTAATTACTTGCAATATATAGTAATCTTTACCAACCTTGCATAATTTTAATCCACATTATTATTATTAGGAGCAAAAAAGAACTCAATTACATATATTTCTAGGCGATGCGACGACGTCGTGTGGACAACCTTTCTCTTTTTCCTCACTCGATTTTCTTTTCTTTCCCTTTTTATTTCTTTTCTTTCAATCAAATTCTCTCTCCACCTTTTTTTTTTTCTTTTTCTATTTTTCATCCTTTTTTTAAGCTGTCTCACTGTTACTCGTCGCCAACAGTCAAACCAGAACCGGCGGGTCAATCCTCAAATATCAACGCCGGCCGCCGGAATCTCCTTCGCCAAACCCACGGATCTAAGCTGGACTCGTCTCTTCTGTTTTCCGGTGGTGAGTTTGTGCACTATTATTCATCTGATTACTTTGTTTCTGATCTCGCATATAAAGGCAGTTCTGATTTTGGAATCGCATTTGTGAAGTATTTCTGTGTATGCTGCATAATTGAACTGTCAAACTATTAGCAGTTTTTTCTTACTGCATTGGGTTGGTTGTTTGAAAATTTTAAGTTACGGTTAGTAATCTTGAGGTTTATCTCGGAATGCGAGTGATTTTGTGATAGGTAAACAAAAATTTAAGTTGTAATTCGATGTAAAAAGACCGATTCGAAGTGTTTACAGCTTTGGCGGGGTGAACCATGACTTAACCCCCATATTTCAGCTTGTAAAATGTTGTGCGAAGTCTTAAATTCTGTATGTAAACTTAATTATATTTCAGCATGTGCCAAAAGATGCCTACATTGCTTAGTTTCGATCAATTCTCGGCAATTTCCTCCCTGGATTAATTGGTTTACTGCTATTGAATGATTGATTTATCTAATATGCAATTGAGGAAATGTCTGTGTGTTGTTGGGTTATTATATGGTACTGCTGTGAAAAAAATTAACACCATATATAAAACTTACCTTACAAGTATGTTAGGAATTAGAATGACATCTTTGCATAACATTTTGGGGGAAGAATGCTGTTTGGAATCCATTATGCTATATATGGTAAATATATATCCCTTCCTGTTCTTTATCAAGGGTGCTATTTATTGACTGCAGAATCTCCGCAGTATCCTATTGCTACTTCTTCGAATTATTTTTATATTTTATTTTTTTATAATGACCTCGAGTTAATTGCTTTGGCTTGGTTCACTTTTCAGTTGAAGTTGCAAGTTTGCATAAGTTAGAAAAAGATGGGGCGATTAAGATTACAATCTAGCATCAATGCTATTGAAGAGGAACCCGAAGACAGTGAGGCTACATCTTCCACGAAGACTGCATTGGGATGTATGGTTAATTCGGAAATTGGGGCTGTGCTGGCTATCATGAGGAGGAATGTCAGATGGGGAGGCCGTTATGTGTCTGGCGATGATCAGTTGGAGCACTCTCTCATTCAATCTCTTAAAACTTTGAGAAGACAGATATTCTCATGGCAAAATGAGTGGCAATCGGTCAATCCTTCCTTATACCTCCAGCCATTTCTCGAGGTAATTAGATCAGATGAAACAGGTGCTCCGATTACTGGTGTTGCATTGTCATCTATTTACAAGATTTTGACTCTTGATGTGCTGGATGTAAATACTGTCAATGTTGAAGACGCCATGCATCTGGTAGTTGATGCTGTTACTAGCTGCAGATTTGAGGTAACTGACCCTGCATCTGAAGAAATTGTGTTGACCAAGATACTTCAGGTTCTTTTGGCCTGCATGAAAAGTAAAGCATCGGTTATGTTGAGTAATCAGCACGTTTGTACCACTGTGAACACCTGTTTCCGAATTGTTCATCAAGCTGGAACGAAAGGTGAGCTTTTACAGAGGATAGCTCGCCACACGATGAATGAACTGGTTAGGTGTATTTTTTCACACCTTCCAGATGTTGACAACACAGACCAGTCACTGGTTAAAGGAGGCAGTGCTATAAACAGCGAGGTATATAATATTTTATTTCTCGTTTCTCATTTAAATTGTTATTTTCTAGCATGTCTACATTTTCATTCTTCATTTAATTAGCACTGGGAGAGAAATTTTGAGAACTTGTTAATGACCCTTTGTATGTATGTTTATCTCCAAAGCCAGAACATCGACTGAACCTAACATTCTGTATGCTGATATATTTGTGGGCCTGCCTGTGGTGGTGATTGAAGAAGCTAAACTAATTGTGCTTTAAGTTCAGATTTGTACTTTCCTATTTGGAAAAATTATGTTAGATAAGTTGACAATTTTCTCTAATTTGGACCAGCAATGTAGTAACATTTTGGACTTCCATTATTGATGTATTCTTCTTTGCTTATCAAAGGTTTGAAACTTTCCATCTTTTCTTTTTTTTTCTTTTACCTTTGGTGTAGACTGCGGGACTTGTTACCGACTATAGTTTCAGCGGCAAATCAGGAAATGGCGGTGGACTTTCTGAATACGATGGCCAACTCACTTCCGGAGTTTATAATTCTGCTTCATCTGGGCTCATCAGTGGTATGGTGGATGAGAGTAATGCCAGTGCAGACAACGGAAAGGATGGGGTTCCTTACGACTTGCATTTAATGACAGAACCATATGGTGTACCTTGCATGGTCGAAATATTTCATTTCCTATGTTCATTGCTAAATGTTGTCGAGCATACAGGGATGGGTCTTAGGGCAAATTCTGTTACGTTTGATGAAGACGTACCTCTGTTTGCCTTAGGTTTGATTAACTCCGCAATTGAGTTGGGTGGGCCCGCTATCCGTCATCATCCTCGTTTATTGAGTTTGATACAGGACGAACTTTTCCGTAACCTCATGCAGTTTGGGCTGTCATCGAGTCCCTTAATTCTCTCAATGGTCTGCAGCATTGTTCTCAACTTATATCAGCATTTACGCACCGAGCTGAAGCTTCAACTTGAAGCTTTTTTCTCCTGTGTGATCCTGAGACTTGCACAAAGTCGATATGGAGCTTCGTACCAGCAGCAGGAGGTTGCAATGGAGGCTCTAGTTGATTTCTGTAGGCAGAAAACCTTCATGGTAGAAATGTACGCGAATTTAGACTGCGATATAACGTGTGGGAATATTTTTGAAGAGCTTGCCAATTTATTGTCAAAGAGTGCTTTTCCAGTGAATTGCCCATTGTCCAGCATGCACATTCTTGCCTTAGACGGTCTGATTGCCGTGATTCAGGGAATGGCTGAGAGGATAGGCAATGGATCGGTTGGTTCTGAACTAACTCCTGTACACCTCGAGGAGTATACTCCGTTCTGGATGGTGAAATGCGAGAATTATGGTGATCCAGATCATTGGGTCCCGTTTGTCCGCAGAAGAAAGTACATCAAGAGAAGGTTGATGATTGGAGCTGATCACTTCAACCGGGATCCCAAGAAAGGTCTAGAATTTCTACAAGGAACGCATCTTTTGCCTGAGAAACTCGATCCTCAGAGCGTGGCGTGCTTTTTTCGATATACTGCTGGGCTCGATAAAAATCTTGTTGGGGACTTTCTTGGTAATCACGACGAGTTTTGCGTACAGGTTCTGCATGAATTCGCCGGAACGTTCGATTTTCAAGATATGAACCTCGATACCGCGTTACGGCTATTTCTGGAAACTTTCCGACTGCCCGGAGAATCTCAGAAGATTCAAAGGGTGCTCGAGGCGTTCTCCGGGAGATATTACGAGCAATCACCGCTGATCTTAGCCAATAAAGATGCTGCTCTCTTGTTATCTTATTCCCTCATAATGCTCAACACGGATCAGCATAACGTGCAGGTGAAGAAAAAGATGACGGAGGAGGATTTTATCCGGAACAATCGGCACATCAACGGAGGCAACGATCTTCCTCGTGATTTCCTCTCAGAGCTTTATTACTCGATCTGCAAGAACGAGATTCGCACCACGCCCGAACAAGGAGCTGGTTTCGCCGAGATGACTCCTAGCCGTTGGATCGATCTGATGCATAAATCCAAAAAAACTTCTCCTTACATCGTTTCTGATTCCAGAGCCTATCTTGACCACGACATGTTTGCGATAATGTCTGGCCCAACAATTGCTGCCATCTCTGTGGTGTTCGATCATGCGGAATACGAGGATGTTTACCAAACGTGTATCGATGGTTTCTTGGCTGTTGCTAAGATATCCGCGTGTCATCACCTCGAGGACGTTTTGGACGATCTCGTGGTGTCTCTATGTAAGTTCACTACACTTTTGAACCCCTCATCTGTGGAGGAGCCCGTTCTAGCATTTGGCGATGATGCGAAAGCTAGAATGGCGACTGTTACAGTTTTCACTATTGCGAATAGGTATGGGGATTTTATTCGTACTGGTTGGAGAAATATTTTGGACTGTATCTTAAGATTGCACAAGCTCGGGCTTTTACCCGCTCGGGTCGCCAGCGATGCAGCTGATGATTCGGAAATGTCATCCGATCCTACTGGACATGGGAAGCCTCTCACTAACTCACTATCTTCAGCTCATATGCAATCTATTGGTACACCTAGACGGTCTTCGGGCCTAATGGGCCGATTCAGCCAGCTTCTCTCTCTAGACACTGAGGAGCCAAGGTCTCAGCCTACCGAACAACAGCTAGCCGCTCACCAGCGCACGCTTCAAACGATCCAAAAATGCCATATCGACAGTATTTTTACTGAAAGCAAGTTCTTGCAAGCCGATTCGTTGTTACAGCTGGCGCGGGCACTCATATGGGCCGCTGGACGACCCCAGAAGGGAAACGCATCACCCGAGGACGAAGACACCGCGGTTTTCTGCTTGGAATTGTTAATTGCTATCACGTTAAACAATCGTGACAGGATCGGGCTTTTGTGGCAGGGCGTTTACGAGCACATAGCGAGTATAGTCCAATCGACAGTAGTAGCGTCCGCTCTTGTTGAGAAGGCGGTTTTCGGGCTCCTCCGTATCTGCCAGCGCTTGCTTCCTTACAAGGAGAATCTGGCCGACGAGCTTTTACGATCGCTGCAGTTAGTTCTCAAGCTCGACGCCCGAGTCGCCGACCAATACTGCGAGCAGATCACTCAGGAGGTTAGCCGATTGGTCAAAGCCAACGCGACCCACATCCGGTCCCCGATGGGCTGGCGGACAATCGCCTCTTTGCTCTCCATAACAGCCCGACACCCAGACGCGTCCGAGTCGGGCTTCGACGCGCTCTCGTTCATAATGGCCGACGGGGCCCACCTGTCCCCGTCTAATTTCGTGCTTTGCGTCGACGCGGCTAGACAATTCGCGGAGTCTCGCGTCGGGCAGACTGATCGGTCAGTCCATGCAGTGGACCACATGGCGGGGTCCGTCTCCTGTTTGGTGAGGTGGGCCCGGGATGCGCGGGAGGCTATGGGTGAAGCAGAGTCGGCGAGATTGTGTCAGGATATAGGCGACATGTGGCTGAAGCTCGTCCAGGGGCTGAGGAAAGTCTGTTTGGACCAGAGAGAGGAAGTTAGGAACCACGCGCTCTTGTCGTTGCAGATGTGTTTAACGGGTGTCGACGAGATCGGGCTCGCGATCGGTTTTTGGCCTCAGTGTTTCGAAATGGTTATATTCACGATGCTCGACGATCTGGCCGAGATTGCTCAGGGGAACCCACAGACTCAGAAGGAATATCGGAATATTGAGGGGACGCTCGTTTTGGCTTTGAAACTGCTCGCGAAGGTGTTTTTGCATTTATTACAGGATTTATCGCAGCTGTCGAGTTTCTGTAAGCTGTGGCGTAATGTGATTGGTCGGATGGAGAAGTATATGAAGCTGAAGGTTAAGAGGGGGGAGAAGCTTCAGGAGTTGGTCCCGGAGCTTCTGAAGAATATTCTTTTCGTCATGAAGGCGAAGGGCGTGCTCGTCCCGACCGGGACGCTCGGGGGGGACAATGTGTGGGAACAAACGTGGTTGCATGTGAATAAGATTTTCCCGAATTTGCAGTCGGAGGTTTTTCCAAATCAGGATTCGGAGGGTGCTAGTCAGGAGGATGCTGGCGAAACGGCTGTTTCTGCTCAGAATGAATAGCGAGACGGGGGAGTGATTATCGGGCCCTGTGTTCCTATGTGAGATTTATCGCACTGTATCATTTAGATTAGTGATGGGTATTAGGTTTAAAGTTTTCAAAAGTGCGTCTCTTTACAAATATGTTGGATTTGGCTTGATTGTTGTCTTTTGAGAATATGAAGACAACGGAATTGGCTTGGAACTGCTTATATTGTACAGAATGTGAAAAACTCTTTAACTTTGTGATGGTGAGAATGTTGTAGTTTGCCTCAAAAGACAGCAATAGCTTATGGCTGAATGAATGGTTTCTGAAAATTTTCATATTTTGTAATTGCCTTAATCATTGATGTTTAGTGCTTGGCTTTGAAGAGATTTTGCAAAACAACTTCTTCTTGTCAAAATGGACAATTGTTTGTGAAGATTTTACATAATACTCGTTGAATCATATTCACTTTTCCAATCATGATTCGCATATCTAATTATAATTTTACTAAAACAAAAAACATTCCATTAACTATACATCTTTATACTTTCGAATCACAATTACATTCCATTAATATTCCTCTTTTTTTTTTTTGGTAACTATAAGAAACTTCAGGGGCAGTTTTGTAATTATCACTTTTTTTTTCATAACTGGAACAACTTCAATAGTTTTGGATGTCTTTTATTTTGTATTATCTCCTTAAATCTTCATCATGCAGAAAATTAACATTTTCTTTGTATGTGTGAAATAAAGCGACTGATCTCTTCTTGTCATCGATCGTGTAAAATAAAGCGAGATACCCTATTTTATTTATGTTATAGTTAGCATATTTAAATATAATAATCCTAAATAAAATATTGTGCAGGTTTTGTTGTGCTTGTAGCGGCTGGCTTTTTTCGGATATATGCTCGATTTGCTTCAACGTAGGGTTGGTTTGATCGTATCTTCTCAAAATGTCAATTATGCATTACTCTATGTCTGATTATTCGCTGTTTGAAAAATATGAGTCGAGCACTTTTATTGCTTGACTGCCCCTGAGGTTTAGCTTAATTACAGAAATACATAGTTATTCTCTAAAATTAAAAATACACTCCTGATGCATTACAAGTATCTCCTCAAGGTTTGTATTTGGCATACAAATACAAACCTATGTCATGGGGGTAAATTGTAAATTTGATAAATAACATAGCTTCTTCTTCTTATTATTTTTTTGTAATTAATTAGGCTAAACCACAAGGGTGCTAAAGGGCGCTCTATTTATAAATATCCCTTCTTGTAGTTACTGAATGTTTCTTGAACAAAGCATGATCATAGTTCTTGGTCATCAGGTTAATTTTGTTACACAAAAACAGAGCAAAAAAAAAAAAGAAAATTTTTTTTTGGTGCTTCTTGCATTTTTCTCTTCATAAGCAAACAAACGTTTCCAAGAAAAATAAATGTCAGTTACCTCCTTAAATTTGAGACTAGTAAAAGCCTCAAGGGTGTTTCTGTAAATCTCAATAACTTTTGGGGATATCTAGTATAAGTCGAAACTCAGGGATTTTTTTGTGAGTATCCCGAAATTAGGGGCGAACTGTTTTTTTACTTTATTCGGCTAAAATATGATCCAGTTCTCACCTCATAACGTCTTCTCTCATGAAGGATCACGGAGAAGCTAAGAATGAGAGTTTATCTCCGACCCCAGTTACTAACGCGGGCCCCACTAATCCCGATGGAAGACAACCAAGAGAAACTACAACAAAGCCTTTTCGGATCTTTAACGAGACTAATTTTGGGAGGCATTTCTGCCACGGAGCTCTTAAATTTTCATCATTGTTTTTATTTTCAGCAAGTATAGATCAGTATGAGTTACTCCCTCCATCCCACAAAAATAGTCCACTATTCTATTTTCGTCCGTCCCACAAAAATAGTCCAATTACCATATTTAACATATCATTAAATTTTCATTTACATGCATACCCTTAATTAATATTCTTGAATTACTAGTTTTCTACCTCGTAAATTGAAAATTGATGATTACAATGTAAAATTGTACTATTCCAATAACAATATACTAATTTCAACACTGATTTCTATAAGTATTAATTGATATTAATAAATTTAATAAGGGTATAATTGGAAAATACTAACTAAATTAATGACTTAACTATATAAACTACTCATTTTTTAATCTGCGTGAAATCAACCGCAAGACTATCATTTTGGAACGGTGAGAGTATTAAGTAATTGTTTCACATAGCAAAATTCTACCATCTCTAAATCAAGTATTATACTTACTTTTTTTTTTTTTTGGTAATGTTGATTTACGATTAAATTTACTAAGTATGATACATTTTATTTTTTAAGATTTGTTTGCATTGGATTTGGATGCATTATTTACGAGTGATTGAGATTTTTTCTTGTTAAAAATTGATGAATCACAAATCCTCGCACTAATAAAGTTTTTTCATTGTGAGAAAATTATTTATTTTTTCAGAAGTCAAACATAACTTTAAGAAAGATTTTCTTAAGAACATCCTGAGGAAAAATTGGTCAAGTTACCATCGATCAAAATAAAAACGTAAGAAAGATTGAAAGGTAAACCATCGATCTTGAAAAACAATTAGTGAAATATTACACACAGTTATATAGTAAAACTTATATATATAGTATTTTACAATTTTCTTATAATAATTGATCAGGGAGCATCGAGACGCGACAAAGAAAAACTAATATAGTATCTAAAAAATATAATAAACCATAAAAAAGTTATGTTTTTGTACAGCGAAGTAAATTATGATGAATTATTAATTAGCAGATCGATCAAATACACATATATTTTGGAATACATATCAAATTTTTTATTTTTTTAAACTTACTTGCAAAGGAACCTCTGCTTTGGAGATGTATTATGTTACTTAAGAATCGAGTTAACTATTGTAATATTTGACGAATTGAAATCGATCACTGCTACGGGTGTAATTGAGACGAGTCCAGTCGAACATTGTCTCAATTTTCTCAAGCTCGAGCTCACTTCATTTTAAAACTCGGCAAACTCGAGTTTGGCTCGACTCATCTCGAGTTACATAATATTAAGGATATATGTAGGGTATATATTATATGTAAGTAAGCATAATAAGGATAAAATGGTAAATTTAGCAAAGTTCAATTAGGCTCCCGATCCCATCGAATCAAGTATCACTGAACTCGAGCTCATTACATACTCGAGTAGCTTGGGCTCGAACTCGACTCGATTAACCTCAAGTTGATTTTGAGTAGGTCACAAGGCGGTTTGACTCAGTTACACCCCTAATCACCGCCCACGTAGGAAAGGAAATTAAAAGATATTTATCTATTTGTTTATAGTTGAGGAAACCAACCCTAACAACGGTTGGCGCATATTTATTTGTATGGCAACTATATCAAATAAGATTTATTTACGAGGCTTATACATCATCTCTATATATTAAAGTAAAATATTCATAATTTAATTGTTTGACTTCACATGCGTTGTTTGATAAATATAAAAAAGTTTGATGCTTCGTTGCTTGTGTGTTATCTGAAACTAAAATCACTCAATTTAATATTTTGTTATTGTATTTTTGTCTAATTTAGAATTTCCTTTTATTATATTTTTCCTAATTTATTATTTTTATTTTATTATATTTTAAAATTTTCTTAATATGTAACTAATTTAATTTTTTTTATTGTATGTTGCCTAATTTAATATTTTCCTTTTATTATATTTTGAAAATTTCAAAGTATGTAATTAATAATAATTAACGAAATTAATATAAACACTTAAAATATAAAGTAATTTAATAATAATAATTAATAAATAAAGATTAGACACGAGTTGAGAATATGACATTTTTTGAATTATTTTAATTGTGTAAATAAAATTATTATATAATATAATATAAAAATTAAAACCTCGTGACATGTAAAAGGCATGGTTTGAATATCCTTTGAATTTTTTATTTTAAATTTAAAACTCTATGATTATTACAAATATCTTTTATATTTATTTTTGAATATGTATAATTGTTGTCTCTCTTTTAGATTTGCTTTCCTATATGCTCCCTGATCTCATAATTATAGGAAATTATTTCTTTTTTCCTTTTATATATACTTATGTGTCTCTATTTAATGGATTTACTATCAACAATTGATGAATAATTAATATTAAAAGAAATAGTATAATTAGAAAATATTGGTAAAATTTAACTTTTCAACTATATTAACTATTTTTTCTTAATCTTTGTAAAAAAAAAAAAAAGCTATATATTTTTTAATTGGGGGAGTAATTACTATATTCCTTTTACCCTTAATTAAACAGTTAGTGCCCTGAAACAGAAAGAATATTATTGTTACTATCCAAACAAATTTAAAATTGTGAAAGTCAACGTGTTTAGGCTGTTGTTATCGGTGCGGAGAATGAAGTGGGACACATGTGGAGTATTTATGGGACAAGGTGTTGTTCGTGAGTCATACAACCTAGTTCACCTCGGCGGAGCAAGGCTAATCGGATTTATTTCGGCAAGATATCGGCGACGATGATGAAATTGTGTTTTATTGTTTGGGTACTCGAAGATGTCATTCATGTATCAGTGATTACTCGAGCAAGAAGGCATATGGATTTAGGGACTTGACTTTTGCCTACATGAATTATAGCCACGTGGAGGAATCGGAACCTCCAGTTTTGGTTTTGGAACCACAATCGCGAGGCCACAATTTATACGGTTTCCTGTTTTGGAGAACCGAAGCAATCGTGGCTAGACCTAATTGGAAGTCTTAGCCTTATTTGGTCTAAGACTGTGAATAGCAGGATTGAAATTCAAAATCTCAATCCTCGTTTATTCTACGACCCAAATTTTCAACTCACAGCCAACAATTTATTACACCTAAACCCACACTTATATCTTTTATCACATTATTATTATATTTAAAAAATTAAATATTACTAAATATAATATAATACTCCCTCCGTTTTAAAATAAATGTCGTTTTAGAGATTTGATTTTATTATAAATTAAGTGTCGTTTTAGAATTTTTTTACCACTTTATTCCAGTTTTATCCCCGCTTATTTTTACAAATATAAACAAGTTTATGGTAATAGAATAACTAAAGGGAAAGAATGTAAATAGTTATATGAGAATATTATTAATTGATTGAGGATATGTTGGTCAAATATTATTTTCCTTAATTTGAACAAAAACTTTAAAACGACACTTATTAAGAAATGGATGGAGTAATATATTATCATCCACTTTTCACACATGATTTGATATCAAATACAATATAAAAATACATTGATATAGTAAATGATTCTGATTTCTATAACAAACAAAATTCTTACTATTTACACAATACTGAATACTCAAAGACTTGTCATGCGCCGTAAATGGCATCCTTGAAAAAATCGAATCCTAATTTGGAAAAATAAAATATAAAAGTTGAGCTCAAATTAAGAAAATTGAAAAATAACTCTGAACTACACAAAAACTAAATTGGCCAACTTTCCACTCTCATCTCCTCTTCAAATTAAACTCCATTTAGTCCCGTATGTCACGGATTTAGTCTCTGGCACTAACGTGGTCTTAGCTCCTTTCCGCCCCGTGCGGTAGCTAAATCAGCCTCTCCGACAAGAAATTGATAAAGATGGGCGAAGAAAAAAAAGGATTGAGGGAAAAGAACACGATAGTTTGAAAAAACTTGATTAGCTTGAATGCTTTACACTCGAATTCGCTTACAATGCTTGGATTTGCTTGGATGCCTCAAATGGCTCGACCCTATGCCTATTTATACAAGTCCCACCGCCATGTAGGTCTCTCTAGGGTGCTTCTAGAACCGCCTACACTCTATACAAGGCGCCTCCTCACATGGAAGGGCCTAGAACGTCCCACACAACTCTACCTAAGGTGGGCGCACATTATATTTACATGATGGCTCTAGAGAGTTCTACCACTCTCTAGTCAAAACTATATACAAGCGCCTGACCAAGGCATGTCCTAGGCCACTCTAGAACATTCCGGCCCCGTCAAGCCCCTCGTTGGCGCTTCCCGCTCGAACGTCCCGCACGCTGCTAGATGTCTCCGCAATCTTCTAGCAGCTTCCATTAGCTCGGCCTGCCCGCGAACCTTCCCGGCCCGAACCCGTTCGGCCAAGTCCCTTATGTATCCAGAAGGTTTCGGGGTCTTCTCGCATGTTGCCACTCGTGTCCGGCCCTCGGGCACCGTGAGCCCGGCTCGCCCAGCCCGGACCCGATCTTTACTCGCAAAGTGCGGCATCCTGCCTTGCCGCATCACGCGTTGCGCTGCCCGCGCAGCACCTGTCCCACCGTGCGCGCACTCGGCCATGCATGTCCCGGCATGGCCCGACCATCTTGGGCGGGGCGTGACACGTAGCTAGGAAATAATAATGAGTTCTCAATTTTTTGTGACACCATCAAATCTTGAGAAAAATAAAATAAAATGATTTGACCAAACATAGATATACCACCTCTATATATTAATGCAAAATTCTCATAACCTATGTGTCTGTTTTGATGTTTCATTTTGCAAATAAAAAATTATGGTGATTCGTTTACTTATGTGTCATCCGAACCTAATATTTACCTAATTTAATACTTTTCTTTTTATTGTATTCTACCTAATTTAACTCTTTTATTATATTTTTTCTTATTCATACTTTATTTTGATTCTCCTAATAAAAAAATATAAACAAGTCATATATAATTAGTAGATAAGAACTAAATTAATTATTTTAATTAAAAGACAAACTATGCATATGAAATAATTTTAATTAAAATTTTATTATGAAAATAATTAAACAAGTCATATTGATAATAGAATTTAAAATAATTTTATTTTTTTAGATTCAAATATTCTATATAGGTAAAATATGATTTATTTACAATAATTTAAGTATGTAAAAAAATATTAGTAATGTATTCAAACTAAATATAAAAATATTAAATTATATACTAATAATTAATAAACATTGATTAGACACCAGGACAACGTGACACGGATTGAGAGTATGACATCTTTTAAATATCTCAAAGTATGTAACTAATAATTATTAACGAATTTATTCTAAACATTAATATATAAAATAATTTAGTAATAATAATTAATAAAATAGATATTAAACACGGGTTTAGAATGTGACGCCTTTTGAATTTTTGTAAGTATATAACTAAGATTATTAATATATTTAATTCCAATATCAAATACAAAATTATTTAATATTTATAATAATTAATAAATAGATTAGACATGTGCAAGGCAAGGGTTGAGAATACATTATTTTAATTTTTTATTTTATATTTAAAATTCAGTAATTATCACAAATAACTTTTAACTTTTATCTTTTGATAAGTCTCGTGTAATACATGGGTGTTAAACAAGTATATATTATTAGAAAATCCTCATAATCTATGTGTCTGATTCGTATACTTCGTTTGGATAATAAAAAAATTTGGTGCTTCGGTTGCTTATGTGTCGTTCGAGCCTAATATATACCTAATTAGTATTTTCCTTCTATTATATCTTGCCTAATTTATTATTTTCTTTTATTATATTTAGCCTAACTTGATAGTTTTTTAATTATATTTTTTCTAATTCAGTAATATTCTTTTATACTCCTAATATAAAAATATAAATAAGTAATATATAATTAGTAGAAAAAAAATTAAATTAATTATTTTAATTAAAAGATAAATTACATATGAAATAATTTTAATTACAAAAAAAAATCATTTATGAAAATAATCAAATAAATTGTATTTATAATAAAAGTTGAAATAATTTATTTTTAAAATTTTAAATATTCTGTATAGGTAAATTATGATATATTTGCAATAATTGGAGTATGTAACTAATATTAGTAACGAATTCAATCTAAATATAAAAAATAAAATTATATAATAATAATTAATTAATATTTATTAGACAATAGCACAATGCGAGAAGGCTTGAGAGTATGACACATTTTGAATTTTGTAAAGTATGTAACTATAATTATTAACAATTAACCTAAACATAAAAATGTAAAATGAGTTAATAATAATTAATTAATATTGATTAGAGATGGGTTGGAAATGTGACATCTTTTCAATTTTTATAAGTATGTAAATATAATTATTAATAAATCTAATCTAAATATTAAAATATAATATTAATTAATAATTATAATAATTAATAAACTGAACAGTGCACGCGTTAAAAATACATTTTTCAATTTTTTATTTAAAATTTAAAATTTTATAATTTTCACAAATATATAAAAAAAATTCCGTATAATATAATACATTGGTGTTAAATATATTCCGGTCTCCAACCAAACAACTACAACTACAATTCCTTCGATTTAGGATAGATAAAATTTCATATTTGACGAATTATATTCAGTCTCATCATCATTTGCCTCAAAGTGAACGAGAAGGAGAAAATTGCTATTAGTTAAAAACTACGGGGTCCAATAGCAAATAACCATTTCTCCATAGTCCATTTTCGTTTTCTTTCTGCAATTACACCACTGATCTTTTCTTCCGAATTACCAATATACTCTCTATCTCTCTCTACTCTCTAACGTCTGATCTGAGTCAGCTCGCTTATTTCATTTTCGCAAACTCACTTATTCCAGGTATGCATATACAAACAGTCCATACCTATATATTCACACCGAGTTTTTTTGATTCGGTTGGTTTTCCTCAGATTTACTGAGAATAATTAAACCGATAAAAAATTGTCCTTATTTTTAATTATAATTGTCCTGCTAATAATTTTTTTACGTTTTATTGAAAAAAGGCGTGAGAAGAAAGATGAGTCAGGTGTATGAAGGATACGAGAGGCAGTACTGTGAGCTGTCTGCAAACTTGTCGAGAAAATGCAATTCTGCTGCTGTGCTCCCAGATGGAGGTAGTGTTAAGTAATTCCAAATTTTTATTTCAGAGATTAAATTGATGAATGACTCAGTGAGATGATTGTGTACGTGCTTTTCGATTTCGCATTCTTTTGAATTGAATTGGGGGTTATCAGTTGTTTGTTCTGTTTTTGCAATGTTGCCAGGATTAGGGTTTAGTTTGGGTTAAATTTTGATATTTTTCTGTCTATAATTAGTTTGATTGAATAGTTTCTAAAATATGCCTATGTTACCATTGAGCGAGAAAAAAATAAATAGAAGAGTTGGGAGCTTATGATGTCTCTTATGTTTTTTGTTTTTTTTGGGTGTGTTATTCAATGCTGTGCTGTTCTTGTGAATAGAGTTAGTTTCAATTAAGCCGTTGCCATTGAGGACATGAAAATTAGTTGAAAATTTGAAAATCGGATATATTCTAGAGGATACGACACCTATATATTTCGACGAGGTACATACAATGGTGAACATAGCCTTTCTCTTGCGCAATGTGTTGAAGACTTCATCTTGTGTTGGAATGCTGAGCTTCCATTTGATTCATTGTTAGAATGTTATAGTATTTTTTGGTATCATTAAATTGAACAGCTAAAATCTAATGTGAGAAAACTTAACTGATTCAGTATTTGCTATATTTTTCATCATTTCAAATTCTATGCTTGAGTTTAATTGCATGTGGCTTCTAGAGGTTAACATATTGTCCTTTCTTTGCATACATTGTGTGCACAGTTCAATTAACACTGAAACTATGTTTCTCTCTCTCTCATTGTAAAATTCTCTATTTGTGATAAACTAAGGAAAATTAGATGTTATTTTTGAACAGTGCACCAACACTCCCAAATTTTTTAATGTACTTTTATTATACAATTTAAATAACTACCTCTGCTTCTTCAGCTGATCCTGTTTGCTGCATCGTGATGTCTATCTAGTGATGTTCCAAAGTCCAAACAGTCAAAATTTGTTTTCGTTTCCCAATAAGTATCAGCCACCTCATATGTAGTCAGTGTGTAAAATACTAAAATTATTGATTGGTAGGGATTTAAGTTAATACTGTGTGTCCATTATCGTCTTTCTGTCTTTTATGATCGATCTGGTTGTGGACTATGATTTTTCTGCTTCGGTGAGCTGCAGACAAAAAGAAACAAGAGGTATCTGAATTACAGGCAGGTCTTGATGATGCTGATGTTCTGGTAATGGACGATTTTGTCCTTCAGTCTCTATTAACTCAGTATTTTGCTGATTTCCAATCTTAAATGAATATCTGATTGTATTTACCAGATTCGGAAAATGGATCTTGAGGCTAGAAGTTTGCAGCCAAGCGTGAAAGCTACTTTACTTGCTAAGCTTCGCGAATATAAATCTGATCTTAATAAGCTGAAAAGAGAAGTGAAGAAACTGACAATGCCTAGTTCCAATCATCCTGCTCATGAAGACTTGTTGGAATCTGGATTGGCTGGTGCACATGAGGTATGCCCAGATTTTGTTACCTTGCTAATCTTTTCCAACTTAATCGAATTTATTTATTTATTATCATTATTTTATTTATTTATTTTTTGGTGTGTGTAAAGTAGAAACTTGCAGTTGGTGGTGAGGAAATTGCACAAGATTAGTCGTGCATTTGCATCTTATGATGTCGTATAGCTTTATACGCATTTTACTGTGAAACACTAAAACGCACATGCATGCACACTTGTGTTTGTATGTATGTATATACTCATTTGTTCTCTCTCTCTCTCTCACACACACACACACACACACATGTGTATATATATATATATATATTAGCTTTTAAGTAATTGCCATTGGTTTTTGACACCCACATGAACGGGTCAAATTAGATAACGTGTTAAACTATGGGGGTGAAAAGGTATTAACTAGGAGGTAGAGTTGGCATTTGGCAATTTTTAGCCCGGCCCGAGGATATGGACGGCCTGGGCTACATTTTTTACTAGGCCCACTTTGGCCTGTCCAAAAGATGTCCGGCTGTGTGGCCTGACTAGCCCGGCTTGAATTAGGCATAAAAATAGGGGTTGGGCTGGCTGGACCAAACAAAATTGTGGTCCAAGTAGTTTTTGACCCTGCCCAATTTTCTGAATTGGCCCGACGGGCTCGGTCTGGCCTGAGCTTTTGTTAGCTCTCTACTATGAGGTATGATGCATTCGTTGATGTACTGCCTTTTAGGTAACCGTACCTCAATTCAATCAAATTTCACTTTTGCAGCTGTGGCGTTTGCGACTCTAGTGAGTGTATAAGCAAACCCAAGATGACAGTTGATAATATACATCATACAGTTTTGATAATCGGAGTTTTCCTCTGCAATGGCTACCATCTGACTTATATTCTATCAAAATAATGTTTATAGGCCGCTGCGAATCAAAGGGATAGATTGGCAATGACAACTGAGAGGCTGAACCAATCGACTGACAGAGTAAGGGAGACTCGGAGGGCTGCACTGGAGACAGAAGAGCTCGGGGTCTCAATACTTGAAGATTTGCATCAACAACGTGAAACTCTCTTACATTCCCACAAGAAGGTATGTCAGTTAGACGCCTCTATCACTACATCTTAGGATAATTACAAAATATACTTCTGAGATTTATCCTAATTACGAAGGAAAAAAAAAACTCAGTTATCTCAAGATTACAAATACTCCCCTGATATTTTTTTTGTGATCATTACAAAAAGTACCCTTGAGGTTTGACCTAATTACGAAATAAAAAACAGCTTACTTTCAAAATTACAAAAAATACCCTTCAACATTTGATTCAGTGTTAAAATTAAGGGGCCAACTGTAGTATTTTTATAATTTTGAAAGGGTGTTTGAAATGTTTTTTGCTTATGAAGATGGTAAATTTAGACAAAATAAAATCTCAGGGGTATTTTGTAATTTTTTTAAGTATGTCAAACCTTAAGGGTACATTTTGTTATTAGCCCTTGTTTTTATTTTACAATTCACACCTTCGAAAGGGGTGGGGGTAGGTATTTATTAGATAAACACAAACTTTAATGTTTTTAATTTTGATTTTTTTTAAAATTATTATTTACCCCTGTACATATTACATTCCACTGCATCTTCATCAATGTGTCCCGTCTTTTTTAGCTAGTCATAATTTTGTGTTACAGTAGAGAGTGATTTCAGTTATTTTCTTTCTGTTTTGCAGCTTTCTGATGTGGATAGTGCCATCGATAAAAGTAAAAAGGTTCTAACTTCCATGACTAGAAGGATGAGCAGGAATAAGTGGATTGTCGGGTGCATAATTGCTGCGCTCATCTTGGCAATAATCGTTGTTCTTTATTTTAAAATATTTCACTGATTGGCACAACTTAATTTGGTATGTATCTTCACAGAGTTACTTGTGATTGTGGGTGACTCGTCGTCTATTGTTTGAGAATGAAGTTGTACAGCAGGATTGGTTGCTGAAAACCAAAAACAATGTTTATTCAAGTTGCGACACAGTAATATATACTTAGTTTTCACATTTTGAGTCTATGGTGAGCTTAATACGACTGGTCTCATCTGTAGATCAATGTATTGTGTATAGTTTGGGTTTACAAGTCATTTTAAACCAGTACAGGCATTTATAACGAAGTTATTTTATGTGGACAAATATCTTTTACTGAACTCTCTCTCTCTTTCATTTATTTATTTATTTTTGTTCTTTTTAATTGTCAAAGTTTACTATGCCTGCTTTTCTGGTCTATGCAGAAAATAATTGTGAACTGTGTTAATGGACATCGTAGATATAAAATAAATTTTATTTATTTGGTCATTGATGTGTTTTGATAGACAGTTTTAAGCAAATATGCACATTCAGGGCGAACGCTTGTACTTTTCAAATATTATTTTGAAAAGAATGGTTTTTCACCTTATGTTTTGCTTGTTTATAGATTTTGTTTAAGCAAATATATTCTGATATAACCAATGTTCTTCGTTGGTATCATTTGTTTAAGCAAATATATTCTGATATAACCAATGTTCTTCGTTGGTATCGATGTGATGTCTCGCTAAATGAAATGGATTTTGTTATTTTCAACAATTAAGATATTTTTTATCATGAGATATAACCAGTAGCAACACTTTCTTGTTTAAGGTGGTAGTTGTCACACTTAAATTATTGTTATGGAGACAAACATCAGTAAAAACTCTTAGAAACTCATCACAATAGCAAATTGAGGAGAAAAATAATTTTAAGAGCCAATTACCAAACAAAAATGTTTTATTTGCCATAATTCAAATACTTGCATACAAGGCTTATATATAGCCTGGACATGTATGGAACTTATTACTAATCATAATTTAGGCCTAAACACCATAAACTAGACCATTATTCGGTCACATTATGGTACTTCATTATAGCCATCTGTCGGCGCACACGTCGACAACCGTCTCAATCTTTACATCACCATGATATCTGGGTTTCGCGAGACCTATGCCTTTAATAATTTCATCCATGTCTTTTCCAAATGTATTTATGGTACTAGTAGGGCAGCAGCAGCCTGGAGGTAATATATCTTGGACCAGTTTTGCATCCACTCGAGTCCCCAAGTGAAGTATGTATGTTAAATTTTGGCGTAAGCAAGGTAGTTAATGGTTGATGAATTTATTTGTGGTTGAGTTTGTGTTGATCTTACTTGTTTTAATTTTAGATCCTCCATTTCTATATTGAGATATAATTTACGGAGATATTTTTGTGCTGATTTGAGGTTTATTTGTACCATTTGATTTCTTGTTAACGTGCTGAAGAAGAAGAGCCAAATATCAAACAAAAATGATTTATTTGCCATAATCGAAATGTTCGCATGTAAGGCCTATATATCATATATAGGTTTGACATGCATTATGCCACTACAAAAAGATAAATCCTCTGAGTAGGCATGGAACTTATTACTAACCATAATTTTGGCCTAAAAAGCACTACTAACTAGATTACTTTGGTGGTGGGAAAAAATCTCCTCAGCCTTCCTCTTAGAGCTGAACTGCTGCTCAACTTCAGCTGGAACATTAAAAGCTGCCTGAAGCACTTCTGGAGATAGTGCTTTCCAAACTGATGTCCTTCCAGCCAGATGTGTGAAAATTGGGCTGCAAATTCACAAATAACATATCCAGTTTTTTTTAAAAAAAAATATCATGAAGAAATAGAGTAATACAATTTACGGATAATTATGAAAATTATCCTTTAAGGTTTACTAATTAAGAAAGAAAAACAGATATTCCCTTTTGTAATTAGAGTGAATCTCAAGGGTATTTTTGTAATTAACTCTACGATTCAAGTGAAATTTTGGGATATGAGAAATAGATGACACTTACTTGGGGGTGGTGATGATAGAGAACCAGTCCATACCATCAGGATCAGCAATCTTCGACACAACGAAAAACCTCGGCACAATGAACAGATTACCGGCCTTAACCGTCACTTCCAACACTCTCTTCCCGTCGGCCCCAACGACCTGAGCACGTCCGCTTCCCCTCACAATGTAAGTCACCTGCAAAGCAGAGTCACACGAGAAYCCCGGAGAGCACATCGCGCTGCCATCCAGCCTAACAAGATCGGCCCCCAGCCCAACCTCGCCGACCAARGGCAAGTTCTTAGTGTTGAGAACGACCACCTTCCCACCGCCCTTGATGTCCACATCGAGSGGGGCCTCCTCGCAATTCAACGCCATGCCCTTGTAGTGATRCTTGTTGGGCTCGGGGAATTTGACCCCCGGGCTGAGCTTGACGATGCCGTTGCCCGGTTGGCTGGAGACGAGGGTCTTGGCYACYCTCTCGCTGACATCCCATGCCCGGCTGACGAATTCGGTTGAGAATCCGGTGAAGATGCCGTTTGAGCCGGTCAGGAAGAAGTCGGTGAAGGAGCCGGGTTTGTGGGCGGTTTTGGTGTCGCCGAGGAAGAGGATGACTAGTTCAGTGTCGTCCTTGTTGTAGTACCAGGTCACTACGCCGAAGGGAAGGGCGATTGCGTCGCCCTTCTTGATTGGGAGCACCTTCTCTTCTTTCTCGGGGAGGACTATACCAGCCACTCCACTACCTGAAAACAGTTAAGACAATACATCAAACACGACTCGTGCATCAATTAATCGATAGAACACAAATAGAGTAGCAAGCATTAAAAGATCAACAACATTTTTTCGTTTTCCTGTCAACTGTCTAGCAAAATCAATTGCATCATGAATTGTATCATAATTGTAGAACACAAATAGAATATCAATTATAAAAGTAAAACTAATTTTTCTCATTTGTACTGAGAGCATTCTAGCAAAATCAATTGCATGAATTGTGCCATCACTAATTCACTATAGACCACAAATAGAAGAGGTATTATAACAGATCAACTAGCTAGCTTTTATCGTTTTCCAGTCAACTTTCTAGTAAAATTAATTCCATGAATTGCATAATCACTGTAGAACACAAATAGAATAGCAGATGATATAACATTTAACAAATCGAATAATTTTTTCTAGTTTCCTGTCAACTTTTTAGCAAAAGAGGTGCGAATATATTCACTACTTATCGCAGACGACAAAAAGCATCAACACTCTTTCACAATCATCATGAAATTCAGAATATTTTACAGAAAAACTAAATAATTTGTGATCAAACAAATATTAAATTCCTGTTTCCTAGAGCGCGATCATAGCAAAACCTAACAATATCTCACTTGCTATTAAAAAAATAAAAATAAAAATCAAATCCTGTACATAAAAAGGTAAAATTATCGACGATCTGAAATCGATGAATGTATACCTTGAAGAACATAAGCAACCTTGGCAGAATCGGAGTAGCGGGGCAGAGCGAAGCCGTTTTTCTCGACGGAGAGCTTAGCCGCGCCGATGTTGCCTTCCTTGAGCATCGGCAAATCGTTAGGGCACCATGCGTAATACGCACCGCCGTCTCCGCCGTAGACCTTCTTCGCCAACTTTGGTGTCAAGTCTAGCTCCATCTTTTCTCTCTCTCAAAATTATTTTCTCTCTCTAAATTGATAAAAGGAATGTAAATACTGACGAGAAACGGCAACGATCCGTTTGGTATTTATAGGGAGAAAAAGAGATCAGGAAGCGATTGTGTTTGTTTAGTGGATTAGGATTAAGTCTGTTAATCGTGGATTAAAGTTTCTATCATGTCTGATATATATATATATATATATATATGTACTATATCCGTAAGTTTCTGAGTTTATTTATTTATTTATTATATACAAGCGTAAGTTTCTGATTTTATTATTATGTGATAACTTTTATGTGTTTGGATATAGATAATTGTATCCCAATTAATTATCTCTTGAAACATTCGTAAAGTGAGTATTTTCGAGTTCAAATATTTTTCGTTTTGTTAAAAATTCGAAATTGGAAAAATTTAACCCATTTAGGCAAGATTTGACCGCACTAGTATTCAAAAATTAAACCGATACCAGAATTTTTGGCTTGTAAGTAATTAAAATGTTATGCATGTAAATCTAGAAGAGAGTAATTAACAGTCACCTGCAAATTAAGCAAAAATTAGTCGACGATTCTTAATTTTACTACAGACTATGAAAGGCGTGTCGATTATAGTGAGGGCCTGTCCGAAAGTCATTGTTAAAGTCCCACGCATATTTATACTATTTAACAATTCAAGTTTTATAAATATAATGGTATAATTTATAATATGATTAATGTACTCTATTATCAAATTGACAAATGAACATCGTAATAAAATTTAACAAACTTCTATTAACAAACAAATGGATGTTAAGTACTTTAAAAAAAATTAATGAATCTCAAATTAAAAACTAAACGAGCATTCGGTAAAAATTAATGAACTCTTCATGCTAATGGAGTCCATACCATGTATTATTGGGTTTAAGGGCCTAAGATTTAATAGTTAGCCCACCCTTCATTTAAATCTATCTTCTCAATCCCCCATTCAACTCCCCTTTAATCTCAACTCCCATTTAGGTTTTTCATCAACCAAAATCCCTTTTTCATAACTTATGTTCACAACAAAATATACTTATACTTATCACTTTGACGTTTTCTAAAGATGAAAATGACATCAAACATATAAACTATTTTTTTGGCGGGATGAGAGTTTTAAATACTACCGACTTTATATGGGTCTATTTGCATAAGATTTGAAATACAAGATTGGTATTACGAATATCGAATGTTCGTTTGTTGTAACATTTACAAAGGGGATTTATTCTTTTTCGTTCTTAAACTTTTTGTTTATATACTTGGACTTATTTATTAAGTAAATAAAGGAAGGAACGTTGAGCGTTGGGGATGTGAGCCAACTATCACAAACCCACGCTCCTCGGCATGGAGCATCGGATTTTGCATGTACGATGCGGTGTCGACGATGACGTCGATGTTCATGTCGATCTCAACTATCTAGCAAGCGTTCGACTCTTAGAAAAATATGAGATAAGGGAATAATAAACAAGAGAGTTGAGAAGGAATTTTTCGATTAAGACCCTTGAAAATTTGTTGATAATATTTACAATAGGTGACTTAGAAAAATATGAAATAACGGAATAATAAACAATCGAGTAATGAACAAGAGAGTTGGGAAAGAATTCTTTGATTAAGACCCTTGAAAACTTGTTGATAATATTTACGATAGGTGAGTAACCTATTTATACCAACACTACTATGGATTAGGGTTTCGTTTTCCCCTTCTCCAAGTCACTTGACTAAGCCCTACTACATAACCCACAAACACGCGTGGCAAAGCCGCCTAGTAGTCCTAAACCTTTAAGGTCTATAACGTCAATATTATCCACAAGTGAAACGTATTAACTAGAACCTTGTAGACACGACTTATAAGGAAACATGCCCTCATACGCTTCCACTCCCTACCAACTAGGACTCTAACTCAAAAGGAAATAAAATCTATAAGGAATCCTGAAGTGAAGAGGACTCCCAGATGGCCGATAATTTCTTGTAAGCTGGATTAGCCCAGGACTGTGACTGTCTCACCGCCAGATGAGCCAGGGAGACTGGCCGAGTCTGCGGCCTATTGGGTGAGTACGATCACGCACCTTCCTCTTCTAGAAACTTCAGGAGAGTGCATGCCCTTATCACATCTCGCCCTATGGATCGACGTAGACGTTTGATCCGCTTCCCAAGCTCATCAATCTCCCTACATGGAATGCGTATGTTTTCTTCCAGCCTTTGCACCTAAAAAACCACACATCATCATCATTGGCCACTTTGAACAACTCCTTGACTCGATAGTCAATATAATTGAGCCTCTCGCTCATCGGTCTGAATTGCTCGCCAAACTCAATGACCACTTGGCGCAATACCCAGCCATCATCCATAACCTTAGTCGTTGGCCCGTCATCCTTGGTCACAGCAGAAACTCAACACACGCCATCCTTGACATTCTCCCCCACTTGAATCATAATCGCCCTCGATACGACCTCTTGTTCACCTTTCAACCCAATTCCATCTTTCCGGGTAATATCCGCCTCCTGATTAGGCCAAGGTGCCCAAACTCCTTCCGGTAGCTCGGTTGGTGTTGGCGGGAGTCTGGTTACCGCCACCTCCCATGCAACATTTTCAGCCCCTACCCCTGCAGCCATGTCTCCTACTAAGGCCGTCTTTCTTACACCCCCATCCCTGGGTGTAACAACTGTCGTGGGCACTAGGATCACTCGTGCCTTCACCTGCAACTTCCTCTTGGCTCGATAGCATGGCCAGTACCATGTGTTGCCATTTCTCCCTGCATGTCGGGATGACACATGCTCCTTTGTCCCCAAGTAAGACCAGGGAATTAGAACATGGGATGATATATGATGCAGGCGTGGACCTCGTCAAACCATCATAGGCCTAACACATCATCATAGTCATCTACGGCCCAATCATAAATGTTAGGTTGCCCAACCATCCACCGTCAGATACTCGCACCCTCTTGGCCTTGTCGTGCAATGGAAATGCCTTCTCATTCACCCATTTGATCATTCCTTTAGTTGGCACCAACCCTAGTTCCAATGCTTTCGTCAATTCCGTACTCATGAAATTGGACCTCACCCAGGTGTCCACCAACATCCGGACTTCCGTGTCCGCAATTGATGCCTCAACGATCATAAAGTCACCTTTATCTTTATTGGTTGATGCGCGCGTCAGTCCCTTCCCTCTCTCTTGGCCGGCCTTCTAACCATTCTYAGTGGAAGTAGGAATGGAGGCCTTTGTTGGTGTTCACGACCCTCAACAACCTTAAGAGTTTCTCCAGGCCCTTATTTCGCTCGAGCCCTTTTTCACTCTTTCTCGTCGCTGCCCTATTGACTTTGAAAGGGCAATTAGCTTTGATGTGGTATGGGTTACCACACACGTAACTAGCTGCTGGCTTGTCCCGTCCCGTGTCATGCCCCTTTGCTTGGATGTCGTCCTACCCATCTCACGCTTCCTACGAGACACGTTATACGCTTCTTCAAATTGGGTCATCCTCATTGCAAGTTGTTTAGCCTTTGGCACGCCCACATACGTGTCGCCTCCTTCTTGACCCTGGTATCGAGAAACTCATCCTCGTACCATGGACTGTTGGGGTAAAACTTGCTTTGGAGTTTCATCTTGAACTCCTCTCATGTGTCCATTCTGCCAGCGCCGGTGGTCACATCCTCCTTATGCCGCTTCCACCATTTTGTTGACTTCCCAATCGAGAACTCTGAAACTGTGCGTAACTCGACATTGTTAAAGTTGACGTCAACTGCGTGGAAATACAGTTTCATCCCGCGCAAGAAGAGTTCGATTTCCTGCACATTCCTCGCTCCTTCGTAAGACTCGGACATTGGAACGACTCTTCGTGTTGGGCCCACGAGACCACCTTCCTTCGCTCTCATCTCAGCCCACTCGATATTAACAACTTTTACCTCCATGGTCTTGATCCGCCCTTTCTAGTGTAAAAGTGACATTATTTATTGAAAAAATGACATTGCAATATTTATAATTTTCCAAATATAAATGTTGTTAATACATCTCTAATTTCGTTTAATATGAAACACGTCATTAAAAATTGTGTAAATTATTAGGTTAAAAAACATAATTAGTATAATACAACTATTATGTTTGAACAAAATAAAATAAAATTGTATTTTATATATGTTTTATTGTGATACGAAAAATAAGATTTCCATTTGATATTATTTTTTTTGTATAAAATATATGACTAAATGCTATATTAAATCACCAGTACATTGTTATATAAGATTGGAAAAATCTATGGTGCCTTTAAGGGCACCATGCACCCCACACCCCCGTGCATTTACAACCATAGATCTCTTAATCGAAAAACCTAAAATTGATATAATGGTCCCTATTAAACTCCATTAAGTGAAGAATGGTGTCGTGAAGGCACCATAAAAGTTCTCTATAAGATTATATGACAATATTACATAAACAAAATGTGAAAAAACGGCATTAATGTTTAAATCCCGGGCAAATATGATTATATTATAAGATATACATTTTTTGTGATATTCTTTTTAATTAAATTACTAATTACTATATATTATCAGTAAAAGTTATATATATATATATATATATATATATATACACACACGCGCGCGCGCGTGTGTGTGTGTGTGATTAGTTTCATGTGAGAACCAATTCCCTAGGTAGGAACTTAAGGAACCGCTACTTTACATTATATGTGATGCTAATTTATTTAATGTAAAATGCTACTTATATTTTAACATTGCTATTATTATGTTCCCTTAATTTTTATTATTATCTTAATTAGCATGTACATGATTCATAAATAGCATAACATCTTATATAATATAGCAAGTTTCTAGTTCCGAACAAACAAATTAAACTTCGTTTCGTAAGTAAACGTGCTTACGAACTGGGTATACAAAACCGAAAACTATATTACTTTAACTTGTTCAGATTCAAATACAAAATTATAAAGTAATATATGAAAAACACTAGTATAAACTTGATACTAAAATACTTGTGGCGATGCTTGTGATGATCTTCTCCGTTAGTTACGCAACTTCGAAGATGTACGTGTTTCGAATCGTTGCCTCAAGTCTTTCTCATGCTCGTGTTCATTTGCTGGTTCTCGTGTCCTTGCTTTTTGTGTTGTAAAAGTCGTGTCTTTTTTTTCGTCTTCTTCTTGACTTAAATAGACAAGACACCAATTCTTGGTAAACAAGTAAAACAAGTCCTAAACATAATTTAGGAAACTAAATAAAGTTCTAAATACAACCTAGGAAACAAATGTAAATTCCTACTTTATTTTGAGCCCAAAAAGGCAAAATAAATACAAAAGAAAAATAAGGAATAATTGGCAAGAATAAAATTCTCAACATCATGCTCAAGAGTAACAACCCGGGAATGTTTTTTGTCTTAGAAAATGTCACGTAAGCAATTCCCAAGCCTCCATTGTCATAGCATCGGGTTCAAGAATGGTATGCAAAAGGTCATTTGAGAATGGTGGCATATATCCACGAGAGGACCATTGCATCAAGGGTCGACCATAGTTCTTCATCATCATCGGTCGACGAAGAGGCCTTCTCCTTCCCTTTTGCAGAAGGAATGATATGATGTAAGACCCTGTCTGATCGTGCAGTGATCTTGAAATGTTCCACCCACGTTGAATATTAAACATTCTCCATGTTAAGAGTGGATGGAGATATGATTCTTGGATGTTAGAAACAGCAAAAACAGGGTGAAAGGAAATTGTTTGAGACTGACATAGCTAGGCCTGCCGGAGAAGAGAAGAAAGACGGTGAGGAAGAGGAAGAGGGTGGATGATAGATCTAGGGTGCAGCGGAAGAGAGATCGTAATACCACGAAAAATATAATTCTTGATTATTCTCATTAATTACAAAATAGACAACTAATAATACATTTTGATTATGAAACCTTTCTTTATCATATTCAATATGTTTGCTTACAGCCTTAATTCTGTTCTTTTTTTTTAAATATCATTTTTCTAAGGCACAACCGACAATATTTAAGCTGCATTAAAAATATAAAATTATTGA
>BMAC01000724.1:116832-126832 GCA_014905375.1 Phtheirospermum japonicum | reverse complement strand
AAAATATAATAAAAAGAAACTATTAAGTTAGGCTAAATATAATAAAATAAAAATATTAAATTAGGTATATATTAGGCTCGGATGACACATAAGCAAACGAAGCACCAAGATTCTTTTATTATCCAAGCGAAACATACGAAGAAACACATAAATTAGGAGGATTTTGAATTAATATATACTTGTTTAACACCCGTGTATTACACGGAACTTATCAAAAGATAAATATAAAAAATATTTGTGATAATTACTGAATTTTATATATATATGAGATAGATTTTTTTATATAAATCTAAACTAGTTTAATACCCGTGTATTACACGGGGTTTATCAAAAGATAAATATAAAAAATATTTGCGATAATTACAAATTTTTATGTAAAATGAGAAATTCAAATGATGTATTCTCAACTCTTGCCTTGTACATATCTATTCGTTAATAATTTATTTACATACTTATAAAAATTCATAAGAAGTCACATTCTAAACCCGTGCCTAATCTCTACTTATTAATTATTATTACGTTATTTTATATTTTAATATTTAGAGTAAATTCGTTAATAATATTACTTACATACTTTGAAAACATAAACGGATGTCGTATTCTCAACTCTTGTCGCATTGTATCGATGTCTAATCAATATTTAATAATAACGGGAAAACCCGCATAAAACTGAGTTTGAAAAATATATAAAATATACAACACCCGCGTGTTACATGTGAATATGTGATATAAAATATTAAGTTTATAAGACAATGATAATTCTATTGAAAAAATATCGTGCATCTAACTTGTAGTATATGTAATATTATTTTAATTTTTTTTATGCGTAAGATACTAATTTGTTCGTGCAAATATATAATATATATGTATCAATGCATTATATTTGAATTTGATAAAAAAATTTAGAAGATATTTAATATTTATTTTTTTAAGCATAATAATTTATTATTAGTATTAGTATTAGTATTAGTATTAATTAATATTATGTTATCTTTTTTGTTTCACTTTGGTTTTTTTTTATTTGGTGTAACAATAGTTTTTCATATTTATTTTTAATATTATTTTCATTTTATTATATTGGAATTAGATAAAAAAAGACTTTAAGTTTATATTTTTATATTTATTTCCCTTTTGTAATAACTTTATATAACTCATATTTTTCTTATATCAATATTTAGAATTATAATAAAATTATTTCAACCTTTATTGTAAATAAAAATTAATTCAGCTTATATATGTTTTTTCTAATTAGATATAAATTTTTTATATTTTTATATTAGAAGAATAAAAGTAAGATATTGAATTGGGCAAAATATATTAAAGAAAGTATTATAGTAGGTAAGTTGTTATAAAAGAAAAATATTGAATTAGGCAAAATATAATATTAGGAAAGTATTAAAGTAGGTACATATATAAAAAGAAAAAAAATACTAAATTAGGTTAATATTAGGCTCGGATGACACCGAAACACCAAATTTTTTTCCAAAGCTAACAAAGCATGAAAAACAGACACATAGGATAGGAAGATTTTGAATTAATATATAGGGTAGATACTTTTACTAAAAAGTCTAATATTTATATCATTTTAATTTTTTATTCAAACTATAAAAAATTTTGCACTTTACTTCTCAACAACAAAATTTTTAGACTTTGCCCCAAATTCCACTCTGGCGGATAGAGGGAATAATTCGGTAGAAATTTTTTTAGGGGATAATTTTTTTTGCCCCCCAATGTATGGAGTTTTTTTCACTTTGCTCCCTAATGTACAATAATTTTCGACGTTACCCCCCAAACTTTATTTCCGGCAAAATATTTCTTCTAAATTCCATCGACGGGTAGTTGGAGGGTAAAGTGAAAGAATCTTATAGTTTGGGGGGTAAAGTGCAAAAAATCTTATAGTTTGGGGGGCAAATTAAAATAATATAAATATTAAATTTTTGTTTTAAAATTTTATATTTGAAAAAGATATATAATTTTTATCTTATATTCACACACACACACAACGTTGTCAATACAATTCCAAATTAAAAAAAGAAAACTCATAAATCTTTAATTAATATTTATAATTTTCTAAATATAAATATTGTCAATACATCTTTTATATTATTAATTATTAAACACATGACTAAATATTATATAAATTATTATAATACGAAAAATAAAATTATCATTCGATATTATTATTTATATAAAAAGTGTGATTAAATACTTTATTAATCATGAGTACATTAATTATTATATAAAATTATAACTATCGAATGATTAATATAATTAAGATCTTATAATATCAAGATTTTAATTATATTAATCACTCGAAAGATAATTTTATTTCTCGTATCATAATATTATAATACATATACTAAATACACCTTTATTTTATTTTGTTCAATCATAATACATAATAATAATATTATTATGTTACTTAGCCTAATAATTTACATAATAATATCAAATAATATTGTACATCAAAGGATAAAGTAGAACAAAAATCACTTCAGAGGGCAACACGCAAAAAAAACACATTCGGGCAACAAATAATTTTCCCACAACCTTCATATTCTTTTTCCCCATCTCCTCCTTTTAAACGTAATTAAATACAAATTCAATATAATAATATCAACACATTTTACTTTTCATACGTTGTTTCATATCTACGATAAAAAGTAAATAAAGGCGAGGCCCCTATCACAACAAGGTAAGTTCGTAAATAGTTTTCAAAAATCACAACAAATAAATATTTTTACTATTCAACGAGTTTTCAAATACCCGAAATTTAGAATATGTACGAACATTAATCCAAACATCACCAACTAAAGTGCACAAGATTAGAACTTARATGACCAAATTTGTGCAAATTCAAAAATCAAAACTTAGGAAAACAAATTGCTACATATGATACACACGACACCAAATATGTCACCATGTATTACTCATGTGATGAAGGTACAAAAACCGATATAAATAATTCTTGCTAAACTAAATTGTCACCTCCTTGTACTCGCAGACCAAAAATCACAATTAATGAGTCAGGTCCATATCCGAACCTATAATAAACTTATCCCGTTCTAGACAGGTTCAAATCCGATCAACCGCGTCCAACTGTTTTCTAATGCCCTCCAAAACTTCAAATATTTCATCCATATGTGAATGTGTCTGCTCCCCAGCAACAAATTCATGAACAATACCGTTAATCTCGACAGAGCTACACCCCGGTGTTTTCTCCACCCCTCMTCTTCTCATCATCTTCCTGATCCATTGCGCCTCACTATGTCTCCCTTGAGCTGCATACGCATTCGACAGCAAAACATAAGCCCCACTATGCCTTTCTAAAACCACAAGCCTCTCCGCAGCAGCCTCGGCCAAATCGGCACGCCCATGACTACAACAAGCACTAAGTAGTGCCCTCCAAGCTATAGCTTCTTCACARGTTGACCCCAAATTCGGCATTTTCTGAATTATAGCGTTAGCTTCTTCYATCAGCCTCGCTCGACTAAGCAAATCGATTATACAACCATAATGTTCACTTTTTGGTTCAATATTATACACATTACACATGATATGCAACAAATTTAGCCCTACTTGTGCCATGTCGGAGTAGCTACAAGCGGTAAACAATGAAATAAATGTTACGTGATCCGGTCTAATTCCGGATCTTTGCATCTCATCAAACAACCTAAGAGCACTTTCTCCATTACCGTTCATAGCATACCCTGAAATCATAGTGTTCCAGCAAATAACATCTCTGCGAGGCATTTTATCGAACACCTCCTCTGCCAAATCCAAATACCCACATTTTGAATACATATCAATTAGGGCAGTCCCTAATTTAACACCAACTACCATTTTCACCTTCTCCACATATCTATGAACCCATTTCCCAATRTCAAGAGAGCCCAAATTCGCACAAGCACAAAGTACACTAACAAAACTTGCCTCATCAGGCTTAACACCYCTCATCTGCATTGACCTGAACAATTRCAACCCTTCTTTGAAACAATTGTTTTGCACATACCCTGATAACATAGCACCCCAAATCCCTCTATCTTTCAAATGGGCCCCATCGAAAACCAATCTTGCTGAATAAACATCTCCGTTTTTCACGTACCCAGAAATCAAAACTGTCCAAGATATCACACAGTGCCTAGAAATCTCATCAAAAGCCAGTTTTGCTGATCCCATTTCATCAAAATTAGAGTACATGGCWATCAATGTGTTGCCAACAAAYTTATCAAACACGTATCCCAATTTCACACCATGCCCATGAATTGATTTTCCGAGGTTCAAACTTTTCTTCATGTTTGCACAAGCTTTCAAGGCATATGGGAGTGTGTAGTTATCAGGGCGCAAATTATGTCTCAAAATCAATTTGTATATTTCAATGGCTTGGTAATCTTCATCTTTCAGAAAAAATGATTTCATCATTGTGTTGCATATGCAAATTGTGGGTGTTTGGATATTTTTAAAGATTTTGTAGGCATAAGAGAGGGTATTGTGAGATGGGTTTGAACAGAATTCCAAGATTCTGCTCAGAGCAAAGGTATTGGTTTCGAGGCCAGAAGTGACGATTAATGCGTGAGCTTGTTTTAATTGAGTTGTATTTTTGCAGTTTTTTAACAGATGAAGGGATCTGCTGGTCATTTGATAACCTCATTTGCTCACACTATGAAACTGAGAGAGAGAGAAAGACTAAAGTGTAATAAGGCATTAAAATATTTATAGGCTTCCAAAACATAGCCCACGAGCCCGAGAAATTGGGATTCTCAGATTTCTTGTTTCAACAACAGAAAAATAGGCGAATGAGATGGACGTTAAATTAATAAGTAAAATGCATTTTGGTATGCAGTTTTTTTTTTTTTTTTTTTTTTTTTAATTTGACAAAAATAAAATAAAATAAAAACCTTGAAAAATGAAAATAAATAGTGTTTTGTATGAACAAACGCTTTTCGAATTTTCAAATTATTAAAAAAAATAAAAATTGAGAAGATGCATAATAATGAAATTTCAGAATGCACAGAGACCATAAGCCAGAGTCGAGAAATCTCAGAATACAGAAACATACTTGATCCATAACTCGCAAAGACCAAAAGAAAACACTAATAAGCAGTACCAATGCACACATTGGTAATCTCTTCAAGAGTGTTTGAAGTTCAAATCCGATCAAATGGTTTGTAAAAGAAAATTCAACCCGGCGATAGAGTGTAGCACGAGATAAGCAGTGTGATTGAGTTTGTGATAGTACACACAATTCATTCTAGTTCATCTGACTATAGAAAGATCAGATACGAAGTTTTATTCTCTCCAACCTAAAAGCTGAAAGATCAGAAGATTCCTTTCACATCCTTCAAGTACGGATGCTTCAGTGCATCACAAGCAGTAATCCTTCCATTTGGATTCAGGCACAGCATTTTCTGAAAGGACATAAAAAAAGAAGAAAAATTAATTGAATTGCATAATCTAAGCATGATATCGATAGAGGACAGTGACTTGATTAATTAGAATTCCAAAAAACAATTAAAAATAAAGAGTTGAACTTACAGTGAGAAGGTCTGATCCTTGTAGGTCAAGCCTAGGAACACTCTTTTCAAGGCCCAGCGGCTGAGGGAAATCGTGTAACTGATTGCGACAGGAGGACAAAGGTAAGCGTATAAAATAGTTTAAAAATAAAAAGGAAAACTATTAAAAGTTCTTCAAAATTTTGATCATTTCCAATCCAGGTGGCCACTAGCTATACCTCATACTCCTCTCCAAATAATTTGAGACAAGCAGCTGTCACTCCTGGCAAGTCATTCTCATCCGGCTTACCAAGCACACTTCAAAATAGGGAGGCCACAAATCAGCAAAGTTTTTAGAGATAAGTGTCAAATCCACTCGATTAATTAAATTTAACCTGATTATGGAAGTCATCACAGTTTCATGCATAGGCCCTTTAAAGAGAACCTCGCCTCTCGACAACTCAGCAAATATACAGCCCACGGACCATATATCAACAGCAGTGGAGTAGGGGATGCCAAGCAGGTATTCAGGTGCTGTGTATGCAAGATCAGTTGCTACCTACGTACCACGAGATGCAAATTCTCACATTTGAATATTTCTAGATAAGAATTTAGTTACGACAATTATATGTTAATTATGTTGCTAATGTGCCAGATACTATAATATCTACTTATTTATTTAGGAACAAAAAGTTCTCCAGCCAGGAACAATTACTTTTATTTCCATTCCCACAAAAGATAAAAATAAATTTTTCAATGTGTAAGAAAAAAAGAAGTTTAACAATGATCATAAATGGAAATCTAGATTTCTAGTAACAAGTTCATGTTCCCCGAAGAATGGTTTATATTTATGCTTTTGGAACATAAGAAGTAGGTTTTAGGGTGCTCGGAAAGATGATATATACTTCTTGTCAAAATGAGTTTTTTTTTTTTTTTGCTTCTTTATGAGAAAATGTTGATGCACACATGTATTTCATCTTTAAAAATTCAAAAAATACCTGTCAATGCAGATTTACTGGAAAATAATCAAGTTAAATAATAATAAGATTCTGCAAATGAAAACAATAATGATGCTGTGAACATACTTTGGCAGTATACTGTGCAAGAGGAGCATCAATTCTCATGGCCAAGCCAAATCCAGCAAGTTTTATTTTTCCGCCATCGACAAGCAAATTCACAGGTTTCAAATCACTATGGATAACGTTGTGAGAATGACAATAGGAGAGACCTTGAAGTGTCTGGAAAAGAAATTCCTGCAAGAGGACAAAGAGACAGCCAAGTTTTTCATCTAATTACGTATGTAAGAGGCGATACACCGAGGTCTCAAATTGCATGCAGAAAGGATATGGAAGGAAATATAAACAGCAATAAAAGTAATTAACATACCAGAAAAAATACAAGATACATAACAGAACGCTTATTTTTTCAAAATTGATGTCCAAGTGAAATCTTTCATATATAGTTTCCTTAACAGAAAAAAAAAGATCACTAAAAGCTTATAAAACTTTGAAGGGAGAAGTTTCTCTGAATGGTAATACCAACATTAAATCTTATTAGATATAAAATTTGATAATAGGAGCAGGATTATAGATTCTTACATAGGGATGCTGACAACCAGAAATAGTCTAAGAGATATGTTAGTGATGAGTATACCTATACCTAGATTTTGATCGATGGAGACAGAATTACTAAACAAGCAAATCACAACTCATTTATGCACTAATCAGAATTTTATGATCTAATAATACACTTTGGAGGTCAGTTCTTTAATTTCACCGTGATAAAGAAATAAAAGTTTTACCAAAGAAAAACACTAAATTTTGTGCAATTTAAAGTTTAACAACTTTACTTGCATCATTATTCCACTTTTATTAGTAGAAGTTTATCGAGAATGAAAAGTGGCAGAGATATTACTCACTTTAATCCCCCTCGAACTCAGATCAACTTCGACGTACATAGACATGTCATGGTTCATGTGCTCAAAAACAAGGCAGAAGCCATCTCTTGTATCAAAAGCATCGAGTAACCTGCTTAACAAAGTTCAAGTTAAATTCAGTTCGTCTTTTTCATGAGTATGTGGAGCTTTTTCATTAGTTCGAATATTAGCAACTGAGCCCAGCAGGTGAAACAGAACATTATGTCAAAATTATGTATCATGCAAATAAAACATTCCTTTACATAAAAATRAACTCCACATGGTCTCCATAATGTAGAACAATACATAATGATTTATTTTACGTTCAGTGCTATAACATTTGTATTCCATCTAAATAGTTAAGTTCCAGTTCGATCCCAAGCTCAGAGATACTCAACCTGCAGACAAGGAAACTTGAATTTTCATTGCTTGCTGTTGGTTTTCCAATTTTATCATTAAATATCTCCTTATGAAAAAAGAAATCCATTTCTTTCACCTTTACGCATTGAGTATGCATTTGACTCCCGATTAACAAAATAAAATAAAATGCTGGAAAAGGAAAAAAAAAACAAGTTAACTACTTATTCATCCCAACCTGTCCTGTTATCAACCATGTTAAGTTGTAAATGGTACATACACCCAACCAATCAAACAGTAAATACAAAGGGATAACACATCAGAGACATTTCATTACTTTTTTAGTTGTCATAGTTCTGAGAGAACATGAATTTTCATCAAGATGGCACTTCCTTGATGTACTCGACGACAATGCTATTTTCCGGTTGTTTTAATATCCTACTCATCTTCACAAATTAAACACTATTGTCGTTATTTTAACACTTTAGTTCATCATTTTAAATGATCAGTGATATATGAAAAATTAATAATTCATAACATGCCAAGTTTTTTATATTTAGGCCAAGCATTTGAGCTAAAACACATATATAAGAAAGCCTCACCTGACAACATTCTCATGTTTCAGCTCCTTCATCAAAGATATTTCACTTGTGACTAAGCAGGGCACACCATCTTTAGAGTCGTATTTAATAAACTTCATATCAACAGTTGATTCGTCTTGGAGGACACGGCCCTTAAAGACATCTCCATTAGCACTCTCAATTCTTTCGAGAATCTCATACTGAAAAATAAAAATCAACGGTCAGACAGAATATTATCAGTTACAAGTTACAAAAAGAAATATTCAAAAGTTCTCAATAACACTAGTGGTTAGAAATGCTAACCTTCTCCATTTTAAGAGATCGAGCAAATTTGACACAGAAGAAAAGATATAGCTGCTGCACAGGAAAAATACTAAACAGGCTCAACCACTTAACCTGAAGAAAAATAAACCTCTTGATTATCAGACATTAATGAAGAAAAGATTCCACAACAATCTAGGGGAACAATTATATATTGCATATATATCACAAATACTTGAAAAGCCGAGTAAGCCAAACAAGCCACTGAAGTCAACTTCCAAATCCATGATATAATCACTTAAATTCAAATTAGGACCTACATTTTCCCCTCCTCTCTCTCCCCACACACACATAATACACACTCTATAAATTCCATGAACTGAACCCTATCCTTGTTATTCTACAGATCAGCAATGAAACTGTGTTCTACAACATGAAAATGAGCGACCTGTGTTCTACAACATGAAAATGAACTTTATGCACTCCGAACCAGGTTTGAAACAAACTTAATTTACACGAACGCTATCAACTTCACAGGCACATAAGCCCTAAAAATTCGAAAAATGCAAAGCTCATTTCACACGAACATTCAATACAATTTTCGCATAGATATTGGTGACAAAACCAAGAAATTCTGAATCAATATAAAATCAGCCTCTGAAATTTATAAATCACATAAGAATTAGAATATATTCTTCCAATTCATTCACTCGCACACCGCATGAACCTTCAAATTCCAGGAGAGGAAGCAAAAAGGAAAGAAAAAAAAAATCTGATATAACAACTTCTCAGATCGACCATCAATTTCCGGAAGTTTCAAACTCGCACACTGCATGGACCTTCAAACTCCAGTAGAAGAAGAAAAATAGAAAAAAAAAACTGATACAACAATTTCTCAGGAACATCAATTTCCAGAAGCTTTAAACTCGCACACCGCGCGAACCTTCAAATTCCAGAAGAAGAAGAAAAAAAACTGAGAGAACAATTTCTCAGATCGAACGTCAATCTCCAGAAGCTTCAAACTCGCACACCGCATGAACCTTCAAATACTAGAAGAAGAAGAAGAAGAAAAAGGAGAAGGAAAAAAAAAGAGAGAGAGAATAATTTCTCAGATCGAACGTCAAATCTCCAGAAGCTTCAAACTCGCACACCGCATGAACCTTCAAATTCCAGAAGAAGAAGAAAAAGGAGAAGAAAAAAAAATGAGAGAATAATTTCTCAGATCGAACGTCAATCTCCAGAAGCTTCAGACTCGCACACCGCATGAACCTTCAAATTCCAGAAGAAGAGGGAAAAAAACAGAGAAGAATCGCTATAGCAATTTCTCAGAACGAACATCAATTTCCTGAAGTTTCAAACTCGCACACTGCATGAACCTTCAAATTCCAGCAGAA
>BMAC01000724.1:94716-115926 GCA_014905375.1 Phtheirospermum japonicum | reverse complement strand
TCCATGTAATACTTATATCACGACTTACCCACAAATACGAGACACAAAATGATACACCGCTAATTGTACGATAGAATTGATGAACAAATTTCATCAATTTTGATTCAAAAAGGTAGATGCTCAGTTGAAATTCAAATTATGGGCTAATGTAATGTAATCTTTAAAAATGTATTGGACTTTTAATTAATTTAATTAATAGTTTTTGTTTCAACAATTCATTTATTACCATAATAAAATTTAATTGCACTGACTCTTTTCTAATTTGCCACAATTCCGATAAATTATGATATTTTCCGCTATATTGTACTTCCGGTTTTTCTTATTAACCACGTTAATCTGAAAGGTATTATGATATGTTTTAAACTAAGTGGGGTAATACCAAGGGAACTTAACATTAAACACCTTTATCAGTATTAGTGAAATTATCCCAATTGAAACATAAAATAAACTCGATCCACTATGATATTGACAACCTTTTTTTGGGGCTTAGTGGAAAAAACATTATTTAGGGGTTTATTCCTAAAAGAAAAGAAAGAAATCGTTAGCCATCAAACTTGATCATAAAATAATAATTGATATATATCATGAATTTTCGAGTTCTTATGTATATATATATATATATATATTTAGGGTTGGGTTCCCGTCATTATATGTGAACCTAGGGACTCATCTTAACCATTAGATTGGATAATTTTGATGGTTGAGATCATGACATGTCAGCATGGTAATAATGTAAAAAAATGCATTAATTAATTAAAAAATATATTTTGGACATATATCAACGTTTACAAAGAGAACTACATTGTTCTTTAGAAATCACAATAGATTAAGAAAAAAAAACACTACGATTGTATACAAAAAGTATCGCAAATTTCGTCTATAAACTGCAAATTCAAAAATTTGAAATAAAACTCAAATCTTCAACAAACAATAACTTTTTCAAATTTTATTCGTTTTGAATGAAATATATATCAAATTAATCACATTCTCAAGATCTACAATTTAAAATACATATTGCATGTTTTAAAACGTAAAAAAAAAAAAAAAATATATATTATATATATATATATATATATATATATATATATATAATTAAATTAAAAAAACTGTACTGAGATTTTAGCACTACAGTACTGTGTAAAAAGCACAATGAACCTGGACATATAATTGCACTGTGCAATATTAGATCTAAGGCCAGGATTAGTCCCTAGGTTCATATATAATGACGGAGTTCTCATTTGAACTCAATCCATATATATATATATATAGGCTAAAGCATGGCTTGCAAATGAAATGCATGTATTCTGATTTTTTTTTCATGTACTGTGGACTATTAATTGATGGAGGTTTATACCAAAGCTGTATGATCAGATAAGCGTGTGGTTTTTGTCTGGATTGCAAATCAACTGTCTGTGCTGTCTGTGCCCTGGTTGGTTGTGATATACTATGTGATATATATTGTTAGTTATCTTTTAAAAACTCCGCATTATTCGATGTAGCCTACTTTCATGGATAGATATACTATGTCATATATATTGTTAGTCTTTTAAAAACTCCGCATTATTCGATGTAGCCTACTGTCATGGATAGATACAACAAATTTATGTACACTGGCGGTGGTTAATGATATACTGTGGACTATTAATTGAGCTAAATATTTACCAAAAATGACAACATGGAGGTAGGCAAACTCATGGATTGCAATGAGGATGAGGTTGAAGTGGTCCTTATCGTTGAGCGCGTGTTAAAATTGATGAACATTTTTTTCATGCTAATATACTTTTCACGAATAACACTTCACGCCCCCCGTCGTAAGCGTCGTTGGTCCCCTGCATGTGTATGTGAGCCCCTGGTTGTGAGGTTACCTCAGCAGATTAAGCACTTGCGCCGTCTCATTGACGTAAGTGATACAACCTGCATTGAACAACTTCGGATGGATAGGAATGCGTTCGGTAGGTTGTGCTACCTCTTAGAACATCTCGGGGGTTTAGTACCCTCGCGGGATGTACTCATAAGCGAGCAGGTCGCTATTTTTCTCCTAATCCTCGCCCACCATTCGAAAAATCGCGTCGTTAAGTTTGCATTCCTACGGTCTGGACAGACTATAAGCAAGCATTTTCACCTTGTTCTACGAGCTGTCCTACGATTATACCCAGTCCTAGCAGTTGCACCAAACCCCATCGACGAATCATGTACCGATAGCGTCTGGAAATGGTTCAAGGTAATTCACAGTACCTTTTAAACAACATTTAAATTTCTGGTTTAAATGCTGAGAAATTCTTAGTATATGCTACCACAACAGTTTTAATTTTAGTCCCACATGTTTGTTATTCAATCAAATCGCAGAGCTGCCTAGGGGCGCTCGATGGAACGTATGTTCCAGTTACGGCTCAGGGAAAAACCACGTTATCGAAATTGGAGAGGGGAGGTCTCCGTAAATGTTCTCGGTGTATGGGACATTCATATGAAATTTACTTTCTTCCTAACGGGTTGGGAAGGTTCAGCAGCTGACAGTCGTGTTTTGCGGGATGCAATCACCAGGCATAATGGTTTGAAAGTCCCAACTGGTAATTTTTCCACATCGCTCTTTTACACGTAGGGCTGCTTCATTTCTGATAATTTAAGCAACATTCGGAAAAATAGTCAATAATATTTACCAGAAATCTTTACTTAATGCAGGAAACTATTATCTATGAGACTGTGGTTACACAAACGATCTGGGATTTCTTGCGCCATATAGAGGTGTTAGGTATCATCTAGATGAGTGGTCAGCTGGTCGCGATGGGCCTCAGAATTATAAAGAACTCTTCAATTTACGGCATGTGAGGGCTCGAAACGCTGTTGAGAGGTCATTCGGTATACTCAAGAAGCGTTGGGCCATCCTTAGGACTCCAGCATTCTATAACATCGAAACACAAATAGAATGACTATGGCATGCTATTTGGTTCATAATTTTATTCGGGAATCGATGGCTGTGGACCCGATTGAGCACTTGGTTGACGAACACGAGGCGGGATTTACATCGTCGGATGTGATCCCTGGAGATTACATTGACCAGGTGGAACCTACTGAAGGCTGGACAATCTGGAGAGACACGTTCGCGTGTAACATGTACGACGAGTATCGCGGAGTTGCCTGACTTAAATCCGGACATAGTGTAGAAACCTTGTCAATTGAAACTGGAGCAGTACTTTATGATTTATCTGTTGAAATATTATTTTTCAGTCTTTATTTTCTAGTTACATTCTGTCTCTGTCAACTTATACTGATTAAATGTCGTGGATGTGCAGCACTTTGTCAATATGGTAATCTATATTTCATTATTATATTCATATATTACGTTGTTAAATCATTTAAACCTCTGGTATCTGGTTGTACAATTTATATAGGGTCACCAATTTGATGTAATCGTCGGCCAGTATTGCCAAAGCATCATCGGGTCGTGCCAGTCGAAGATCATGGAGCTTCGAAGAAGAAACGGTCCTTGTTGAGGGTTTGAAGGATCTCCTGTTACGTGGTTGGAAAGCGGATAATGGTTTCAAATCCGGCTATGCAATGATACTCGAGAAGCATATGGAGCAGCATTTCCCAGGAATGGACATCAAAACGGAGCCACATATCACATCAAAGATACATGTTTGGAAAAAGAACTACGCTTCTCTTAGCATGATGCAAAGCCATTTAGGATTCGGTTGGAACGATACGTCAAACACAATTACTATTGAAGGAGGAGCAGTGGTCCAATTACATCAAGGTTTGTGGATGTATGAATACATCTGTAAATTCACTTGGTATTTCTTGATTTAAATGCTTTATAGTAGAGTTATGAAAGTTTATAACCGTGTGCACCTTTTATTTGAAGTTTGATCCCAACGCCAAGACAAAGAGGTACAAGACATGGCCATTTTTCAAACATTGGATAGACATATTCGGAAAAGATCGGGCTACAGGTGAAAACGCCCAAGGATTTACTGATGCGGTGAATGGGATCCACACAGACTCCCAACCGGAGGTTGCAACTGGAATGAATACCCAGCCGGTGCAGGTGGGCGAGGAAGAGTCTGCGGGATTTGGTGTTGACGATCAATCGGGTACGCAAGGTGAGAGCAGCTCGTCGGTCTAAGAAGAGGAAGACTAAGGAACGTAAGGCAAACGACGCACTGGAGGAGCATTTTCTTGATTTGATGGAGGCTTTTTGTGCCAAAACCGAGGGCCACTTACGAGATTTGGCTCAGCGTATTGGTTTTCAATAAGATGCGAAACAACAACGGAAGGCCGTGTTCGATGTTCTAAACCAGATGCAATTCCTATCTATCGAGAATAAACTGACCATCTCTAAGCTGCTTTGCAAGAAAAACGAAGATCTTGATCTATTTTTCAGCATATCCGATGAGTATAAGGTTGTAATGGTAAAGATGATGCTCGAGGGACGTTTGTAATCTACTAGTTTATGTATCTCGAATTATTGTAAGTGACCTAGAAGTAATGTCTTAATGTTGTCTCCGGTCCTCTATGTATGATTAAATGGATCTGAATCTTAAGTTAAACCCGCACCGTTTTTTTTTTTTTTTTTTTGGACGACACTTCATATGCTTAAGTAGTGTTATTGAAAACTGAAGGTGAGATGTTATTTTCTTAATTTGTATCTATCGTTTAACTACATTCATTTTAGGTGACTGTATTAGTATTAAATTTCATAAACTGAAGGAGGGTATTTTTGTAAGTCCAATTGGCTGGGTTGGCAGAAATTCTGTCTCTGTGAATTGCTTCAAATGTGGTCAAGTACATTTGGCAATCCTTGACCAAGACCAACATTTAATCGAGTGGTTAGCAGAATTAATATGGTGATTGGTGGCTTCAACCCAACCACCCAACATTAGTAAATGCTTCCTGGTTACTTAAACATGCCTAAACCACAAACAAAGACTACACATCCAGGCGTCAAAATTGCAGGGTGAATTAATTTGGTATTTGGTAAATAATCCTTGTTTCGACTTTTTTAGATTCGATTTGAAAACGACCGTTCATAACAATTATTGCATAACTTTGTTTGGAGCAGGATCATTTCGTAACATGGTGCTTACCCAAAACCAACGCGTGGCTGCTTTGTGGCGTGGTCCATTTTGGTGCGACGATGAGGAGCAAAAGTGCCACGAACTATTCTTCGACATTTGCAAGTCGAAAAATTGGATCCACGATGCGGACGTTTTCAACAACATTTGGTCTGAGCTCGCGGCGAGTTTGGTCGAGGCCATGGAGAAGGAATACACAATTGAGGAGGTGCGATCGAAGATCCAACGGCTATGGACTCATTTTAACTCGTTCCTTCGTTGGTCTGAGCTCCCTGGAATACAGCTTGACTGTCGATCGGGTGATGTTCACGTCACCCTAACCTACCATGCGAACATCGGGCAGGTTATGATCAAAGATCACTAATTATCTCATGCTTGTCTTAACATACCACTGTTGACATACATCACCAATCTAGGTTCATGTTTTCATTCTTTTTATACAGGAATCGGACATCCAGCGCTACTTTTGTATGTATGGATTCCCCTTATTTCAACAATGCAATGAAGTTTTTGTAACTAGGTGTGCTTCCAAAATCGACTTTGGACAAGCTGCAGGTGATGGCCCCGGTGCAACTGCCGACAATCCCATGGTATTCGGTGCCTCAGGTGATGAACTCTCCGACCCATTCTGGGACACGGACAGCGAGGATTCTAGCATGTACTACCTCGACCCTTTTTCACGAGATGTAAACCATGCTGGTCGTCGGGGCCCGCCCTACGGTCCTGATACAACCGACGAAGACAACGGTGGTGGAGCAAGTAGCTCCACCGTGGTTGACTGATGTGTTAGGGTTTGATCTCCACAACAAATCTTTTTAGGTTATTGCGGGCATAAACGTCATTTTTCGATGCACCTTCTACATGATGCAAACTGGTGTCGGTCGGTAACATATGCTGTGTTAAGCTTAGGTTGTGGGGATGGTAGCATTAGGATTGTAGGCTGTGACTTGGTTTGTTTTATTTTTATGTTTATGGGTACTTCTTATCATTTCAATCACTTGATATGGTGGTTGGAGTCCTAGTTTGTCCTATTATCGGTACGCAACTGCGTTCGTCATTTTTAGTTTGTATGTTAGATTGCTGTGGTATCTAATTATCTCGTTTGTTGCCAACACATTACTCAAGAAGCATACACAATGATCATATTACATTGACAAATCTTCATTCAAGTGGAAGGACACAATCTTCACATTCGGCTGGTCCGAAATAGAAGATTTGTTATACAACCAAAACTAAAAAAAAAAAAAAAATTAAAACAAGCAGGTTACATTCGCAGTGGATTCACACTAGGAAAGCCACGAGAGTCGGAGTTTCTACTTACGATTATTCAACACATTACATACAATACTACACATCGTCCGAACCTTGGCAGGATGAATTGCCGGTTTCATGGGTATAACGCACAACCCTATCAGGAGTACGCGTGCTAGAGACACGCATCGAAGAGTATTTACCCGACGAACACCTCTCTTGATTAACCGATTTTTCAGATTGACGATCACTAACGTCTTCATCGACGAGCCTACGGTTAAAAGAACGCGTGTTTGGATGACTCTCGGACCCATCCAGGATGATGACCTCTCGTCATGTGGTCATCCCTTCTGCTTTCACCTCTCTTGTTAGGTTGCGACGAGGTGTCAGCTCAATCACAGAAGTCGATGGCGCAGCTAATGCATCGTAGAGCCCACGGAAAAGAGCTTGGAGTTCATCCCAATCAGGATCACCATACAACACATAAGCTTCAGCTAACAGCTCTTTCTGGGAGGACAAAGTTAATCGGGATAGTAAGCACTAAGCAAATAATACCAAAGGATCCACTCTCAGTTGTCTAGAAAATTACCTCAATTATGTCGATCCACACATCAGCTGGTGCAGAAATCATGTTGTACTTCTCGTCATGGCGAACACATGAAAGCGTGGTCAAAGGAGGTGGAGCCGGTCACTGCACTCGGCGTAGGTGAAATGTTGGCTCAAGTCGCGGTTGAGGGTGTCCGTTGCGTAGACAATGGCGTTGGGAGAATTTCCCGCTGGCTTGAACAAAATTGTTCTCCTGGCATGAACCAACAACTTGATGAAGTATTTGTCAACGCGCGCCGTCCACCGCTTTGTGTATAAAAAATATTCTTGCTTTCTTATGCGAGGTCTTTGCTCAAGGGGGTATTTGTAGGTTCGTTCATTTTTTTCACTGACTCTTACCCGAAGGAGGGTTGCAGATTTATGTAAACTAGGCCTAACAACACATGTTTCATGTGGTTACACATATATATGATTTTTCTAGATATACAATTATATATGTACTTGCATGGCTCCCGGGATTTATATGCATACATCGATACATATATATATATATATATATACACATATATATACATACATACACATACACACACTGTTAGTAGTTTTTTTGTACCCCCATGTGTGTTGTTACATCAATGGCTGTGGAAAAGAATCTAATTACATGACATACTGCCCCAAGAAAGAATATATTCCCCTATTCTGCACTGTTGTGGAGAATATATTCTCTGATATGCACTGTGCATTGGGTTCAGTCAGCCTCATGCGCTTTTCAGAATAGAGTAAGGCATTCTTTCCCCCTATTTCACGAGGCACCTTGATCTAACTGACGTCCCACTTGGACTTCACTTAAGCTAGACTCACAGCAATTTACTAGAAACATAGATATTTTTACATTAGCAAGAACTACATATTTGATCAATAATATCGTACAACAAATCGTCTACTTCTATTGGTCGACAACCCTATTTTCAGCATATCCGAATAAAACATAACAAGTCCACTGCCGAAGGTTGCATCCATATTATTTAGTAGATCACAATCTTTTTGTGCCAAAATTGATTACATAAGCAACGGTCTTTCAACAAATTCCACTAATTGTAATTAAATTACGAGAACTCATTTTAGGAAGATCACGAGTACCATAGTCACAACCACAATCCATGCAAAACAAGAGGAACCGGCTTCGCTTCTCAGCCTGTCGCTGATACTTTTCCACATCGGCCCGACATGTACTCACTTCTTCACGTAACTCTTCAATTATGCGGTGTGATGCTTCCTCGGAGGGATTATCAACCCATATGAATAATTTACATTTGTTGGGCTGCAATACAAACCACACCATCAATCGTAGCACTATATGTTGTTAAAGTCATACATTTATAACAACACCGTGTTCTTTTCTGTTAAAACATTACAAACAGGGTAACTCAAATATTTGTACCCCTCGAGTAGGACAGTACATGAAACGGCAGTTTGGATTCCTAAGCGTCTGCGAGGTTTGAATCCTCGTGGGTAGGTCACAATAACATGCTGTTGGGAGATCCCGTTGGCACCTCGGACACGTGAACCTCCATTTCTGCGAACTGGAGAAAGATGAACCATGTGAATTGCCCATCCCACTGCATAAATAACCCAACTAGAATGTGAATACAGTTGAAAATGCGGCTTTAAAATTTGAGGTCAGCTTTTCAAACAGAAGAATCTAGTGTAATTAACCATCTCCTAAATCCGAAGTCTCCCCCCCCCCCCCCCCCAAAAAAATGGCTCTTCACTCCCGGGACTCAGACTAATTACATATCTAATTATTGGTGCTCAGAACATGGTTAGCATAATTAATGGGAAAAGTATACATGCACAAGAAATTACAGTGGCAGAAACGGCGAAATCACCCGGATAATCAGGAAAGGGGCACGCAAGTAATTGGCTCAATAACATCACATACAAGATACATACCTAACACAAATAGAATCGTCGACTTTTGATACCTCGGTGCTTGCCCTTGAATTGTTGGAATCGTCGCCAATCCCTTCGGAGATAAGCCTTGTAACACTGCCGCTAATTCAGAGGTATGATTAGATGAATTAGCAATTCTTTCCCCTGAATTATTGGCACCGTCGCCGATCCCCTACTTCTATCGGAGAAGATGACTTCTAGGGCGTGAAAATAGGTTTCGAAACTGTTGACCATTCAGAGCAAAGGTCCAATGAACTAGCATTTGCAACGAGGGCATAATTGTCTTTCTCACTCGTAATCCCAAACAATCCATGAAAACAAACGTGTATATCCTACTTAGTCAAGACATCACTCCCAATACAATCATGCGGCACAAACAACGGATAAACGTAATCTGTACAGTACTATCCTGGGTGAAGAGACAATATAATCCAATCTCGTCCCAGTTTGCAAACGCAGCCTTTCTGTCCCGTTTTACCTATCACAATTTGAATCAAAACTTTTCTCATTCTATCTGTTCTATTTATATTTTCAAGAGATAAGTATTGTTACTTTTTACTTTTCAAATAAAAATTAAACATTACTTTATTATTTTTACATCTACTTTTATTATTTCATACTTTTTAATTATTTTAAATAAAACGATATTATGGTCATATGGTCAACTGCGACAGAAAGAATGAGACGGGGGAAGTAGTAAAAAAAATTAGGATAAATTTACTTTTGATGAAATAGTGATAAGAGAAAATAAAAAAGAAAGAAATAAGGGAAGTTTTTTGGCAAAACAATTTAAGTTGTAATTTTTTGTGAGTGAAAAAAAAATATAGGTCATAACCAATAATTTTTTTTGTAATTTTTTCTTCTTAGGCGCGAATTTTATTTTCACTGATATCCAATTGCCATCTATGTCTTTTTTTTTTTTTTTTTTTCAATTTTTTTAGGACATAGAGAAATTACCCGAAAATTTATTTTTTTAAAAATTCTTCCGAAATCATTTTTTTTAAAACATTACTTGGAGAAAACGAAATGGATTGAGACTCTGTTGCGTCCGCTGGTGATCTATAATGGAACTAGAGGTGGCAATACGGTTAAAACCGGCCGGTTACTAACTGTCAGTTAAAATAACCGGTCAAACCTAAATCATCACCGAACCGGCGGTGAACTGGTTAAGGTTACGGTTTAGGTCAGTTAACCGAATCGCCGGTTAAACGAAAAATCGGCGATTAACCGCTGATTTCTTTAAATGAATTAAAATTTTTGAATAATTTAGATAAGTGATATAAATAAATGAGAAATTTAAATAAAATTAGAATGAGATAAATAGATGAGGATTTAATACAATTTGAATAATTTAATTTTTGAAGTAAAAAGTTTGGAATATATATATATATATATATATATATAAGGACTTGATTTTAATTCTAATATTAGAAATTACAACTAAAACTTTGAACTTTTAATATTAGAATTAACTTGCCTACGTATCATCATAGAGGAATCAAAGTCCGCGTAGTTCGATTTTTTTATTTTTATTTTTGAAAAAAATGAGTTAAAAAAAGGACTTGATTTTAATTCTAATATTAGAAATTAAAATTAAAATTTTTAATTTTTAATATTGAAATTAACTTGCCTACGTATTCTCGTAGAGGAATCAAAATTTACGTAGTTCTTATACTTACCTACGTTATGTGGATAGTGGAGGAATCAAAGTTCACGTAGTTCTTATACTTACCTTGCTTCCCGAAGTGGTATCGTAATGGTCTCTCTCTTCACCTTCATCCAATTGCAGTTCTTGTTCTCGTTTTTCAACTTTGACCCAATCATTCATTAACATTTGATTTTCTTTATTTTTGGGCAATAAGTTAGACCACCGATCATCTAACACATAGCCTCTCGTGCTAAAGGCTTGTTTAACAGAAACTGTTGAAACAAGAATGGCTAAAACCTCCTTGGCAATCCTAGAGAGTGTAGGAAAAATAATGGCCACTTTCGACCAAAACTGCACAAGATCGTTAGTACCATCGGGCTTTTTCGGGATACTTCCTGATCCAAAAGCCCCTAAATAACTTTCTAATTTCATTGTTCGACTAGCACTAGCCCTTTGCCATTTTCGCTTAGTATCATCAATCAACCTCGTATATGGGGTTAGAGCTTGTCGAGGATCGTTGAACAATGGTCTTACATTAGAAGTGGTGGGGGAAGGGGAAGGTGACACATTAACATCACTAGAAGATTGATTGTATTCATGAAAAATATATAATAAAGATTGTTTTGCTTGGTGAGCACAACTTGAGGGGTTAGGAATTTCAATATTTGAATTTATTTATTTTTTTAAAAAAAAAAGTCCTAATGCTTCATAATAAACTGCAAGTAAACTTTCTAAACCTTCGACCCGATAATCCGGTTCTAAAATTTTTACAATAAAAAAAGCATCGGGAATGTAGAGAAAACACTTGACCCATTTACTCACCATACTAGCAATACATTCACCCAATTCAGGCGAATCGAGTAATGAATTACTAATAAGTACAATTTGAATACATTGATCAAGAAGTAGGGTGGAGGTAGGATAATAACACCAGATAAAGTCAAGGTGACATCGTTAAAATTTTTCAAAAGGGAGATCATATTTTAACAATCATCCCACACATTGAAAAATAAAACGAAATCGACATCTTGATTAGCAAATGCACACAATGTTTCTCTATATTCAAAAGAATCATTAAAAAATCTATAAGTAGAGTTCCAACGATTTGGCACATCAATTGAAATTCTTTTTAAATGCAAACCATTTTTTTGGCAATATTTTTGCCATTTTTGCAACCGAATCATATTTTGCAATATGAAATACCGCACTCCTAATCAAAGCAATTTTAAATTTAAAAGTGGTTAAACCATGTTGAACACATAAATTCAAAATATGACAAATGCATCTAACATGAAAAAATCTACCGCCAATAGAAGGTTGGAAAAAAGTTTTTAACAAATCTAAACTAGCCGTATTAGCGGCGACATTATCAAATGAAGTTGAAAGTTTTTTGTTATCTAATTGATACTCAGATAAAATAGTGAATATTTTGCACGAAATATTCAGTGAGGTATACGAACTATTAAACTCTCTATATGCAATCAAATATTTTTACAAAGTCTAAAAATTATCAACCCAATGGCATGTAATTCCCATATAATTATTATTATAATAGAATCCATCCAAACATCCAAATATATAGAGACACTATTAGACAAATTATCAAATATGAAAATCAAATTCAACTTATACTCACCAACCATTCTCTCAATATCGGGAGTAACTTTATTTCGTGAAATCTTAGTGCTAGATGGATTAAATGAATCTCTAATAAAATCTTCATAATGACTACTATGTGCATGATTAAAAGGAAGACCCATAATGGAAACAGATATTGCAAGAAGTTTTCAATGACCACTTTTGCTATATTGAAATAAATTAGAATTCGTACCTTGGCCGCTGGCGCCGGCGGTAGATGAAGATGAGAAATTTAATTGTGTTTGAGAGCTACCAATGCCGTATTAATCGGGATGCTTCTTCTCCATATGGTATTTGAGCGTCCCGCAGCCTCTATTATTTTTGGAACCAAAGGCGTAGTGGCTCTTTCAATAATTGCATTGTGCCTGAGGTACACCATCGACCTTCGTTCTTGTGAAATGCAATCGGAAGATGGGGGGTTGGTATTTTTTCGATTTTGATTGAGGCGGTGGCATATCATGATTATCAACCCCTTCTTCCTCATCTTCATACGGATTGATATCGACCGGTGGTTCGGGTTCGTCGGAGGTGGATAAATTCTCATCGAAATTGATTTGATTATATAAGTTTACAACTTCTTTCGGCGTCATCTCATCAGGAACATAGTCTCCCACAACGGCCAAAGGTTCTCGTCGAGATTCTCGACCTCCAACTCGGCCTCGGCTCGACGAGATTCTCGAATAATATTAGTATTAATATATATATATATGATTAGGTTCAAATGAGAACCATGTCCCTATATGTGAACCTATGGTCAATTATGGGTCTTAGATCTAATTAAATGGATGGATCAGATTTTTTGAGTATTTCCTTATTTAGTTAAAAGTTTAGGATTGTATAATAAAAACACTACTGGTGTATATAACTGAAATACTAATAAAACACTGTGATTGTATAATAAAAACACAGCTGCTATATAATAAAAGCACTAGTTCGCAGGTTCGCATATAAGGACATGGTTCTCATTTGAATCCACCCCTAATATATATATATATATATATATATATATATATATATATATATATATATATATATATATATATATATATATATATATATATATATATATATTGGGGTGATGTGTAATTTTCTGGTGGTTCGAATGCTTACTTGGCGAATTTTGGAGATTTGTAGACTCGCTAAATATAAGAATTCTAATATCTACTTCATTTATTATAATTCCTTTTATTATATGTTGCCTAAATTAATCTTTTACTTTTATTATATTTGTCTAATTTAATTTTTTTTTAATTATATTTTGTCTAATTCAATATTTTCTTTTATTCTTCTAATATAAATATATAAAAAGTCATATATAATTAGAAAGAAATCTAAATTACTAATCTTAGTTAAAAGATAATTACTTATATAATAATGTTAATTAAATATTTATAATTATTTATTAATAATCTAAATAAGTTGTATTTATAATAAAATATAAAATATTTTTATTCTTAGGATTTCAATTATATAATATAAGTAAGTTATAAGTTATTTTAATAATTTAAGTATGTAACTAAATATTATTAATAATTCAAGTAAATATAAAAAAATATAAATTTATATAATAATAATTGATCAATATTGATTAGACACTAGTACTATACTACACGGAGTGAGAATATGACATATTTTTGAATTTCTCTAATTATGCAACTTAGAGTTATTATAGAATATAATTTAAATATTAAAATATAAAAATATTTAATAATAACAGAGTAATAAAAATCAGATACGTGTTTAGCGTGTAGAAAATTTTGAATTTATTTAAGTATGTGAATAGAATATTGTTAACGAATTTAATATAAATATTAAAATAAAAAGAATTAACAATAAGAAATAATAGTTAATAAACAGTAACTAGACATCACTACAATTCACGAGTTGAGAATATGATATATTTTGTATTTTTTTTAAATTTTGGATTAAGAAAATTAATAATGATCATAATTTTTTTTATATTTATCTTTTCATAAATACCGTGTAACACACGCGTGTTAAACTAGTATGTATGTGTTTGTGTGTGTGTGTGTGTGTAATGTATGTATTTATGTATATAATCAATTAATCTGATAATAATGTTCCTTATTTTTATTTTATTGTTTGAAATGGGGTAATAATAATAATAATAATAATAATAATAATAATAATAATAATAATAATAATAATAATAATAATAGGAAAGTACCGAAGTAGTAAGATGCAAGAAAGAAAATATAAATAAAAATAAATAAACAACTTAACGAATTGACTAATGAACAAGTTAGCAAACATGTTTGCGAACGTGTTCACAATCATATTTAAACAACTAAAATTTAAATCCTTAACAAACTGAGTTCGAACAAAATTTTAAACTCTTACAAGTTCGAGCCAAGTTCAAACAGGGTAAAGAATTATGGGGCAATTCTCATCTAGACCAAAAGATAAAAATTATATCCCAATTAATTCAAGTCAAAGTCTATCTTCCCATTAACTCCAAATCAATTCTAATTGTACCATACTACCCCTCTTTTATTAGACGAGAGTAAGAAAATGGAAAGTTCAAGCGTGTTTAATATTTGGTAAATGGTCATCTCAAAAAAGGTAGTAGTTACAATTGTAATCTCATAATTGTGGAGTATTATTAGCAATAATCAATTTAAAAGCCAATAGTGATTCAATACTTAGTTTATTAGTAATTACATAATTGTGTTATTTGAAATCAATAGTAATTCAGTTTGAAAATCAGGTTAGTAGATAATTCTCCATGTTTTGCATTCTATGTATGATTATTTCTTCATATTCTCTAAAAAAAATAAAAAGAATTAATAATAATTAATTAAAATTAATATTGTAAACTCAGTATTAATTTAACAACAAGTAATTAAAATTACATACTACATAATTTCATGAATTAAATTTAATAATAAGTAATGAAAATTAATATTGTAAACACAGTATTAGTTTAATAATAATTAATTAAAATTACATACTACATTATTTTATGAATTGAATTGCATATTACTTTTGAATTGAATTACATACTACTAGTAATGAAATTGAATTACATACTACTAGTAATGAAATTGAATTACATACTACATATAAAGATATAATTGCATACTAGTTATTTCTCAACAAGGATTATATATAAAAAATGGTTGTAATTGTAGTATGAAATTTTTATTATATTGAAAAATCAATTGTTAATTTAATTTTGTACTACTATAGCATACTATATCTCAATTGTTTCGTACTAATAGAATAAAATTCCATTATAAAAAAAATTACATACTAGTATAATAAGATTCCATACAGCACGCTGACAAAAATTTATATTGGGGTTGTGTAGAAAAGAGGGGATTATTATTGAATTTTTCTTTACTTATCACTTTGCAAATTGAGATGATTCATAAAAGTTAAGTAAGATTAATTGGATAGTTGACACTACTTACCATGAATAACATAAATAAGTTATGTATTAAACTAGGGCATTATATACAATTTATATGGTAATTCATAACTTAGTAGGACTAATTTGACTTAAATGGGAATAAAAGAATTTGAGTGATTAAATAGAATTATATTTGTTCAATTGTTTATCAAGTGGGAATTTTCCCAAGAATTAATAAACAGGGCGAAACTCGACTCTATTCAGTTCGTTTACACCCATAGTGAGACATACTCCACCGATTTTCTTCCATATTCTTTTTGATGATAATAATTCATGCATATAAATTATTTTTATTTATTCTTTTCGTTTTCAACACACACACACACACACACACATATATATATATATATATCACCCCTATATATTAATGCAAAATCCTCCTAATCTATGTGTCTGTTTCGTTTGCTATGTGTCATCCGAGCCTAATATTTACCCAATTTAATACTTTTTTTTATTGTAACTTACCTAATTTAATTCTTTTATTAATTTTTTTCTTATTCAATACTTTCATTTGATTCTCCTAGTACTAAAATATAAGTAAGTCATATATAATTAGTAGATAAGATCTAAATTAGTTATTTTAATTAAAAGACAAACTACATATGAAATAATTTTAATTTTAAAAAAAGGTTTATTATGTAAATAATTAAATAAGTTTTATTGATAATAGAATTTAAAATAATTTTATTTTAGTAGTTTCAAATATTCTATATCGGTAAAATATGAGTTATTTACAATAATCTAAGTATGTAACWAAATATTAGTAATGTATTCAATCTAAAGATAAAAATATTAAATTATATACTAATTATTAATAAACTTTGAGTAGACACCAATACAATGCGACACGAGTTGAGAGTATGACATCTTTTGAATATCTTAAAGTATGTAACTAATAATTATTAACAAATTTATTATAAACATTAATATATCAAATTATTTAATAATAATAATTGATAAAATAGATATTAGACACGGGTTTAAAATGTGACACCTTTTGAATTTTTGTAAGTATGTAACTAATATTATTAATGAATTTAATTTAAAAATCAAATACAAAATTATTTAATATTTATAATAGTTAATAAATAGATTAGACATGTACAAGACACGGGTTGATAATACATTATTTTAATTTTTTATTTTAGATTTAAGATTCAATAATTATCACAAATATTTTTTTTATTTATCTTTTAATAAGTCATGTGTAATACACGGGTGTTAAACATATATATTAATGCAAATTCTTCATAATCTATGTGTCTGCTTTGTTTGTTTCGCTTGGATAATAAAGAATTTTGGTGCTTCGGTTGCTTACGTATCATCCGAGTCTAATATATGCCTAATTTAATATTTTCTTTTTATTGTATCTTTCCTAATTCAATATTTTCTTTTTATTATATTTAGCCTAACTTAATAGTTATCTTTTATTATATTTTGTCTAATTCAATAATTTTCTTTTATACTCTTAATATAAAAATATAAATAAGTCATGTATATTTAGTAGAAAAAAATCTATATTAATTATTTTAATTATAAGATAAGTTACATATGAAATAATTTTAATTACAAAAAATAAACTTATTTGTGAAAATAATTAAGTAAACTATATTTATAATAAAAGGTTGAAATAATTTATATTTGAAGTTTTAAATATTCTGTATAGGTAAATTATGATATATTTACAGTATGTAACTAAATGTTAGTAATGATTCAATATAAATATAAAAAAATAAAATTATATAATAATAATTAATTAATATTTATTAGACAATGGCACAATGCCAGAAGGCATGGGAGTATGACACCTTTTGAATATTTCAAAGTATGTAACTATAATTATTAATAAAATTAATCTAAACATAAAAATATAAACTGAGTTAATAATAATTAATTAATATAGTAGAGACGGGTTGAAAATGCGACATATTTTGAATTTATAAGTATGTAAATATAATTATTAACGAATTTAATCTAAATATTAAAATATAACATCAACTAATAATTATAATAATTAATAAACTAAACAGGGCACAGGTTGAGAACACATCCTTTCAATTTTTTATTTTAAATTTAAAACTTTGTAATTTTCACAAATATTTTTTATATTTAGTTTTTTTATAAACTTCATGTAATACACGGGTATGTATGTATGTGTATATATATATATATATATATATATATATATAGGATTTGGATCATGTGGGAACCAATTCCCTGTGTGGGAACTGAGAACCCATATGATACATTAGATTAAATTTATTGTATGGCCAAGATCAACTACATTAATTATATAATTAATATAATTATGATAATAGAGAAGGGTTTATATGTCATTGTTAATATTATCCTAAAATAACTCATCATTAACGCTTTTTTTCCAAAAATCATGCAGAAGAATCACGCTGATACCAAATACAATTGCGTATAAAAAATAGAAGAAAAAATCAAATCTTTCGCCAAAATCACAAAATGCTCACACATATTCTTTCTCCTCTCTTCGTAACCCTCGCGCTCACACACTCATGAAATCAAAACCCAAACCTCAAAACACAGCATACATCACAATCCACTCAGTTTCCCAACTTATATTCAAAATCGAAATAAATCAAAAAGAGATATATCACCTCTCCTTGCTACGTCTCTTTCTATCACTCTAAATTGAAAATCGGAATAAATCGAGTACTGAATCTTCGTCGCAGCGGCAGGCGCCGATGATTTGTGGTATTAACACCGAAACATGTTAGAAAAATATTTTGTTTTAGTTGATGCATTATTTTTTTTTTGAATTACTTATTTCTAATGTTTCTTCGCTATTTTTTCTCCATACTTCCTCTATTTTCCCAATATGCCAGCTTATTGCATATAACTTGCCAAGTTTTACAGGAGATTTTTTTTTTAATTTTTCTTTTCTGTGAATGAAGTTTTTTGGGCATTTCTATCATCAGATTTAGTTTTCTAGTATATCTACGGCCATGTAGTACAGGTGTGGCAGTGAGGTGGGTTTGAATAGAGAATTAGGTTTTAACAACAATTTAAAACATCTTTCAGTTTCGTAAAATGTTCAAGTCTTTATACCTAATTGATTATTGAATTTAGTGATTTTTTGTTTAGTCCAAAAATTATATATTGCTTAGGACTTTAGCCTGACAGTTCATTTAAGTTTTTCTGTAATAATACTTGTGTGCTAATAATATGGGAATGGTATGCTAATAATACAGGAATGGTATGCTAAGAATAAAATTAGCAATATGCTAATTGTAGTTGAAAAAAGAAAATAAATACTTGTGTGCTAATAATACGGGAATGGTATGCTAATAGTGTTTTTGCGTTGGTACTCATTATTTTTTAGTAACTATGCTAGAAATATGAGCATGGTGCTAATTATATTTTAAAGTAAGGTACGTAATATACAAGTATGCTGATATAATGGTGACTGACGGGCCGAATAGAAGTGTCTATGAATATACAAATTCTTCGCTTTTTTGTTGATGCTTGTTAAGTGAAACCATAATGAAGAAAATAAGCTAATTGATGTATAATTGAATATATTATTTTTCGTTCAGTTCAACAAAGATGGAGGCGAAGATGACTCAGGTGGTGTGCTTCACGAGGCAACTGGTGGCTGGGTAACTATAATTTCTATGCCTCTTGTGATCGGTGTCTAATTAATTAATTAATTCTTGTATTAACTATTTTTGATTTTCGTTGTTTGGCAGGATCTCTTTACTACTAGGAGATGAGTGTGACGTGTAATATACATATACTTATCTACTAGGTATTTATTTATACGAAATTCTATTCATGACATGTCGACAATTGAATTGAAAATGATAGGTGATAGTCGACATAAATGAAACGAAAAATATAATAACATTATCTTCGTACAGAACATGGATGAAATAAATGTGAGCCTGTTGTTGCAGAAAAATCCACGAGTCGAAAGCATGGGTCGATTCGTCATTCTTGTCGTTATGTCTTACTATTTGTTAAGAACATAGTTCTTTTATCTATTTTTTTTAAGAACATAAAAATATTTATGGGTCATGTTTTTGRCTTTTAAACAAGACTTCTAATTTWATGTTTATCTTCCTATCACCGTTCCTTTTTCTTTGTAAATTTAGCATTTGATAATCTCTTATGAGGACCAGAAGAATAGCACTGTATTATTTATTATGTTTCTCTTGATTTCACTGTCCTGAAACTCATGGGTGTGAAAATTTTGTCCACTTTTATGTTCTTTCATGACAGGCTCATTTTTCATTTTCTACGACAATAACCTCAACCCTCATAATTTCTATTTAGGCAAATTTGTATCCCGAACTGKAAAATAATTTATGCTCACTACGATATCATGTGATGCTTCTTTTCAGCTTATGAAATTTGAAGATCTAAAGGAGCTCGGAAGTGAGTAAGCTGTAAAGGTATAACATTCTGTAGATATGTGTTTTATTAATTCATTGTGTGAATGACAACTAGTTGCGGACATGTTTTTCATGATTTGGAGGRCTGGCATTGGCTTTTAATTTTTAATACAGTTAAAGAGATGATCATAAGTATTTTCACTGTATATGAAATGTGTTCTTTTTTGCTTGCATAYGCTTCTGGAAAGTATCGTCAGGAGGGGAAGACATAGGTTGTCCAGGATGGAGACATTATTTTCTTCAAATTTAACGTTTCTGGTGGTGGGAAGAAGTGAGATTCCAATATTGTCCTATTATTTTAATACTGACTTTACCAGTTGAGKCCATTTGATACGAAACTATTGTAACTTGTAACTCGCTTGGGATTCTTTCATTTGATGAGGGTTGTACAAATTTRGCCATCTTGCTTTATTATAAAYGTATCCTTGTCTTGTMCTTTTTMAAATTTGTTTGATTATGTGTGGGGGCCTTTAAGGTTGTGTTCGTCGACTATGAACAGGTCGATGATGAGACATGTTTGTCTGAAATTAGATTCATGGATGGTAATTGATGCATTTGGAGATTGGTCCTTCTGCATGAGTTCACATTTTTTGGAGATTAGCACACAAGTATACTGCTACTTCTYTTTTTTAACATACGCTTAATTTTTTTTAACCATTTGAGGAAAAATTTGGAYCTGATTGAGTATACATAAGACATCATAATAAAGCAAAATCCTACCAAAATAATCCTCTTTTCCAATACATTTCTTGATACAAACAGAACTAAACTCTATCAAATGCTCTATCAAATGCGTGTTCGGCCATCACTTCAAGTATCAAACAAGTTACAACAACAGTATATACATATACGGTATGATGTTAGATGTACAAACTACGAACCTGCATCAGTATAACTTGATATCCTCATAAAATCGAATCAACTTGCTAAACATGTTCTGGCACTGCCAAATAACTGCATTTTTAACAAGCCAATTTCTGGGCAAAAATTTAAACTAAGATGGTGGCAAACAACATAACTAGGCAAAAATGCCTGATCTTGGCTATGTAGGAAATTCCAAAGATACCCTCTAAATCAGAAAAAAAAAAAAAAAAAAAAAAAAAAAAAAAAAAAGCGCGTGCGCTACTATTAACAAATCATACCTTATTACAACAATTAACTAGGGTCGTTAGATCAATAGATTTTAACGAATGAGATTGGTTCTCAGTTCTCACACAGGGCATGGTTCCCACAAGATCCCACCCC
>BMAC01000724.1:41472-87531 GCA_014905375.1 Phtheirospermum japonicum | reverse complement strand
AGATAACACATAGTTTTTTAATAGAAGGAAGCCACCACGTCAGCCACTTAAATATGAAATTTTATAAAATATTGATAAGAAGTATATAGATAACATATAGTTTTTTAATAGAAGGAAGCCACCACGTCGGCCACCATATATTTTCTTTTGGATTTGGATTGAGCATTAATAGGAAGTGCCACAGTTTTAATTTTTCTTTTGGGATTTGGATTGAGTATTAATAGGAAGTGCCACAATTTTAATTTTTTAATATTAGTGGATTTAACATACCAATTTTTAATTCATATTATTTGATGAACTTTTCCTTATTGATACTATGCTAGGTTACTATTTGGGAATTTTCCCTTATTATATATACTATTAGAAAAATCTATATTACTTGTTGTTTTTTTATTGTATTTTATTAATTTATTGTATATACTATTAAAAAAATTCTATATTATTTGTAGTTTTATTATTGTATTTTATGAATTGATATTTGTTGTAACTTATACTTTATTTGTTGATATTATATATTAAGTTATATTTTCGAGAAAAAAAGTTATTTTTACATTCAAAATAACTCAAAACATATATAATATATTTTTTAATATTATAATAACGTGTTCAAATAGTTCACGTAACACACAACGATATTATGCTACGCAATGGATAAACGCAAGTGTTGAGCGACACGCATTTTAAAACGCTGACTCATCATTAGTTTAAAAAAAAACATCCCGTATTTGATAAAATCAATAATTTAAATCCATATTAATAAGCATATTACTTAATGTATGAAATTCTATAAAATATTGATTAGAAATATTTACAATTCTTTCCAAATATTCTAGGGATATTAGTGAAGATTCTACAAATCAAAATTATTCTAAATAAATACCATCCCACCACCTAATTGAAAATAAATAATAAATAAACCTATAATTTTCCATTTTATCTCTTATTCCCAATATAAAAATAATATAAAAAATCCTAAATAAATACTATCCCACTAGATTGAATATTTGATTTATTTGAATAAAATCTCTAACTCAACTATCAAATAAATAAATAAATAAATAAATAAATAGGTAAATAATTGATTAACAAAAATTCTACGATCTTAGTTAGGTTTAATATAATAAAATATCCATAATTATTAACGATTGTAAATTAATGTACTAAAAAATCAAAACTTTAAATCATTTATATATATATATATATATATATATATATATTATAAAACACGGGTATTGTGCTAGTAGTAATAATAAATCTAGATACACCCATTATCTTATCCGTGCCTGTTTCATGATAAATGGGAGTTTATTTATATCGAAACACCTAATGAGTTATCAAAGTAGTATGTAACACTCGATGGATCATAAATCTGTTTCATGATAAATGGGAGTTTATTCATATCCAAACACCTAACGAGTAATAAGTAACGCACTCGATAGATCATAAATCTATTAAAGAATTAATTAATAAATATTTATATGTGATAGTAAAATTTAAATATATCATATTTGCGTTAAATCCTTATCTCTTAAACGCCCATCTTGCAAGAAGTCGTGAAAATAGTGAGTCTACCCTTTTTTTTTCCTTTTTTTTTTTAATGTAGCAAGACCCGCATGATAGATTATTAGAGGGGACAAAAAACACAAAAATATACTCCTGATCCACAAAAATACATAAACATGCGGATCATGTTTATATCTCATCAAACACAAATTATTTAATTAAATATAACTAATCCTGATCCACCACACAAACACATCCCCTTTCTGGATTCCTTTTTCCCCTATAAATACCAAGCAGATCGTTGGCAATTCTCTCATCAGCATTTTCACTAGTTAGCATTCGTTTTGTTTGGTTTAGAGAGAGAAAGGATACATATAGTTTTCAGAGAGAAAGAAAGATGGAGCTAGACTTGACACCAAAGTTGGCGAAGAAGATCTACGGCGGAGACGGCGGTGCGTATTACGCATGGTGCCCTAACGATTTGCCGATGCTCAAGGAAGGTAACATCGGCGCGGCTAAGCTCTCCCTCGAGAAAAACGGCTTCGCTTTGCCTCGCTACTCCGATTCCGCTAAGGTTGCCTATGTTCTTCAAGGTATATATTCATCAATTTCAGATCGTCAATGATTTCACCTTTTTATGTACCGAATTTGATTTTATTTTCTATCCTGAATTTTAACTTTCCAAGATCTCGTGATTGTGATGAGACAGTATTGATGATTTTTATCGTCCGCGATCTTTTGCTTGAAAGTTGACACGGAAATGAGAAAAACTAATTGATCTGATATTATTGCTTTTTTTATTATTATTGTTATGATTGTTGTTCTATTTGTGATGATACAACTCATGATGCAATTGATTTTGATAGAAAATGCAATTGATTTTGATAGAAAGTTGACAGGATAACGAGAAAATTTAGTTTATCTGTCATAATTGCTATACTGTTTGTGTTATATAGTGATGATACAATTATTGCAATTGATTTAGCTATAAAGTTGACTGGAAGATGAAAAAAAGTAATAGTTTATCTGTTATAATTGCAATTCTATTTGTGTTCTACAGTGATGACACAATTCATGTAATTGATTTTGCTAGAAAGTTCCAGAGGAAATTGAGAAAATTTAGTTTAATCTCTTATAATTGCTATTCTATTTGTGTTCTGTAGTGATGATACAATTCGTGCAACTGATTTTGCTTACAATTGCTACTCAATTAGTGTTCTATAATATAATATGATACAATTCACGCAGTTGATGCACGCGTCGTGTTTGATGTATCGTCTGAACTGTTTTCAGGTAGTGGAGTGGCTGGTATAGTCCTCCCCGAGAAAGAAGAAAAAGTGCTCCCAATCAAGAAGGGCGACGCAATTGCCCTTCCCTTCGGTGTAGTGACCTGGTACTACAACAAGGACGACACCGAACTAGTCGTCCTCTTCCTCGGCGACACCAAAACAGCCCACAAACCCGGCTCCTTCACCGACTTCTTCCTGACCGGCTCAAACGGCATCTTCACCGGATTCTCAACCGAATTCGTCAGCCGGGCATGGGATGTCAGCGAGAGRGTRGCCAAGACCCTCGTCTCCAGCCAACCGGGCAACGGCATCGTCAAGCTCAGCCCGGGGGTCAAATTCCCCGAGCCCAACAAGYATCACTACAAGGGCATGGCGTTGAATTGCGAGGAGGCCCCSCTCGATGTGGACATCAAGGGCGGMGGGAAGGTSGTCGTTCTCAACACTAAGAACTTGCCYTTGGTCGGCGAGGTTGGGCTGGGGGCCGATCTTGTTAGGCTGGATGGCAGCGCGATGTGCTCTCCGGGRTTCTCGTGTGACTCTGCTTTGCAGGTGACTTACATTGTGAGGGGAAGCGGACGTGCTCAGGTCGTTGGGGCCGACGGGAAGAGAGTGTTGGAAGTGACGGTTAAGGCCGGTAATCTGTTCATTGTGCCGAGGTTTTTCGTTGTGTCGAAGATTGCTGATCCTGATGGTATGGACTGGTTCTCTATCATCACCACCCCCAAGTAAGTGTCATCTATTTCTCATATCCCAAAATTTCACTTGAATCGTAGAGTTAATTACAAAAATACCCTTGAGGTTCACTCTAATTACAAAAAAGAATATCTGTTTTTCTTTCTTAATTAGGTAAACCTTCAAGGATAGTTTTCATAATTATCCGTAAATTGTATTTCTCTATTTCTTCATGATATTTTTTTTAAAAAAAACCTGGATATGTTATTTGTGAATTTGCAGCCCAATTTTCACACATCTGGCTGGAAGGACGTCAGTTTGGAAAGCACTATCTCCAGAAGTGCTTCAGGCAGCTTTTAGTGTTCCAGCTGAAGTTGAGCAGCAGTTCAGCTCTAAGAGGAAGGCTGAGGAGATTTTCTTCCCACCACCAAAGTAATCTAGTTAGTAGTGCTTTTTAGGCCAAAATTATGATTAGTAATAAGTTCCACGTCTACTCCAGAGGATTTATCTTTTTGTAGTGGCATAATGCATGTCAAGCCTATATATAATATAGGCCTTATATGCGAACATTTGGATTATGGCAAATAAATCATTTTTGTTTGATATTTGTCTCTTCTTCTTTAGCATCCTATGCTTTTTTAATTATTTTTCTTGTCAAATTGTGGTGAGTATTTAGCTGTTCTGCATCTCTATTTTTACTGCTGTTTGTTTCCATAACAGTAATTTGAATGGTGTCTGCAAGAAACGAGTGTTTGTATATAGCTGAATCATTTTTCTAGTTACACATGGTGAGCCTTTTTTCTTTTTCTTTTTCCTTTTCTTTTAACATAAATGTCAAATTTATTTTATATCAAACAACATTGGGAAAAGCCAACAAAATCATTGAATTCTCTAAACGAGACCACATTTAGATGTCAACTCCAAGAATTCTACTCAAAATTAAATAATCATTTTTTTTAGTTTAAAAAGAAACAGAGAAAAAGGTTACTTGCAATTTGCATTTAAACGAGATGTGATATTTTGAAAAAGAGAGAAATAGAGGAATCGTGAAATGGAGGAAAATAAAATTGATTGTTGAAAAATTATAGAATAATATTAGTACAATATAAGAAGTAAATTGATTACAAATTTAGAGGGGCACAAAACTTGATTGAAAGACCAGCTTTTTAAAAGTGCCAATAAGTTTTGCAGATTTTTTTATGATATTCTCATACCATATATATTATTCATTTTCAAAGTTTTTTTCTTAAATTGTGATATATTATGAACTTAAGATTTCTTAATTTGATTGTAACGTGAGGTTCTGACTAAATTAATTATCTGACATATGATTAAATTAATTATCTGACATATCAAACAGTAAAGATAAAATAATTATGAATTGTGATATTCTTATACAATATATTATTCTTGTTCAATGTTTTTTTCTTATGTTGTTATATATTATGGACTTAAAATTTTTTAATTTGATTGTAACGTGAGGTGCATCTTACTAAATTAATTATCTGAAATATCAAACAGTAAAGAGAAAATGAAAATGAATTTCTTAATTTGATCGTGAGGTGATGATAATGAATTATCTGACATATCAAACAGCAAAGAGAAAATGATAATGAACTTTTTAATTTGATTGTTGAAAGAAAGTGAAGAACACATATTTGAAATATTTTGTATTTAATTTTTTGCCCAGATTTCATTCATTCATTTCTGCTTAATTACATCAGAGGATGTGCCACTATTTATAGTAAAGGTAACCCTACAATACATTAATTCAAATCATGTGGTTACTATTGCTACAGTACATTCTAACAGGTGGGTCAGCTGACGTCGGGTAGGTTGTCCTCACCTGCGACTCATTGTTGGTAGTACTCTCGACCTTTGGGCGACCGAACGTGCGACCTGAGAGGTCACCAATCATGCGACCTGGCACTGCGCTCAACACCAGGTCGCCAGGCATTAGGTCGCCAACAGTGCGACCTGGCACTACACTCTTCTTGAAGTCGATAAGCAATTTATGACCAGACTACATGGGCTTGTCAGGTCGCTCTCTATTCATTGTAACATGAGGTATATCAAACAGTAAAGAGAAAATAATAATGCTTTTTCTTAATTTGATTGTAACGTGAAGTGCATCTCACTAACTTAATTATCCATATGACTAACTTAATTATCTGACGTATCAAACAGGAAACAGAAAATAATAATGAATTTCTTAGTTTGATTGTAAACAATAAAGAGAAAATGATAATGACTAACTTTTTATCTGAACATATCAAACAATAAAGAAAAAAATGATAAATGATAATGACTAACTTAATTTATCTTAACATATCAAACAATAAAGCCAAAATGATAATGCGTAAACAATAAAGACAAAATGATAATGAATGCGAAAGAGCACATGTATATATATCTGAACATATCAAACAATAAAGAGAGAATAACAAATGATAATAACTAACTTAATTTATTTGAACATATCGAACAATAAAGAGAAAATGATAACCAGTGAACAATAAAGAAAAAATGATAATGACTAACTTGATTTATCTATAAAGAGAAAATGATAATGCGCCAGAGAGCACATGTACAGTGATGTTGAATATACTTAATCACCCTTATATAATATTAATGCAAAACTCTAATGTGTATATTTTGTATGGTTCGGTTAACAAATAAAATATTACGATATTTCGTTTGCTTGCATTTTATTCAAACCTAATATATATCTATTTAATATTTTTAATATTTAATATTTTTTTATTATATTTTGTCTAATTAAATATTTTTCTTGTATTCTCCTAATATAAAATATAAATAAATTATATTTAATTAATAGAACAAATTAATTTAATTATTTTAATTAAAAAATAAATTACATCTGAAAAGATATTAATTACAAGAAAAATATAATTATAAAAATAATTAAATAAGTTGTATACATAATAAAATTTAATAAAATTTATTTTTTGAATTTTAAATATATAGTTAAATTACAATTTATTGTAATAATATGAGTACGCAACTAAAAATTAGTAATAATTCAATTTAACATAAAACTATAAAATTGTATAATAATAATTATTAAATATTTATTAGAAAACGACACAATGCGACAAGACTTGAGAGTATGATATCTTTTGAGTTTTTCAAGTATATGTAACTAATAATTATTAATGGGACTAATATAAATATTAAAATATAAATTGACTTAACAATAACAATTAATATATATATACAGATTATACATGGGTTGAAAATGTGACATCTTTTAAATTTTTCTAATTATGTAAATGAAATTATTAACTAGTTTAATATAAATATTAAAATATTAAATTATTTAATAATTATAATGATTAATCAATAGATTAGACATGTGCAAGGCATGGATTGAGAATATATTCTTTTAGTTTTTATTTTAAATTCAAAACTCTATAATTGTCACAAATATTCTTTATATTTAAATTTTTATAAATCTCGTATAACACAAGAGTTAAATTATATATATATATATATATATATATATATATATATATATTACCAAAATATTAACAAATAATTTCAATAATGTTTTTATATTTATTAATATGTTTTAATGTTAGCTAGATAAATCTTATTGGTATACGAATCATAATTTATTATTTTATCCTTCTAATGGATATTTTCCTTATATAATATTACTTAAAAGTATATAAAGATTTTAAAATATCTCATAAAGGGTATGTTTGGCGGACAAAACTGATAAACTAGCTGATTACTGATAAGTTATTTGAGAGCTGATAGCTGATAATTAAAAAGATAGTTGATTTAAATAAAAGCATTTGGAAAATATAGCTGATAAGATGGCTCAAAAATACAAAATTACACAAAAGTAAATATTTAAAATAATAGTGTTAATGCTATTTTTTATTTATTATTATATAATATTAGGATTGTAAATTTAATTATAATTATTTCTATTACCAATTTCGTTATATATATATATATATATATATATATATATATAATTTTTAATAATTACACAATAATTTTTTTAACGGATTGGGGAGAGGATTTTCTTTATTTACTTTATACACTAATTTATAGTCAAGCTAATAATAATAATAATAATAAAATATAGATATTTATCTAATTAGTAATAATAATATATAATAATAATAATAATAATAATAATAATAATAATAATAACCAAAATAATAATTTCACAATACTAAAATAATTCTTAGATATTCATCTAACAATAAACAAAGTGGTGAAATTAAAAAAAAAAAAAAGTTAATACCTAACGAAATAATAGTGTAATTTTCAAAAATAAAATAAAAGGGTTAAAATATGAATAAAATCAAAAAACTACATGGACTTATTTGAAACGCTTGTAATAGTAGCATTTAAGATAAGCTCACACTTTTCAAATAAACTCATACAGTCAAACAAGACTTATTTAAATACAAAAAAATTATAAATCATTTAAATAAAATATAAGCTACCTTATTATACTTACCAAACATATACAAAGTATATAACTTAAAACATGTCAACAAAATTCAATAAAATCTCAAAATATCTATCAATATCCCCAACTTAAAAAAAAATCTTAAAAGTCTTGGTCGAACACAAACCATAAATGTTAACATATTCGAACTAAATAGTACATCCAATTAGTTTAACCGAAGTCTTTTGATGAAAAAGAGTTGGTAGACCATAATCAAACACCCGTCAAATCAGCCAAAATTGTTTTTCTAATCATATTTTTATTTCTTATTATTTTCCTAACCTTTCATACAGATTCAAAGATTTGTATCTGGTTACGCTTATGTGATTATTTGAATTTTTTTAAGTTGTTGTTTTACATATTTTCCATCCTAATATGTACTGCATAATAAAAATAATATTATTATATTATCATTTTAAGTTTTATAATACTACAGTAAGAATATTATTAAATTTCATCCAGGATTAATTGAGCCAACGGAGGTATCAATTTTTTATTTTTTATTACCAATAACAAGACCAAATTGATTAAGCGACATAATTTTTTAAACATTAACGAATGTGAGATGAGTGAATTGGAGAATAAATAACGTATCAAAATTGTTTAATGTATACAAGACCTAATCCTCCAACCATGAAAAGTTCAATTTCAAGGGATCGATTTAGAATGTGGAGAACATTGACATTGAGCTCAATCAACAAATGGGTATCTTCATAATTACGGAGGTAGCAAATGTGCTGCATAGTTGACATTGAGTTTAAGATATAATCCTCAATGTTTGGGAGTATCTTTCCTTGCTCTGACATCTATTTATATAGTGGACTTGGACCACTTCAATACTACTAACTTAACAAAGCTGGTTTTTAAGAGATCAAGAAATATATAAGACATCAACTTGCTGCAGCCAGCATAATTGATTAAGGTCATTTGTTGAAATATTCTCCCATAATTGCTATTTAGATAAACTATATCAAAAGAAAGTGAATAATAATAATAATAATAATAATAATAATAATAATAATAATAATAATAAGGGCAACACTCTTGTTAGGCCGAACTAACGGATCATCCGTTAGTCCAAAATTTCATATCAATACATTATAGTGCAAAAATAAATACATTATAATAAAAAATCAATACATCATAGTAAAAAAAAATATTACGGTACAAAAACCAATACATCATATCACGGGTCAGAGATTTATGAAAAATTAATACTTTACAGTACAAAAACCAATATATCACAGTATAAAAACTAATACATTATAGTATCGGGTCAGATGGACAGATGGACTAACGGATCATGACCCGTAATCTGGCCTAACACAAGCGATTGCTTAATAATAATAATAATAATAATAATAATAATAATAATAATAATAATAATAAAAGTTTTTTTTTCATATATTATGCATTTTAGTGTTTTAGTTTTGTGATAAAGTCCATTAGAAGTTCCAAATCCTAAAGTTCAAGTTTTAACAAACTCTAAAATAATATAAATAGTTTTTTTAATAAATAATATAAATCTTCTGAAAATTCAAGGTTCATCCATCGTTACGTCACAATTTATTACATGGATCATAATACACCTTATTAAGTGCACCCTGCAAAATTCTATTATCACTCAATTATACGTGATATTATATATTAAGTTATAAATAATACTATAAGTCAATTATTTATGATGATATATGACAAAAAAAATAGAGTTTAGAGTTTATTTTTTTATTTTAGTGTTTAGTTTTTTTTAGGGTTTACTTCTTCATTTTTAGGGTTTAATTTTTATATTAGAGTTTATTTTTTCATTTTAAGTTCCCGACAAGAATTTATCATTGTGTCAGTTATATATATGTGATGATATATGTCAATTATATATGATGATATATGATAGAAATTTAGGATTTAATTTTCCATTTTAGGGTTAATATTCTATTTTAGGGTTTAAATTCTCATTTTAAGGTTTTAGATTTTAAATTTAAGACTCCAGCTATTTGTGATGATATATATGATTATATATAACAACTGAATATAATAATTTATTAATTATATATAATATAATAAATTAAATTATTGAATGCAACTTAGAATGGGCATGGTTCACAATGTAATGACGCTTGTTACTTTATTTTTTTTTTTAGCAAACAACGAATGTTACATGATAAAAATAAACTTTAATCTTTTCAAATAATAGAACTTAAATTTCATTTATCATTACTATTTTTTTTTTCTTTATCTTTCTTCTTATATTTGGTCTATATTAGCCACCCGCTGAAGCGTGCCTTTGTAATTTTAGAATTTCAATTATTTGTAATAATATATATTTATTATATATAATTATATATAATAACTAAATATAATGATATATCAATTATATGTGATAATAAATTAAATTACAGAATGCAGAGGTGCATCCTGATTCACGATATAATGATTTTGTCATGTTATTCTTTTTCTTTTTTTAGCAAACAATAAATGTTAAATGATTAAAATAAAACTTTATTCTTTTCAAATAATAAAACTTAAATTTCATTTATCATTACTAGTTCCTTTTTCTTTTTCTTTCTTCTTATATTTGGTCTATTAGCCACCCCGTTAAAGCTTGTAGCCCATGGGCTGTTTTGATAATTCCACTTTCGTTGAACGCTTAGAGCACAATTTAATTGTAAGTTGGTTTATTACATAAATAATCAACGCCCAGCTTGGTTGATCTTTCTAAAAGTATAATTCATTCCATCTCAACAAGCTTTTTTTTAGAGCGTTTATTAAGAAACAATAATAAACTAATGAGCTCATATTCAGAAAAAAAATATATAAATCATCGCATTTTCTAATAAGGTTCTAATTTATTGAGAAAATCTCTTTCTTATCATTTTATATTGTAAAAAATATCTTATTTATAAACTAATATATTACTTTATATTTTACAAAAAAAAATTTATTAGTCATAAGTAAAATTTATTTATTATTATAATTTTTTTTATGTATTTGTCTTATTTCTTAAACAAATATTTTTGGAAGTCATTATCAATTAATTTTATTTCTTTTATTTTTTATATTTTTCTTATTTTATATATAATATTTTATGTTTTTATTCATATATATATTAGTAAATTAATTTTTAATCAATTAACTAATTTACAACGCTAATTTAAAATCAACTCCTAAAATCAGCTACTGACTGTTTAAATTCATCTCAACCAACCTAAATCATGCATCAAAAACTTGAAGAATGAATTCATACGAGTCATATGTGTAATTTACAAATTTGGGCCAGGAAGGTGGGACATAATTCTCGAAGAGAGAATATTCTCATTGGGCAGCTACTATGATGTGGTGAATGTGAAATCCATGTTATCTTAGAACTGTGACTTGTGAAGCTTGCGAAATTCGGAATATACCGAGTCAGTCAAACAAACATCTGGACCATTAATTAAATGTGTTGCACATGATTCGTTGACCACATGTAATCATTGCTAGATATAAAATATTGAAGAACTTCATACTTTCTGGTATAAATTATCAAGCTCAACTCAAATCCCCTAATTACTAAATCAATTTCAGCACCTCAAGTCCTTAAGGCCATTTAACATGTGTATATATTAATACATTCGTCCAAAAGAAAATAGATCACATTATTATTTTGAATGATTTAAAAAATTAAATTTATTACTATATTTTGTATATAATCTACTACATTTACATAGAATTACTTTTACGTAAACCCAATTAAACAATAAATAAATAATCATAAGGTATAGATCGGAAAAATAATATTATATCTTTTAACCAATAGTTTGTTAAACGATATAAAATAAATGTAAATCTATCCTTAAAAAAAAAAAAGCATATTACCAATTGCCAATAGAAAAACCGAAGCTCAGAATGTGAGAAAAGGTTGAACCTGTTTCTGCCCTGGAAAAAAAAAAGGAAGAAGTCCACGCACGTTAGCCTACAATGGACCACTAATTTCACATTGGTTTGTAAAAAGCCTATCCATATTTTTTAAAAGCTCACAAGTCACAAACTAAAAAATGTGGCTACCTCTTCGCACTTTTATATTACATAAATAGATTACTGGTATTTGACTGTTAATAAGGCTAACCGCTCGCGAGCTGTTTGGTCCTAGGTCCTAGGCTGGTGTTGATTAAACTCGAACTGGCTTGATCTCAAATTTAAAATAAGTCAAATTCAAATTTTATTTTTATTAGCTCGTTCGGTTTTAAACAAACCGAGCCCAAGCATCATTTGTGATGGCCCGAGCCTAAATATATGTAGGAATTTTTACGGTATCGTGAATGTATTATTCTCCACTTAATCTGAATTATTAGAATTAAAATATGCTTACAAATAATAATAGATCAATTGACGTAAATGAAGGAGTGTGGATGGTATTTTCACAACAGCGTAGTCATTATATATATATATATATATATGTGTGTGTGTGTGTGTGTGACATATACATATCATTTATACATACTATATTTTTAATTTAGAAAAACAACAACAACAACAACAAAAAAAGTCTTAAATTTGAGTTCAAATCAACTTATGAGCTCAAAATTAAGTTCACGAATCAAGCTCAAGTATTTATTTGTCTGGCTCGATCGAGCTCAAATCGAGTACTTATACAATTTTTAAGCTCGAGATCGAATAGACTGAAATTCAAACTCGCGTCTCGACTCTACTCGTTTACACCCCTAGCTCATAGTCTTTATTTTTCGAATATATACAAGGTTAGGGGTGAGCAGAAAATCAAAAAATCAAAATAACTCACCTGTAACAGGGTACATTTTTTTTATTTGATAAGTAAATTTTGCAATATATATATATATATATATACAAACTCTATATGAAACGATCGATAAAGTGATACATGGATGCGAACTTGGACTTGGACCTAGAAAACTTATGAAAGCAAAAAATTAATTAAAAAACATAAATAAAAAATAGCTTAATATAAATAAAAAACAATCGGACTTTGAACTATTATGTTAATATAGAGATGCCTTTATTCCGAGAGTTTTCAAAGTTAGGGCATACATAGCAATTGTACTACGTACCAAATCTTTAAATAATCTAAATAGTATGCTATAAAACAAGTTGAATAGTAACATTTCCTTTGACTTTAAAGTTTTAAACTTATACAAAGTTTAAGAGCACAAAGATTTATTTCATAATAATAAATAATAAATTTGAAATGTCAAAAATTGACTTTAATCATTATCTTAAAATATTGTCAACTCTTCTCATTAAACAATATTCTCTGTACGGGTCTATAAAATTGATAAAATTTCATCTCTCAAAAAATTGTCAAGACACTCACGTATAATAATTTTCATTTTGCAATTAAAGTTTATCGTATTGCATTCCATTTATTTTATTTTATTATTGAGATTTTATTTATTAATCAATTAATTTACAAGAGTATTGTTTTGGTATTTTTCCTATATTAGATCATTTCTGGTCAGCCCAAAACAAAAACATTTTTTAATATTACGACAAAAAGGAATCTAACTAAATGAGCGGAAGCTCCGGCAGCTCCGCCGGAGGAGACGACGGCCGTCCACAGGCGGAGAGGGAGAAGAAGAAAGAGAGGGCGCGCGTGAGCCGGACGTCATTAATCCTGTGGCACGCGCACCAAAACGACATCGCGGCGGTGAGGAAGCTTCTCGACGATGATAATTCGCTGGTGCGGGCTAGGGACTACGATAGCCGTACTCCGCTCCACGTGGCGGCGATCCACGGCTGGACCGACATCGCCAAGTGCCTCCTCGACCACGAAGCCGATGTCAACGCTCAGGATCGTTGGAAAAACACCGTATGTGTTTGATCCTTTTTTTTTTTTTGCATGACTTTTTTTCTTTTTTTTGAACATTCGTAATTGTGTTTATCTTAATGAAGGTGGTGAATTATGTTTTTCTATTTATTTTTTATTTTTATATAAAAAGAATCATATAAGAACTTCTCTAATTTTTATTAGTCATATTTATTTATCTTATAATACAGTTTACCGACAGAAATCGTTTGTCACTAAATTCTACAATTTGCTGAAAAATATTTTTTCGCCTACAAATTTTCAATTTACCGACAGTTTCAGATTTTGTTGGTAAATATTTACGACTACAATTTACATATTTCTTCACATTTGCCAACAGTTTTATTGAACAAGTATTCTCCATTTCATGCAATGTAATTTTGCCGAAAATATTGCCTTTACTAATGCATTTGAGAATTTTTATTTTTATTTTAATTGAATTCAAGAATCAAGAAATTATTTTATCATTTTTGGCAACATGATTTCTTTTTATGGCATGAACTATATATACACGTGTTCAAGTCTGAATGTATATTTGGTTATAAATGAATGTTTGCGATGACACAGCCTTTAGCCGATGCTGAAGGAGCAAAAAGGACTCGGATGGTTGAATTGTTGAAAGCATACGGTGGACTATCCTATGTAAGCCTCGTTTTTCGTCCTTAAAGTTACTACATTTTTGTGTGTGTAATTATTAGTACAAGTTTATTGATCAGGGTCAAAATGGAAGTCATTTTGAACCACGAGCCGTTGCACCGCCTCTACCGAATAAGTGCGACTGGGAAGTTGACCCTCACGAGCTCGACTTCTCGGGCTCAGCTCTCATTGGGAAGGTTAATTCATTTATTGACTAGCTACTTATCTCCTATTTAAATATACACGTGACGTTTTGAAATAGTATTTTTGCACAAAGCTTATTGTTGATGATGACAGTTGATGATACTGGTAGGGGTCTTTTGGGGAGATATTGAAGGCCGGTTGGCGGGGAACACCTGTCGCTATCAAGCGCATCCTTCCAAACCTATCGGACGATAAATTGGTGATGTATGTTTCTCTATTTATGTGCCAAATAAAAACCATTTTGAAAAAGCTTGTATTTTGTAATAGCTAATAAGTAATGACCCTTTTTGTTGTTGTTGTTCTTATGATTCAGTCAGGATTTCAGGCACGAGGTGAATTTGCTAGTGAAGCTTCGTCATCCAAATATAGTCCAGTTTTTAGGAGCTGTTACTGAAAGGAAGCCATTAATGTTAATTACAGAGTACTTGAGAGGGGTGAGTCCATTTATTTTCTATCCTTTTTGGGATTTTTTTTATTTGAATTTGGAAAATGATGCGACTTTGGTTCCCGTTTATACGCATTTATTTATAGGGCGATCTACATCAGCATCTCAAGGAAAAAGGGGCACTCAATCCATCAACTGCAATTAATTTTGCCCTTGATATTGCCAGGTATAGTAGTTTTTTTTTGTTTTTTTTATATAAAATTCTGGAATTTTGCGTAATATTTAAACTTGTATGTTGTTATGCAGCTCACAGAATTCTAGCATGATATTCTGATTTTTTTTATTTTTTTTCATAATTTTATTTGGACAGAGGAATGGCTTATTTGCACAGTGAGCCAAATGTTATAATACACAGAGATCTTAAACCAAGGTTAGTTGCTTTTTGTTCTCAAATAATAATTGTTACCTAATATATACGATGATATTGACAATACATGCACACCGTTTTGTAATATGTATATATAATATGTGTATTTCCAGGAATGTTCTACTCGTCAACACAAGCGCGGATCATTTAAAAGTAGGAGATTTCGGTTTAAGCAAGCTCATTAGAGTACAACATTCTCACGATGTCTACAAAATGACCGGCGAAACGGGAAGCTGTGAGTAATTAATTTAATTAAAACATTTTTTAATAAACTAATGGAAATTTAATTTAATGCTTGATACTACTATAATTTTGCGTGATTTCGTGAAGATCGTTATATGGCGCCTGAGGTGTTCAAGCACCGGAAATATGATAAGAAGGTCGATGTTTTCTCTTTCGCAATGATAGTATACGAGGTAATGTCTTGATTTTTATTTTATTTTTTTTCGTAAAATAAAAGTAAATTAAATTTAATCAAAATATTACGATGTGGATTATGTCGCAGATGCTTGAAGGTGAGCCACCGATGTCACATTATGAGCCGTATGAAGCTGCCAAATATCTGGCAGATGGGCACAGACCGATGTTTAAAGCTAAAGGTTTTATTCCTGAATTGAGAGAGTAAGTAGCTATTGAGAAATCTTACACTATACAATATGGTTAATAAAATATATTGCTCTTAAATAGCTAAATGTCAAACACAAGCAATTTAATAAATGGAAAATATTTAATGAGTTTCACGTCCGTCTCACCATCAGACGGACGTGAGATAGCTTCTTTTTTTTCTTTTCCTTTTATTACATCATAACTGCCCGGCTCGGGGTTTTTTTTGTTTTTTTTTTCTTTAGGTTAACCGAGCAATGCTGGGCTGCTGACATGAATCAGAGACCAACATTTTTGGAGATTTTAAGGAAACTTGAAAAAATTAAGGGAATTTTACCGTCCGATCATCACTGGAACATCTTCTCGTCATAATCCGGAACCTCGGGATGACAAATGTATTGGAATCAATCGCTTTATTTCATCTAACTTCGCCCGTTTCACAACGATGAATTGTAAATATACTACGGGCGAAGGATTGAAAGTTGATTTATATGTTGAACGTTTTTATGTTGTGTTATAGGTTCCTCAATTTCTGTTGTACCGTGAGTAGTATCGGAAGTCGAAACGTTTGTCGGTCTTTTTTTCAACCTTAGATTTATTTGATTCTTGCATTGGTTTGTAATCTGGTTTGTAGATGGAACTCAGAATCAATTTAACTGTAATTTCATATCCCAAAAGAGAAAAAATAAAAATAGAAATTCTGAATTGTATATATTAATCCTAATTTTGATATGTCTGTTTTAGATATTGTTATATAAGTATTCTTTGTAGCAATATTGGTCTGATAAATCATGATTAGTAACAGCTTTGGTCCTGATTATATGTGATATTTTGGGCCTAAAGGATGAAATATTGAAGTGCCAATTCTTAGACCAGAAATTGCACAAAAATAGGATTTAGGAGACTGAAATTGTACAAACATCAAAACTTATGGGGCCAAAATTGTTACATATAATACTTATGGACCAAATATGCCATATCATCAGATTTATAAGATATATTGTTCAAATATGAGAGTTTATAGGACCAAAACTGTGACTATGGTAGCTAGAGAACCAACTCGACTCGAGTCGACATCCCTAGATGAAATCTCCAATAATTAATTATGAAAATTAAAACAACTAAAAACCAAATCAAATTCAAAATAAAAGGGAGGGAAGAAAAGTTTTTGTTTTCTACATAATATTTAAAAATAAATAATAAGAAAATGTAGAATCACGCTGATAAGTGAACCGGATAAAGATAATTTTAAATCATTTTTGATAAATTTATCAAATTAGTGAATGCATAATAGTAAGCAATTTCATGGATGATTTTTTCAAACTGAACAGCATAATAAACTTTGAAAAAAATTTATCCTCGCACGACACCTAACTAGACATGCCTAAACGATTCGAATCGCCAGTTTGGTTTGGCCAAAAAATTAAAACCGTAACCGAACCGTGAAACCGGTCGGTTGGTGGCGGATTGTGAACCGCCGGTTCACGGTTCGGTTCGCCGGTATGATCCGGTTTGGGTTTGTTTTTTTTTGAACTTTTGACTTTTAAAATTCATATATTTTGGTATTTTTTTCCCTATGTTTATTTTTAGTTTTATTTTAAAAAAACACATGAAGTTAAGTGAGAAAATAATAATAACACGTGAATTAATTCAAAAAAGTTTAAAAGAAATTGAACTTGAAATAGTTAAAATATTAGAAGTTAAAATAAAAAAATTTAATTAAAATATTTGAAAATTTTGAAGTTAAAACTTTTTTATTTTCTATTATTATAAAAAAATTTAAATGTACGATGTTAAGTGAGAAAATGGAACTAACAACTTTAAATTTTGAATTAATTAAAAAGAGATCGAATCATTTAAAATATTTATAATTAAAATAAAAAATATATTTGAAACTTTGAATTTAAGTGAGAAAATAGAAATAATACTTTTAATAAACTCAAAAAAGAATTAACAATTTTCAAATACTCAAATTTAAAATTTAAAATTGTTACTTTAAACAATTGGAATATGTTATATATTAAATTGTAACTCTCCACCTTAAAATCAAAGTGCATATAATTTCTTCGTATCTTACTTACCTTAGAGTGGGCGAAAGATATAAATTATCACCAGTTTATCGAATTGTTGCTAGACCAAGAACGACTAATATATCTATTGCGATCGTGGGGCTATTACTTTAAGATAAAATAGTTTTCTTGTTGATCACCAATTCAAAATATCGAACGAATTTGGTATTAAAAAATGACTTAGAAAATAGATATTTTATAAGTATTTAAAAAAAAACGCGGTTTGAACCGCCCGTTCACGGTTTGGAAAATGTTCAAACTGTAACCGAACCGCCTTATTGACGGTTGCAGTTTCGATTCCAATTCGAATCGTGATCAACGGTTAACCAAATTATTGACTGTCGGTTCAAACCGACGGTTTGACCAAACAGTTAGGCATCACTACACCCTAACGTTTAGTTTGGCAAAACCACACAATACTCAACATTTTGGTGCAAAAATACATAAATTTCATCTTTCTATGGAATTTTAGCATCTATTTTTTTTTTCACATATAATAATAATAATAATAATAAAAAAAAAATTGAGAGAAAGTAACTTCTCTTTTACAATTATGTTCCCACTCTCTATCCGTCCCAAATATACTAAATATATATGGCCGTTCTACCATCTCTTTTTTGTCCCATAATAATTGTCATTTGAAGGATTCAAACCAAGTTTGTGCTGAAACTTCCAAAGTTATTTGTTTAAACTATAACTTCCAAAATTATTTATTTATTGTTTTTAAACTTAATATTTTAATATCTTCAAAATGAGGGTTGAAAACTAATATATTCATCCTACATGTTGATCAATCATTTTGCAAGACTTCTTAATTTTGCAAGACTTCTTAATTTGTGTGAAAGCATCATTTTCCAGTATAACTGTTGGGATAATTCTAGAAGAGAGTAAATTTAAACATAGAAGATTATATATTCGAACTAAAAAAAATTAGCATGTTATATTAACTTCTTTTCCTTTTAGTTAAATACATGCAAATATGCTAATGTTAAAAAGTATTGAATGCCATTAATTAGCTTATACAAAGAAAAAAGGGAGGTTGAGTAGATTCAGAACATGAGTAGCCTGATTCGTTGATGGTCTAACAATAATAATATTCCATGTTTTAGGCATATTTACAAAGAATAAGATTGAAAGAATCTTTGAAACTCAAACAAGTCACCATACACTAAACTACAATATTTTACAAGGTTACATCTCTATCGGCAACTAAATATTCCAAAAAATCAAGAAAGAAAAATCTCAGAATAGATGATCAGACAATTCCCAGACATTCTATGGATAACTAATGTAATAACATTAGACTTATGATTGAAATTCCTACTTCCTTCCGACATAAGCTGCTAATTTAGATAAGTCCGGGATCCAAAAGGATAACTCAGAAGAACCAGTCACGAACATTAAGCTCCCAGGAGCCCATTTGATCACTGGAGGTTCAGCTTCACTACTCATCCAACTGGCAACCTAACAAACAACCATCCAGAACATAAGTATATATTTAACAGTAAGTCAGGGTTCTGAATAAATAACTAGTTAGATTCAACGAACGCAAACAGACGGAACATACTAGAACTTCTTCAGAGAGACACTGATGACAAGCAAGTCTCTCTGCTCATGAATTTTAAATGTTATATCAACATATCTCATGCAGATTGGCAAAATTCAATTCTATAGCAAGAATAGAGTTCTACACTATTTGCAAAGGAACCTAAGTACAGAATAAATCAGTTTTCAACAGCACGCACACAAAAAACATGACTGTCAACAAACAAGAAGATAGCACTAGTACAATAAAGTTTTGTATTAATATAAAATAAACACGCTGCAATTAAAGTAAACAGCAATTTATCATACTTCTTTGCCAGTCCGAACGCTCCAAGCATAAACACTACCATCCCCAGAACCTGCCACGTAGAATAGAGCAAAAAATGTCAGCGTGTTGTGTTTCATGTCGACACAATGACACCAACACAATATGGCCAAACAAAAACCCATTATTTTCATGTCAAATTATCGGGTCGTGACAAGAATTGCCAACCCTAATCAGGAGTCTGGATATATTGGATCTATTAACAAATTCTTCAGGTGTACAAGATAAAACTGACAATCATAAGAAACATTAAAAGGGAGGTTTGATGCCATATATATGCTAACTGCTAATACAAGGACACCCTTGTATGTCAAAACCAAAAAAGGCAGTTCAATTTAGGAAAACAAAATGCTCTGAGATTTTCTTGTCCATTATCATTCCAGAGTATCTAATTTAGATGGATTCCAGCAGGTAATGACATCTAGAATCCATAGCCCATTACAAGTAATCTTGAATTCTTTACGGCATCATTGGTATATTAGAATGGGATGAAAATGGAAAGGCCATTCCTACATCCATTTCTGTCTCGTGATTGGTATGTATTAGAATTGGGAATGGTCCCATGGGAGTTGGTATTCCCATTAACATAGGATTAGTTTAAGCTGTAGAAAATTATAGTGTGAATAATGTTAGGATTAGAAGTAATATGATGAAAAAGAGAGGCAATAAAAACGACACAAGAAATTGTTTACCCAGTTCGTCAGAGAGAGATTCTGACTACGTCTGGGGGCGCTACCAAGCCAGAAGTTTGTACTATAATAATTTTTGAGATAGGGTTACAATTACACAACCAGGCTATTTATAACAAGAAAACCCTAGTTATAATTTTTGAGATAGGATCGCCGTGAACGAGGGCTTGGGTGTACAGTACTTCAGGCTCCACAACCCAACAAATAATATAAGTATAATATAAATAATAACATGATTGATAAAAAAATTATAATAAAAGGTTATAAATTTAAAAATAAACTAATTTATTTGTTTATTTATTAATGACTTCAATGTGCATATTATATAAAAGAATAATAAAAGATAACAAATTGTAATATAGAAATGTTTATTTAAAAATAAATAAAATTATTTATTTATTTCATTTTTTGTTTATTTATAAATATTATATTATGCAATAGATATATTTATACAAATATCTATTGATAGATACATTCATATACGTTTATATCAATAAGTTTATTATATTAATTAATTGTTTTTAAAAATCACTTGTTTATTTGTAGTATAAATTTTATTGTTTTGTTAACAATACATGGAAATGATCAGCATCTTTTTATTTTTAATTAATTACGGCCTTTAGGCCTTCACTTAAAAAATATAAAAAAAAATTATAATTATATGCAAGTAAATAATAAGATATAATATAATATATATGAACAAAAAATAATATTGATGCAAATATAATTTAATCTTTTAACAAAGTATAATATCAAACAATGACATAATATCAGACATGAGTGGGTCACACAGTGAGACCAGCACTTTTGTGGTCTCACAGTGAGACCACATAAAAGTATTACAAAATATGATTAAAGTATCACAATAAGTATCATAGATTAAAGTATAACAATCACAAAAAGTAACACAAACAAAGTGGTCTCACAGTGAGGCCAGTCTCACACAAGTATTTGCCATCAAACAAGATTATCCTCGGTCCATGCCTGATGATTTCTTTGGGACACCAAGCATGTAAATTTCTATGCTTGTATTATTCTGTTAACATCATCATTCCATACCTACTAATTTCAGTCATGTCTAAAGGTGCCATCCATATGGATTACACAACAAAACTGAAAACTAACTTATGCATCAACCAGGAAAAGAGCAGAAATGAAGGAAGTATTTCTCTAAATAATCTTGTACTTCCCTAAAAGTGATTTAATCTGCAAAATAACCACATGACATGATACACAATCACAGATATATCTGATTCCTCCCAAAACTTTGCAATTAACTAAAATGAGTGTCATGATAAATGTTCTATGCAACTGCCTTCTCGAGTAATAAATGGTGACCAAACAATTGAGAGCATCATATAGGTACAGCAAATTAAAAAAAAATCTTGAAATTCCAAATAATCAATCAAACCAGACTAATGTTCCTTTTGTAAAGGTGTTTGATAACGGACCTGATATGACAAACATTCCCTCGGGGCTGAAAGACGCCTCCAAAGTAGAATTGCTTGAAACTGGCTTTACATTGTATGTCGACAACTACAGAAAAAGACAAGAAGCGTTAAAGTAAACTCTCTTCCAATGGAAAATTAAAAAGTTGCACCTGAGATTTTCTAAAAGAATGGAGAACAACTCACAAGGGTTCCACGGAAGGAATCAAGCACATGAATATGCCCATTTGATGTTGTTAAAAGCATAAGTCTTCCATCATTACTGAACTTCACAACATTAGCTTCCGAAATATCTCCCCCAAGAGAAAAAATGTCGAAAGGGCCCTTCAAACAGTTAACAATCAATGTCTACGAAAAATTGCAATTCATTGAGAATTTCTTCTAGTGCATTCATAAGTAATTTATATGCTGACCTTTTCATATTTGCGAGCATCAAACATTCTTATGTATCCTCCAGAAGCGATTGCAAAAACAAGTCCCTGATCATCATATGCTGCAGCTGGTCTCCCTTGAACATGTAGAAGACCCTAATTCCAGAGAATCAATCACTGTTAACAGAGATCCCAAAGAAAAACAATTTGCACAAATTAAGTACTCCACCTGACATTTCTCTGCTCTTTGGTCCCAAAGTAAAACTGTTCGATCAAGAGATCCAGAAATGAAACAATCTCTTCTAGAGCAGAGACTTAGGGAAACAACCCTGTAAAAAACCCCAAATATTAGAACATCCTTTGTACCATATAAATAATATAATACAAATTCCAGAAGAGAAATGTTTAAAGATTCAAAACACATGCCTGTCATGATGACCCTTGAAGTACCTCAGGTATTTGTTATCATGCAATGAAAGAAGCCGCAGCGATTCTGTTGTCAATAAAAAAATCCTTAGTAATTGCATGTATTACTTTAAAATGTAGGCGCGCAACAATTCGATATGCATACCGTCCCAGCCATTCTTCGAGGAGTAGATAACAGTTGTAGGATGAGAGGTAAAGCTAACTAGATCAACCCCATATTTCTTACTGTTGATTGTCTTTAAACATCTGAATGCAACAAGTAAATTCTATTAGAATATTATGCCGCCACTGGACAAGCTTACTATAAGCTGGTACCAATTATACGCAATCAGAAGATACTTACGTTGCACTAGCAACATCATAAAGGCGTATGGATTCATCATCACTAGCAGTGACCAAATAACTTGATGTCCTATGAAAATCCATCGAACTAATTCGACCATTCTGCAGAAGGGAAACAATACATCAGGGTGTAGCAACATTAAATTCATCTAATGTATAATCTCCAAATCAACTTCCATATTTTGTTAATGATAAAGAACGTAAAGAAGATGGCCTCATATGACTCCATCCTAGCAAGACAAATGTGGCACACACTTGTGAAAATTTGGGTCTACAAAATTGGGCTAAACGACATTTTCACGCAAGAAAGTTTGTAGCAAATTTCAAGATCATATCTCTGTCAGCCAAACATATTAAAATATATATGTTCACTCTACAGCTAAATAAGAAGGCCAAAAGAGGCATAATCTATGAAATGATATGTAGTTAGTACATTACTAAATTGAATGATTGCAAAAGTAGATGATCAAGTTCTAACTAACATATTCATGGGACTAGTTAAGATAATAAGATAATTCTCTTGAGAAGTATCCCAAAAGAGAGTAGCACCCATATGTATGACGGAGATTACCAACTTAAATGCATCTCATGTATAGAAATGTAATCATATTAGTATCTATCGAGAGTTGCTTAGAACTGTGTGCCAACATTAAATATCCAGCCAGCTAGCCCCACTCATCTATGTTGTTCACCACCAGCATCTCCTGATCGCAGTTTCATTAAATGTCTAGTCACATATAGAAATTTCTCCAACTAGTGAGGTTATATAACAAGTTCTTACAACCACTAACTTGTATCCTCACTTTACACAACAATAATTGTGTCCTTCTAAGATATTGCCTATTGGGAACTTAAGAAAGATTTTTTATTTTCCACGAGCAGGGTGCGAAAATTAATGCCCTGAGTAGCACAGAATAATGAACGGTTTCAAAAATATAGTATAAGTGTATCAATCCCGCTAGCGATTGACTAAACTAATAAGATAAGAAAAAGAAAAAATGGCAAGAATTTGAAGCAAGAAAACTAATTTCCATTGTATATTAGTCACTAAGATCCATGCCCCAAAAAGATATTTCAACAATGAAAATGCTAAATTGAAGTTCAATTTAAATGGGAAGGTTTTGAATTTGCGAACCGGAGGAGGTATGCAACCACACCACATAATCAAGAAAATCAACTAAGCGTATCTTGAAGGACCCGGAGCAAACAATTAATGGAAAAGAAAATATCAACTTAATACAGGCTACATTTTCACACGATACCACCAAAACTCTGAGTTGAGAAGGAACACGAAACACACACACACATACGTACGTAATCGCGAAATGCCATTCCAACTTCCATGCTCTGAAGGATTTCTTCAGTGAGTTCCAAAGAAACTTTGTCTTCTCTCTCTGATTGTCCTCCTTTCCAGAGGAAAAAACAATAAAGAAATAACCCAAATTAGCACCGCAATTGAGCTTCAAATAGGTATAAGTTGCAACATACATAATAAAGATTAGCTATGGATTGAGAAAAACTAGTCGAACGCACAATAACCAGAAAAAAATAGATGCCTTTTTTACATACCCGCCATTGACTTTACTTCGTGGTTCTCAAACCCAAAACAACGAACGTCTTTAGACTGCCACGAGGTGAATGGAGGAGCTCCAGTGATTCGAAATATGACAGCTTATTTGAACCGGATATCGGGTAATGAGTCGTTCAGCCCTAAAAATTGTACAGAGAGCATCTTCAACCATGCTATTTACTTTTGAGATATTTTATTTGAGTTATCTAAAAATATAATATTGACATCCCAATAGTTTCTAAGAACACCCAAAGGACTCGTTTGCTTTAGCTGATAGGATAGGACTAATTTATACCCATTCCAGTGATAGCACTGTTCACATAATATAATCTCATGTTTGGTTGGTGTGATTGCTTTCCTGTGTAAGATCTGATTTGTAATACTACCGTGCGTTTGCTTTCTGGGATACGTGGGGATAGAGCAACCAAATTACAAAATTAACCTTACAATTAAGAACTCAATAATTGGTTTAGGTCTCTGAATTGTGGAGATATGGCCACTGGAACTGTAAATTACTGCCCAAGTATGCAGGTAAAAAATCATCATCATCATCATGACCATCACCATCATCGATCAGTATAGAGTTTGTAAAAACTCAGAAAATTCTTGTCGAACAAGTCCGGCATTATGTGGTGTTTAATTGGTTAATTTACAATTTGGTATTAAACAAGGGAATTCCAACAAGAGGAAATTGATCTTATAGCAAAGCTACACGAACAACTTGGAAACATGTACGCATGAACAGCCGAGTTTTCATTTTCTGTCTATGATGAATCTAATAATGCTATAATAAAACCACATTTGGACCTGTCACAAAGAGTTTTTAGAAAATACTAAAAAAAAAAAAAACCTTTCAATAAAAATTAGTATTAGTGAGGGGAGATAAAACCCTTAATATCACCAATGCAGAAACCTGAATAACAGAAAAAGTCTTATCAATATTCCAATCTACAGTGTAAGGGATATGGTTGTATTAACTCACAAAATTAGGCAATCTCATGTAGAGTTACTTCGAAAAATAAATGAATGAAAAATATTGATCACAATTCATGTTCAGATAACATCATTATTAAGATAATTAATCAAAACAAAACACAAATTGATCAACACTTGAGTGAACAAAAAAACACCAGACGAGTAAGTATTCTGTACTGGGGAACAATAATTCGTAATAATAAATTAATCGATCAACATATAAACCTTAACTAACTTTGATAAACTCATTTGGTTATTCATATTTCTGGAACACGTTTTTATTTACTCATTCACCCCATCAAGACAAAAGACAATTTACAACACAGAAACTAAATAGCAGCTAATAAACAAATCATTGGGCCTCCCAAATATAAAGGCCTAACAAGGAAATCAGGGATTACCAACGTAATTAATTTCAACAGCCTAATAGATCCAAATTCAAAAAACAAGAAAATAAATAAAGACGGCGTGAGAACAATTAATCAAACTCAAGAAAGTAGAGAAGCAAAAAAATATAAAATAATCTGCGCCAAATATATATATATATATACATATAATTAATAAGGAAAAGGAAAAAAAGAGAGAGAAATAAAATAAAAAGAAGAAATTGTTACAAATTCAACACTTACACAATGTAGAATTTGGTGGCATTGATACTGCATTTGATTGATTTACTGTGGGGAAAAAATAACGGATATGAATACGTTTGGCCAAGGAGAGTGAGACTTTGAAATGGGCCTCCCAATTTTATAGTGCAAAAACCTCAGGTTAGTTATGCTTCCACAAGTAATCATTTTTGCTGCCAACATATGATTATTTATATAATTACCAATATAAATTGAGAAAAAAAAACTTAAAACTCAAAACAAATCAAGAACAAAATGATTTCCTCTGCAAATAGACCACACAAACTAGTGTAATCCAAAACAAACTGAGAATAGTGCTTAATGTCAATCTTTCAAATTAACTTCCAACTTCTGCAATTGCCAAATACAACAGCAACAAAAATGAAAACATAATTGGTTCATTCATAAGCCAGTACAAGAATGGGACCCTAAAACATACACCACAATTGCGAAAATTAGGCAAAACCACACACACCAAAATTAGTTGATTGAAAATCACACTGAAATTTGGAGTCATTTTTTAAAACGGGAAAATTACACCCGAAATCCAAATAAAAATTAGGGCACATTTGTATTACAATATCAACTAACCTCAAATCAAGAGTCTCCAGCAGCGAAATACCAGTCGGGCTTCAAATTGTTGAGTATTGGTCTCGATTTTTTGCAAACAAGCCCTCCAGCAACAAAAGCCCCAACACATCAATGACTAAACCCTATTCGGACTACAAACTAAAGGAACAACAGAAAGCAGAAAATTTCAGCGATTGAAAAGGGCTGGCATTCACGTTGACGGTGCCAGTATGTCGGAGAGGATTTGGGTTATCGGTGAGCGCGTTTTGGTCGGGTTTCTTGTGATTAGGGTCGGCGTGTAATAAATAAAAAATTGTGGGGATTGTAAAAACCCGGAAATATGTTTCTGCTGAATTCCCGAAGAAATGAAACTCAAAATAGTCCACAAGAATCAGGAAAATCGGGGCACCGCCGGCGCCGCCGAGGAGCAAGCGATGAAAAAGGAAGCCGCGGAGGTGGAGCAAATGGAGGAGGAGCCTCAGATTCGTGCCTCGCCGGAGGATGAGTCGACGAAGGAGGATTTCCCGGCGCTGGAGGCTCCGCCTGTTTCCGCTTCTCACCCGAAGCTTGTTTCCGTGAGTTTTTTTTATATATTTATATATATATACGTGCCTGGAATATGTGAATTTGATGGTTTCGTGGGTTGAAATAACGTAATTGATATCAGATCTGGTTTTGGTGTTGTTTTTAGGGCAAGAGGAAGCCGAAGGAGCTTATCGACGAGGTTTAAGGGCGAAAAAATCAGCTCCTTCGAAATCTATAGGCAAAATTGTAAAATAGGCAATTAACTTAGGCTTTGTCAATTAATACCACTGAATATACTTGATATTAAATTTATCTAGTATATTATAAAAGAGTAGTAATTTAGCCTCAATTTTTCTTTCAATTTTTGGCGAAAAAATGTTGAATTTTGACCAAATCAATGCTAATGTTGAAAAAAATAAAATTAAAATTAAAAAAAAAAATTATTACAAAATCATAAATTTGTTTTAAAATTATTTTTAAAAACTATTTAATTATAAAATTAAAGAAAAAAATGGAAAATATATTATAAAATTTGAGATTATTTAAAATTTTAAAATAATACTAAAAAAATATTAATTTATAGCAAAATCTATGAAAATATTTTAAAATCCTAAATTATATTTAAATATTAAAAAAGTATTTAAAAATAAAAAAATGTATAACATAAAAAATTGGAATTATTTGAAGTGTGTAAACAAAATGTATAAAATCAATACTAAATATGGAAAAATATTTATTAAGAATTAACTTTTCTTAAATATTTAAAATATTATATTATACATAAAATATTTTATAGAAGAAATTATTTTACATATTAAAAGAAAATATTTTAAGATAAATCTAGAAAATCATGTTATATATAGTACCTGCATTATTTTAAATATTAAAAAAAATTAAAATATACAAATATTTTTCAGATTTTTATAGATACTTTCCCATATTTTGTTTTGATTTTAAGTTTTAAATATTTCATTGCATTTTTTAATATAATTTAAAAAAATTTATAATACAATTTTCTAAATTTTATTTTATTTTATTTTTTAATTACCTTCTTTTTACATATTTCTTAAAAAATGGATTTTAAAAATATTTTTGCAAGTCTTGTTTTAGATTATATTTTAATAATATTTTTTCAGCATATTCAAAAAAATCTCAGATTTTATAATATATTTTTCATCATTTTTATCTTATATTTTATATAATGTTATATTCTTAAAATAAATTTCTAATTTTTTAATAATTTTTATTATGTTTTGCCACATCAGCATTGACTTTGTCAAAATTGGTTAAAGTCAATATTTTTCACCGAAAATTGAAAGAATCTGGTGAACTTTTAAATTTGCAACGATATAAACATATGAGTTTTTATCGTGTGTAGCCCACTACATATATATCGTTGCAAATTTAACTTGGGGGGGTGGCAACTTAAATTAAAGTTGCCACCACCCTAAGTTACATGGGCTATTCTGTAATTTTTCTAAATCTAGACATATGAGTTTTTATCGTGTGTCGTTTTGGTACAATAGTAATACTCTCCATATACCCAACTCACTTTCGCTCCTTTCCTACAAACTTCCAGTGTTAATTTCGGTTACCGATGTCCAATTAATCTAAAATTTTTATAATTGATTTATGTTGTCATTTAGAGTCAACTTGCAAAATTTTAAGTCAATCGGAGTTCATTTGCCATGTTGAATTATTGGTCAAAATTTTGATTTTCACAGTTTTTTACATAGAAAATCGTAAACGTTTCTGATGTCAATTTCGGCCGAATCCAAGGTCCGTTTAACTTGAAATTCTTACCAAATATTTTTGTTATCATTTCGAGTCTTCGTGCAAAATTTCAAATCAATTTATTTCGTTGAATCATCGGTCAAAATTTTAATTTTTACAGTTTTTACACACAAAAAAAACACAAAAACTTTCGGCTTCAATTTCGACCGGATCCGATATTCGTTTAATCTGAAAATTTTACCAAGTATTTATGTTATCATTTTGAGTCTTTATGCAAAATTTTAGGTCAATCGGAGTTTGTTAGCCTCTTTGAATCAACAGTCAAAGTTTTGATTTTCACAATTTTTTCACTCAAAAAATCAGAAACTTTCAGCATCAATTCTGGATGAATCCGACGTCCGTTTAGATAATCTAATTTTTTACCATGAATTTCTACTATCATTAGAGTGTACCTAAAGAATTTCAATTCAATCGAATTCCGTTTTCCCCATTGAATCGTCGGTCCAATTTTTTATTTTTACAGTTTTTCACACAAAAGATCATAAACTTTCAACGTTGATTTCGGTCTACTCTGATGTTAGTTTATCCTAAAGTTTTTGCCATTGATTTCTACTATCATTTTGAGTCTATCAGCAAAATTTCAGGTTAATTGAAGTCCGTTTGCCCATTGAATTGTCAGTCAAAGTTTTAATTTTCATAGTCTTTCACACATAAAATCAAAAATTTCCGTCGCCAATTCCGGCCATCTCTTGCGTGTGATTAACCTCAAAATCTAACCATTAATTTATTATATTATATCAAGTTTACCTGCAGAATTTTAGGTTAATCGGAGTTCGTTTGCTCCGACTAAAATTAGCACAACACGCAATAAATTACCACAACCAATAGATTACCGTCTAAAATTACCATGAAAATATAATTTTTGCAATAATTAGATTAACACAAGTAGTAATCACATTATCCAAATAATCTAAGATTAACACAAATAGTAATCACATCCAGTAATAAAATTACCACATTCAATAATAAGATTACTACATCCAATAATAAGATTATCAAATCCACTAATTCACGTGAGCAAGTCATCAAAATTGTAAATGATCATCAACTCATGAGGATATTTACATATCCTTATTCATATAAAAAATATAAAAATAAAGTTTTTATAAAAAAATTATGTCTACAAAAATGATTTATCTACAACTAATTAGGAAAAATCATGTCTTATAACTAATTGGATAAGATATTTTCTTATTCTTGTGAAGAAATTTATTTATGTCAATTTCTCTCGAGCCATGAAGAATATTTGCATAATTTGAGGTGTAGAAGTATTACAAAAGATAAGTTACTCGTTAGTTGACCATGACACACCATATGTTAATTGTGTCTAAAGGTGTTTATCATTACTAAGACCATTAATCAAATTACTACCACACACCGTAAAAATATATTTTATTAATAGAGATTACCACAATCATGAATCAAATTACCACAACTAGAAACCTAGTGAAAAAAATATTTTAGTAATAGAGATACCACAACCAATATCAAATTACCACAACAAATAATAATAAGATTACCACAACCAATAATCTTATTACCAGTGGTAGTAATCATATTATTAGTACCAGTAATCTTATTATAGTTGTGATAATCATATTATAGTACTAGTAATCTTATTACCAGTGCTGGTAATCGTATTCTCACTACTAGCAATCATATTATCCTTTTCGTTTTTTTTTTTTTGTCATGTCAAAAGCAAATGAGATTTGCATGTTTCGCTCGATGATATTAATGAACAAAGTTAGTATACCTAAAGATCAATGCATGAGATATTATTGTAAAGTGATGACTTTATTTTTACTTGATCTTCTCCAGTAGCAAATACAAGGTTTTCGAGAAATTCCCTTTGTTACTAAGATGAATCAGTGACTTTCAGTTTCTGGAGGTGGTTCCTTTTCGGAAACGTATGGTGTGTTTTCTCCAATTTTACTTTCTTTTTGATGGTTTAATTATAGCAGTTCATCAAATATTTGTTGTACACTCGCTACTTATCTTGCTGACCTTTTCATTGGATAATTTGTACAGGTTGGATCTGATATCTAAATGTTAAAAACTCATGTGGATATATTGCTTGATTTCACCACTGATTTTGGATCTAAGCTTTGCTTGGTATCTCCCTGTTCTTTGATTATTATTGTACTCCTATCTCAATTTGAGGCAAATTAATCCATGTGGGTATTTTTTTTGTTTTGTTTGTTTGTTTTATACTTGACATAGCATCCATGAATTTACATGTCGCAACCTATCTTCTTACTACTAGCTACCATTTTATAATATTCTTCTACTTCATCCAAATGTTTCGAGAGGTTTGTTAAAGGCATCATAAGTATATGTTGAAAGGGGTATATCTAATATGATAAACCCTCTAGCATAATTGCATTTCATACATTACAGGGCACCAGTCCTTTTTCCTCCCTTAATCTGCTGCTTCTAGTTCATTTGTTTCATTATTGTTCAGATATTTTGTAGTCCCTTAATCTTAAAGGTTCAGCATATTATCCGAGGGTTGAATCTGGACCAGATTTCCACCCTAAGGGACGAAGAACGCCTCACAAATTGTGCGAGTTTAAATGGAAGGATTACTGCCCACCGCAATAGCTTTCGACAGCATGTGCATCAGTGCTCTACCTATTTTAGCTGGTCTTATGGGCGCAATAGGTTCCGAAATAGAAATTTCGCTGGCCTTCACTATCATATATCAGTATTTCAAGATGTTTGAGAAGGAAAAGGCCAAGGAGCTTGTTTTTTATTTTTGGTTTCTAAGACATTTGTCAACTATGAGGAATGTAAAAAAAAATTAGTGTCGACGCCGTGAGATTTTTCCTAGTAGAGAAAGGTTGTAGTTAAGTTCCTTATTACTTTGTTTTTGGTTGTATTAGTTTAATACACTCTTAGGTTTTTGGGATTGAGAGAATAGTATTCAAACATATAAACATACTTTCTACTGAAACTATGTTCTTCTATTAAAATTTGCAGATGTTTTTGTTGTTGACTATAAAGTAACTTTGGTTTCCATGACTTGGGGATTTTGTTGAACGTGTTCTTATTTTTATTTTACAAATTACAAGTTGCACCGTCTTTGGGATATATATGATTCAAATTGCATCGTGCGGATATTGATCTTGAAACTACGTAATATGATTCAAAACAAGTTTTAAGTGTATCTTTTTAAAACTTTATTGAGTTGAGAATCACTAAAACATGAGTGAATTGTAAAAAATAATTTCCATGGAGTTAATGATCATTTAAAACAATCTCGACATTTTAGTTAATGAATGTGTTAATCTTATCACAACTAAGAATAATCTCATTATGTCTTAAGTCGTTCTTATATTATGTGAGTGTTTATATTCTTTAAATGACTCGTAAATATAAACTTTTACGATGAAAGAATCCCTCTTTCCTCTAAAACATCTTTCAATGAAATATAAAGTTTTCTCTAGCAATATACAAGTTGAATCAAGGTCTCCCTCGTAAGTAAAACAACCTTGTATCACTTATCTCAACTACTCGTTTGACGATCTCTCATTGTATTGACGAGCACCTTGGACTTCCTCCAGTTGCTCACCAATGACCTCCTATCACCGCTATGTCTAGCATGTTGAACTCCCTTCAAGTGTTGATCACGACGTCCCATCGGCTATAGAAAAGTTATGTGAGTTGTTGTTCAAATAATGTCTCTCCTTGGCTGCATCAAGCTCGGTGTAAACTGATCCTCGGAAAGATTCAAATAAAATATAATATAAAGGGACTCAAACTCTCCCTATATTTTTTTCTCTAAAAGGTATTTCTAAATAATACAAGAATGAAGATTATTTAAAGGTCTTGAAAGCTGATGCCTTTTTAAAGAAAGAATTACCAAAGATCTTTTCGTAACATGGATGATCGTAGGCCAAGAGGGCTGGTGTATTTTTAAGGAAAGAATTTCCAAAAATCTTTTTTTTTTTATCTTTAATAACATGCAGGCTAAGAGAGTTGATGCTTTCTAAAGAAAGCATCTTCAAATATCTTTCCTTAATTTGACTTGATCTTCTTTCCAAACTAATTTGATTGATTTGTTCCTTTAATAAACAGACCTTCTTTCCCAAATGCCTCCTTCTAATGAAGATCTCGCCAGTAATATATTTTCATTAAATAAATTAATATCAACCATCTTAAAACATAATCAAATCAACATAATCCCAATGGACTTGGGCAGTTAGTTTAATTAGTCAATGATGAAAGTTAGCTGTTGGAACATCAAACTTGGACACAGTCAACTAAACATGCTTGTGATCAATTATATCAATTCAAAAACTACTTTACTATTATAATCAATCAATCAAGAAACACAGTCTCAACCAATTGGGTTGTTAGTCCAACATGCTCATATGCAAAAATTATGTCTCTATTGTTTGAACAACAACACACTTTGAACTGTTTGTAGTTACGATTACTCTATTATTGTTATTATAATGCACATGAGCACACATGTTGATACAATGTAAAGATGACTCAACTTCTCGTCTACTATCTCTGGATGGTTCGAACTACTCATCCTCTAGTGATGATGAAAATGAGCCATAATCAGGTAAGGAACTGTTCTAACAAATACTTTTGAAATTTGCTGATACTAATCTTTCAGATGGCGAAGGAGCTCCTACATATGAAAAAATGTATAGCACGATAGAACAGGTGGCAGAGAAATGCTTTGAGGTAACTCGAACCAACAAGAGACTTAAAGCCAAAATCAAGGAACTCGCTGAATCTGATAAACAAACCTTTCAAAAGCAGAAAGATGCTGATTACTTGCGAATAAAGCTCTCTTAACTAAGGGAAATGAATGCATGACTGCATGAAAGATTGAATGAATATTATTTACTCAACAAGGAGCAAGAGGATAATTTATTGTAATCTACTGTTCAAACAACCACATTCGATTTCAAAAAAAAAAGAAGAAGAAGAAGAAGACAGCTCAATAAATTTGTAATGATAAAAACCAAACTATTGATATTTTGAAAAATGAATTATTTCATGTGTAGAGAATTTTTAGAGTAAAAGACAATGAAGTAAAAGCCCTAAAATGAGAACTTTCTTGAGTTACAGAGGACAATATAATCATCACAAATAAGTTGAACGAAGCAAATCAACCTATGAGCTGGCTAAACCATGAAAAGAAACAAAGTTTAATGAACTGATTAGAAGGGGTAAGAGACCTACCAATTATGATGGTGTGGGATTCATTCCAAATGGAAACACCAACATGGTCAAAGCAAATCTCAGTGTTCCACCAGTGCGTGTTCAAGCATCTACCCCAAAAGTTTTCAAATAGAAACCAGTCTCCATGACTCATAATCCCACTAAAATGTTTAGACAAAATGGTTTTGTTCCCAAATGTTACTACTGTAGCATTCATGGTCATATTTGGCCTAAATGTTAACGGAATATATCATGACCTTTCAACAGGTAAATTGGGTCATGGGGTTTTAAAGGGTTCACTTTGAAAACACCTAGAACTAAGGTTTATGTCAAGAAAAAATTTTAAACAAAAATTTGGGTAATAAAAGATGAGTTTAGGAGTTACTCAAGCATTTGTGTCGTCAAAGCTAGACATAAGTAAGACTTGATAATTTGATAATGGTAGTTCACGTCACATGATATGAATCATATCATTATTGAGTAATATTGTTCCAATTTATGACACGTATGTTACTTTTGGTGATGGGGCTAGAAATAAGATAAACTTTATGCGTTAGAGATTTACCCAATTTTGATGATATCTTGCTTGTTGAGAATTTAAAATCTAACCTCATTAGTATTATCCAATTGTGGGACCAATACATGAGTGATAGGTTCAACAAAGAAATATGTTGTGTTTTTGATAAACCTAATCAAATTGTTCTAACAAGGAAAAGATCTGCAAGTAATTGACATGTGTTGGAACAAGATGATTCGTGTCAACTTACATCCTTTGATGAAACAGAAGTATGGCATAAAAAACTTGGACACATTAATTACACTCATTTGTTTAATTTATCAAGTACAGGTGATGTGAGAGGAATGCCCAAATTAAAAAAAGAATTAAGGAATTTATAGGCCATGTCAACTGGGCAAACAAATAAGAGAAAACCATCCATTGGTGCAGTAAATCATGGAACTGCCCCCACCTGTTAAGACATAAAGTTTTGATGGTCAAAGATTCATCTTTGTATGTGTTGATAATTTCTTCAGATTCACATGGGCTGAATTCTTATGGGAGAAATCTGAATCATTTGCTACATTCAAGAATTTATGTTTAAAACTTGAAAAAAAAAATGGTGTTCCATTGTTCGAACCATATCTCAATACTGGTGGGCTGAAGTTGTAAATGAAATTGGTTATCTAATTAACATTTTGTTCCGTAGACCAGGTATAAGGGTCACTTCTTATGAGATATGGAGGGGGAAGAAACCAAACTTAATTCGTTTCCACATTTTTGGTTGCACGTGTTATATCCTCAACGATCATGACCATCTTGGAGTCTTTGAGACAAGAAGCGATGTGGGATTTCTTCTAACATATTCATATAGCTCACGTGTTTATCGTGTATACAATTTATGCACCAAGATTGTGATGGGATTAATAAATCTTGTTTAATTTCACTGTTCGTATATGTACAGGCACTAAACAAAGTGATAATGGCTCATCTGGCCTCTCTCCTACAAAAGTTGTTCGAAACAAAACTCCGTACGAGGCGTGGCACAAGCAAAAGCCCAAAGTTGATCATTTGAAAGTTTTTGGTAGCATTGCATATGCTCTTATTCCATCCCAAAAACGTGGAAAGTTTGGCGAGAAAAGTGAAAAACTTGTCTTTATTGGCTATAGTGATGAGTTCAAAGGTTATCGCTTGTTGGATCCTTCGACGAATAAGATTATATTTTCACGAGATGTTGTCTTTGATGAAACAAAGACTTGAGACTGGAATGAAAAGGAAACAGAGACGATCTCTTATCATGATCCAACAACATCTCACACACAAAGCATTCAGCAAACTTATGATCCTGCTCCTGCTTCAAGGATTGATGATGAAGACGAAAGTCCTCCAAGGCGAACGCGTTCTCTTCGTGAGATTTATGAATCAACCGAGCGTGTTTTGTTTGCAAGTGAACCTCAAACTTTTGAGGAAGCTTCAAAGGAAGAGTATTGGACAAAAGGAGATGAACGAAGAGATGTCGACCATCGAGAAAAATCAAACGTGGGAACTCGTTGATTTACCGACCGGTAAGAAAACTATTGGAATCAAGTGGGTTTTCAATATAAAATACACCGAAGATGGTTCAATCCAAAAACACAAAGCTCGGCTCCCAACAGCTTGGAATTGACTTTACCAAAACTTTTGCTCCAGTCGCAAGGATGGAAACAATCTATACTGTTCTTGCATTAGCTGCTCAGTTGGAAGTGTTTGTTTATCAACTTGACTAAAATCGGCTTTTCTAAATGGTGAAATCCAAGAAGAGATTTTTGTGGAGCATCGAGAAGGATATAAAATCGAGAGCCATGTAGAGAAGTTTGTCGGTTGAGATAAGCTCTTTACGGGCTAAAATAAGCACCTCGATCATGAAATAGCAAAATAAATAGCTATTTCATTGAAAACGACTTTAATTGAAGCCCGAGTGAGTCATCTCTTCATGTGAAAAATGCTAGTGATGATTTTCTTGTCGTATGCCTATATGTGGATGACCTTATTTATTTTGGCACCAATAAAGGCATGGTGGAGGAATTCAGGAATAAGATGATGAAAGATTTCGAGATGACCGATTTGGGATTCATGCAGTATTTTCTTAGAATCCAAGTGAAGCAAAGTCAAGGAAGAACTTTTCTAGCTCAAGAAAAATACATTGATGATCTTCTAAAAAAATTCAACATGAGCCATTGTAAACCTATCTCTACTCCTGGCATAAAATGAGAGATTTCAAGCTCATGATGAGTCTACAAAGATTGACGAAACAATTTATCGAAAGTTGATCGGTTCGTTGCTCTATCTCAGCACGAGGCCCGACATCACTTACTCGGTTAGTTTGTTGTCCAGGTTCATGAATGCACCAACCAAAATTCATTTTGCAGCTGCTAAAAGAATTTGAATATACTTGAAAGGAACAAAAATTCAAGGCATTGAATTTAAAAAAGAAAATAATTGCAAGCTTGTTGGCTACACAGACAGTGATTGGACCGGATCAGTTGATGATCGAAAAAGAACTTCCGCTATATTTTTTGTCTTGGTACAAATGTGATTTCTTGGAGTTAGAAGAAAAAAAATAGTAGCTTTGTCTTCAGCTGAAGCGGAATACATAGCAACTACTGATGCAAGTTGTGAAGCGGTTTGGTTGAGGAGAATTTTGGAAGATTTGAAGTTCGATCAAAAAGAGTCAACCACAATATATTGTGATAATATGTCTACAATCGCAATGACGAAAAATCCTTTTTTTCATGCTAGGTCCAAGCATATCGAGCTTAGACATCATTTCATCCGAGAGTTGGTAAATGAAGGAGAAATTTTGTTGGAGTTCATAAGCACTGATGATCAACCGATGGATATTTTAACGAATGCGGTGACAATCGAGAAATTTAAAAAATTCAAGAAACACTTAAGATTACAAATTAAGAGGGGGTGTTAAATGATAGTTAATTTCCCATCTTTAATATTGGGAATACGAAGCATTAGGAGATGAATGGATTCATGCAAAGGGAGGATGAATAAGGCTCTTTGACTTCATTTTCATGACTCTTGAATAACCTTAACTTTTTATATTCATATTCATGTTTCTAAAATGATTATTTGTTTAATATAAATAGAAGTGTCTTGAATAACCTTAACTTTTTATATTCATGTTTCTAAAATGATATTTATTCAATATAAATAGAAGTGTCTTGAATAACCTTAACTTTTTATATTCATGTTTCTAAAATGATTATTTGTTTAATATAAATAGAAGTGTCTTAAATAACCTTAACTTTTTATATTCATGTTTCTAAAATGATCTTATGTTTCTAAAATTAGATGTACGGTAGCAACAAAAATAAAAACGTAAGTTTTGTGTTAAAAATTAGTTAATAAATTAATACAAACAAAATTATGCATATTATAAACTTGCGCTTCGTAAAAGTAAGTCTGTCCTCACTAACGGTAAGAAACAAAATAGAGAGAATTACATCATCACAAAACTTGAGTATTGCTCATGCAAGTGAATTTTTGTTCCGATTTTGTTTTTTCTTTTATCAAATTTGTATTCCGATTTTGTTTTTTCTTTTATCAAATTTGTAAATACAGATTTTATTTGGTCTTTAGTTCAATAGCTAGTAATCGTTTTGGTTTTTTTTTCTTACAATATATATCCTCACTTTAAAAATCTAAATTAAAGAAGTGTGGTTTTTTTTTTTCTTACAATATATATCCTCACTTTAAAAAATCTAAATTAAAGAAGGTGGGCGGAGCAGTGGAGTTGGGTCATCCCGATGAACGGGTCCTAGGACTTAGTTTGCTCCGATTCCCAGCTTTTGCCCAGTCTGGTGTGTGAATACCTCTACCATTTGTCCGAAGACGCCGCCAGATTTTGTACCAATTGTCAGGTTGTTGGCTCTGCCCAGGATGCGACCAGACTCTTACTTTGTGAGGCCACAACCATTGTTATGAGGAAATGTTTTTATTTGCTAGGGATTACCCCTGTCTACAAAATTAAGTCTAGTACAATTGAAATATGCATATTATAAATAAAATCAATTTGAATTTATTGAAATTTTGGACCATATTTACCTAAACCTGTTCGATGTTAAAAGTAGGTGCTTTTTGATTTATGCATGACCTGTTTTATTACAATTCCATATCCCCACATAAAATCAAAGATGTATGTAATCCACTCTTTCTCTAGATAATAATTGATTGTACATAACTTAGTTAAACAAACCGAAAAATTGATTTCAGAAACTAACTACATGCATGTTTAATTAATTAAATAAGCTTCTTCTTCTCAAAGAAGGACTTGAGATGCCATAGCTGCATCCCTGCCACGGACAGGCAAACGAGAATCGATAGGAGACTGAACCAAAACATTTTGGAGTTGGTCGATCTGTTCAGTTCCTGCATCTGCTCTTCCCTGCAATATGTTATCATCATATCGACACATTATTAGTTGAAACATTCGGAAATCTAATATATTTATTATTACAAGTGAAAAACGTGGCAAATCAATTTTTTTAAAGTTAGATATCACCTTTCCCGTAGATAAAACATCTCGTCGTGAATGGATTGTACCGTATCAAACATTTTCTTCAGTTCTAATTCCATTAACTGCAAAGCCACCCAGAGTTCTCAACAAAGCTATTTTGGAAATGATATTACAAATTGTTCGGATGGATCGAGTAGGGGAAAATTTTTAGTCTTTCAGTGGTTTTATAAAAATATGTTGTTTCATTTATTTGATATCTTTTCAACTGTGTATTTTCTTAAATATAGAATTCTAAAGGGGTCAGCGAATCCAACAAAGAGTTTTAGTCGAGGGAGTTTAACGCTATCGCGTAGTGAAGTTGACGAGATTGCCTCCGGCAATGTCATCTTCCATCCGTTTGATTATTTGTATACGGTTGAGGAGGTACAATTTTTGTTTATTTGAGTTGTTAGATTTTTATTTTTTATTTTTGGTGTTTAGATTTTTATTACAGTAATTATATTTTCAATACAGCTGTGTACTTTTTGGATTTGTGCTATCGTTGGTTCTTTTATTGATGATTGGTGGTACAACGCATGCACGAAGTGCCATCGGATGCTTGAGGAAGATGGGAATGAGTTTAAGTGTGGGATTTGTAAGCAGGTTTCGTCGGGAGTCTTTAGGTGAGGAATTATTTTACTAAAGTAAATGATTTGCAAAATTAATTGGTCATTTAGACAACTTTTTAATATCAAGTTTGTCTTCGTATGAAGGTACAAAGTAAGGCTCGAAGTTTTGGACTCCACAGCTAATGCATCCCTGCTATGCTGGGATCGGGAGGCTGAGAAATTGATCGGGAGGTCTTGCCACGACCTTCGGGTTGAATTCTTGGAGGTGGGATATAAATATTTATAACTTTTGCCTTTCGTTATTTGAACAAAGATAATGTGGTATTCTTTTGTAATGTAGAATCGCACCGACGATGATCTGCCGGAAGATTTGCTCAAGCTTATTAATCAAACAGTTCTATTCAAGGTCAAAGTCAGTTTGGGTCAGATTCATAATGAATCAAGCACGTTTTCTGTTGTGCGACTAATTACTGACCCATCTCTGGTAGCCAAATACAACAAGTGGACCATCGAAGATGATGTGAGTTAGAGTATTTTTCAAAATTTGGGTTTTAATTATTTTTGACCTGTTTTAATTTTATTGAAAATTAATTCGTGTTTCTAATCTTTTTATTTTATTGAAGGAGTCGGACTTTCTGACTTTGATATAAAGGGAGGAGATCGGTAATGGGATAGTAAGGAAGTCGAACGCTTATATTTTGGTTCCAAATACGAAATAAAGTTTTTGAAATTATATGCGTTGATTGATTTTAAATTGAAACAATTGAACAGGACGCCTGTTCCGAAGATGAGGTTACTACTCCCATCAAAAAATTTGAAGTCGTGGAACTGGATGGAGATAGTTCGACCGTGAGGGAGCTGATGTTCGATGGCGATGGGGTTGATTCCACTTCTTCGAAAACATCTAGGGTTCTATCCAAGGATGGGAAATCAATGCGTAAAGAAGTCCTTTCCTTCGAAGAATGCTGTGACGAAGGGGTTGATGAGGAGGATGAACCAAGAATCGGTGGAGTTGTTCATGACGATGAGAATTAAAACGTTTATTAGCTATTTATTATATTATTTTTTTAAGTTTGGTTTATTATGAAGTTGGATTAGTTTTGGAAGTTGATTTTGACACTTTGGGTTTATTTTGAAGATCGATGAGAAGACAATATATTATTTGACATTATTTATTATTTATGTGACTTAAAAATCTGATATTTTTCGGATTTTTAATTACTAATAAAGTCATTCTATTATTATTAACTTTTGTGTTTAGATGAAATTACAAATAGTGTATAACTTCACGTGAATGTGTATGTTGCTTCATCTTTTATAAGGGTAGTTTAAAAGATGGATGCCTATGTATAAGAGCTTTTTTGGGTTGTTTAAAAGATGGTTGCCTAGCGTGTAAGGGTTTTTGTGTGTTCGATTTTGGGGTAGTGTGTTTATTATCTAGGACATGAATTATTTATCTAGAGAATAGATCAAATAGAACAATCTTATAAATTAAAAACGTAACTAATATACACAAAAACATTCGCATAAATTAAAGAAAGTTTCAATGAGTTATATAAGAAATAAACTAAAGAGAGTAACATAGCACTGTTTATTGGAAAATATATATTTAACGCATACTGTGATAATCAACGATATTAGTGACAAATTTGTAATAAGAAAGTTAAAGTACATGTAATCAATCTTTCTGGATAAAAATAAACATAATCAATTACTTGACTGATGTATATGTTTTAGTAAAATTTTAGAAGCTACCGTGTTTCTTATTGTACAAGTATTTTGAAAAAATAGAATATTAATTTAGTTAAAAAATATATTAATATTAATATTTTGAAAGGTTGTAGATCATATGTTTTCCTTAATATCCAAATTGTATAAACTCTTTAAACTTATTAAATTACTCAATTATTATGCACCCTAATAATTGTAAAAGCTTTTGATACTAGATATTTAAAAGTAGAAATGAATATTTTATATTTTGCGGTGCAATTGTTAGAGATTTTTTCCTATTTAATAGAATCATGATCACCGAAAATTCTGTTTAAAAGATAAGTTTTATGTTTAAAGATAAGTTATATGGTTATCTCTTAACTATAAAATATTAAGATTTAATTCGTATCTTACTAATTTTTAAAGGATTTGTATTTTCTATTTTTGAGAATCCTAATAAACGAAGATTATATTTAGAAGATAAGTATTATGGTTATCTTATAACTACTAACTATAAAAATATAGATACGTATTTTACATATTTAAAAAAAGATTTTGTTCTAAATATCTCTCTGCGTGCCTATAAGATTATCTATAACTAACCCTAATATCATAAATTTATGATTATGTCGCCGACAACTCAATTGGGTTTACACTATTGTTAAAAGAAGAAACACGCATACATACATCTGAAAATAAACACATAAATACATCTGAAAATAAACACATAATGAATAATAATACATTTGGAGCAACGCATTGGTAGTAAACATTATGGGGAGGGAGGCCGATACCACACGAAAAAGGGCACAAACAGACAGAACAATAACAGGTAATTTTTTTTATGCTTTAAATTTAATATCATTATGAATCATTCGTACCTGTTTTCCTGTCAACCCTTTAAATCTGCAGTTAGTAAATTACAGAAATTAGTAACATATTTAACTTTTTATTAATATATTATTAGGTATTTTTGAAAAACTTAAAGGAATCATGTGAATAAAGTTTTTTTAACCTGTTTAGCAGCAGTCCTATGAGTTGTGTCTCCTGGGATTGTGTCTTTGCCAGTTTTCCTGAATCTGTGAGGCAGCAATACATAGTTAGTATTAAATTATATTTTATTAAGTATATGATCTATTTGTATAATGTTAAGATGGACAATGTGGTACTTATCTTTTTTCCTGCTGTGTTTCTTATCTAGAGTACTATGTTCCCTTACCTGCATAAAACATCAAACATATACAAATTAATATTGCACTGTAAATATAAAACAGTAGATTATATAGTTCGATGCTCAAATGTTAGTTTTCAAAAAGATATGTCTTTATTTGTGGCGTTGTTACACCTACTTAGACCCTGTACTCCATTCAGAGGCATTATCATACTATGATAGGTCATGTCAGGTTTCCAGCCGATAAACTTTGACATATCTTTAAAAAGAAATTCAAGTTGTGAAAGTATGAATCTTATTATGTGCAGAAAGTTTCTTTGTGTACTTATCTTTGTTCCTGAATCTGTTGAATGCTATTGCTTGCCTCCTCCCTTTACTGAGTAGCTTTTTCCAATATGAAAGTGAATTATGTTAAACTTCTTTAACTTAAGTAAATAAAATAGCAATGAGACAACTTTGAACATAACACACTTAAGAGAAACATGTTAACTCTGTAGACATACTAAAATAGAATAGCAAAGTTTACTAATTTGCTGAGCATAAATTGTTTTATATAAATACATTTCTTTATAAAAACAACCCATATATCAACAGATAACAGATTAGGCTTTCAGTGGTTACATAAAAAAACCTGCCATGTAGATCAAACAGCATGCATAACATTGTATTAGAAAACACTCCATATAAATCAACAAGCAATCATCTTTGTTTAAAGATTTAAAACTTCTAAAAAATGTACTGCTCAGCCAATCATTGAAGAAAAAACACCAAACATTAGTGATTCGAGCTTTTGTGTGTGCCTACTTTATAAATAATTGTCAGAAATTTAATAGCTCACCCGCAAAATAACGGGATCGCGTGTAGGTTTGACAAGCTTAACTCGAGTCGTCTCTCAAGGACTGACGTTTGGAATTTTTAATGTTTGTTTAATCACAATGTTTAACACGAGAACTTGTATAAATTTGGTTTTTGAAAATTATCAACTACTAATAAATTTAAAAGCATCAACTATTTATTTTAAACTAACTAGTTTATTCTAATTAATTAACTAAAGCTTCAAACTAAATTATCTAAGAATTATTAATCTAGGATTTTTTTAAAGCAAATAAATTCTAAATTAATTATCTAGCATGCATGAAATACTACGAATTAAACTAAACATGTGATTCTCAAGAACAATAAGATCAATCTCAAAGTTCTCAAGTAATAACATAGCAATAACCTATTATCAACTAATTATCAAAACTAAAGCAATAATTAAATTAATCWTGAACAAATCATCACCAAGCATGAACAAGAGAATAAACGCAGCGACTAATTAATATTAAAAATGAAATTCTAAGGTTCAAACGCTCAGCGATTCAACGGTTCAAACGATTCGAAATAAATTAACGAAACTATAAATTCAAACAAAATAATTAAACATAAATTATATAGAATTAAACTAAGAATAACTAGAGTTTATAGAACTTATAAAGTAGCTAAAGGTGCTGAAATTGCTCTGAGAATCCGGGTTGTAGATGGTTGATCTTGGTCGAGAAATCGGAGATTGAACGAACGTCTTCGTCTTGGTGCTTCGGGCCTTGAATCTTCGACTTAGATCTTTAAAACATGTTGTAGGGTGTTGAAAATAGGTTTCTCAACCCTAGGTAAGTGTCTTAGGTCGTGGTTGTTTTTTTTTTATCCGAAACATGAAGGGTTTATATAGTTATTTCATGACTTGGCGCACAAGAAACCCTAAAATCGCGAAACTGGGCCGTCGCATCGACGGTGAGTCGACTGACGCAGGCAGGCTCTCGGCGGCAACGCAGCCTGGGCGCTCGCGTCGACTGACGCGTGCTTGGATCGACGCTTCAGAAATTTGCGTCGACCTAGTGTCGGTCGACGCGTCTAGGATCGATGCTTCAGAAAGTTGCGTCGGCCTTGCGTCGACTGACGCGGATCATGGCTCGCGTCGACGGAGCGTCAGTCTATGCGACAGAGCGTTTGTCTCTGTTTCTCGATCTTTTGCTACTCGTTTCACCGGAAAGCTTGTTCTTCTATTCTTGAACATCGAACTTCGTCTATTACGTGCTAAACTCTTCCGGTTACTTAGCTGTAAAGTAAAAAATCACAAATAATCACTTATTTGCATCAATCTAGGTCAAAAAGCGGTAAAATAAGCTGAGAGTACAAATATACGAATTAGAGCTTAAACTACCCAACTTATACCAAAAACAATAAGAAAAACAAGCTATAATACTACTAAAAATAAGGACAAATATGTGCTAATCAACTACCCCACGTTTAATTGGTTTGTTCGTCCTCGAGCAAACGATAGATTCAAAGTATAACAAGAAATAAAATCAGCTCAAGCAATGAGTCGTGCTATGCTACATACATAATTTTGAAAATATATATACATGTAACGCAACATCAAACACTCCACCCTTATTACATTGTCGCTCCGAAAACAAAATCATGCATCCTCTCAAAAGGGTAATATATAGGGGTGTTCACTCAAAAGAACTCAAGCATTGATGCATAGGACGTGTATACGCTCAAATCATACAAATACAAGCACAATAAACAAGAACCGAAAATAAATCTCTTTTCAATCGCAAATTAAGTGTGTTATCGACTAAGAATCAGAAAAGGTCTTTTCGGGTTGTAATGTAAGGCTCTTTGGACGGGTATGGAATATATAAGTCGTGTGGCTAAATAACTCACCCAACCTAATCTAATCACGAAGCATTTTGCTTCACCTCGTTCTAAAATAAAAACCTCACTTAACTCTCATAACGTAACCTTTATACATAGGCTATTTCGCAACTCGTAACTCTAAAACCGACTTGAAGCTCAAACCACTTAAACACAATTGAAGCTCATGATATGCTTCTTATTACAACTAAACTCTTTGCCTTTAAACATTAGGCTTCATAATAACATAAACAATAAAACACAAGCCTTATTAGCGCATAGGCAATGACTTAACACGATTCACCATCCTTCTTTTTCTTTCTCTTTTTTTATATATCCCTTTTTATTCTCTTTTTTTTAATGGGGTTCCTCCTTTTTTATGAAGGATGGTGGACCTTAATTACAA
>BMAC01000723.1:504005-563938 GCA_014905375.1 Phtheirospermum japonicum | reverse complement strand
CAGCTTATTTTACCGCGTTTTGACCTAAATTGATGCAAATAAGTGATTATTTGTGGTTTTTCACTTTACAGCTAAGTAGCCGGAAGAGTTTAACGCGTAATAGACGAGGTTCGATGTTCAAGAAGTGAAGAACAAGCTTTCCGATGAAACGAGTAGCAAAAGATCAAGAATTGGAGACAGACGCATAGTCGCGTCGACTGACGCGACCGTCGACGCACCGTCGACGCGAGCCATGCTAGCGAGTCATGACCGCGTCAGTCGACGCTCCGTCGATGCTACTTGATGAAGAGTCGATGTCGACGCACCCCGTCGACGCACCCGCCCAGCTGACGCGCACACCTACTGACCAGACCTACCGAGCACTGCCGATCAAGTCTGCCGAGTCCCGCTGAGCGCCAGCGCGTGTCAGTCGATGCTCTGTCGATGCACCGTCGACGCGACGGCCCAGAATTCGGAAATTAGGGTTTCTTGCGCGCCAAGACTTGTTATATCTATATAAACCCTCATTATTTCGGGTTTTGGGGAGAGAGCGACCAGAACACACGACCCCCTAGGGTATTTTAGATGAAAATAACAATAATCCCACATCTCATAATGAGATTTGAAGACGGAGATCAAGGATCGAAGAACAACGCGTCCAAAACATCAAATTCGAGTTCGGGATTCATTCTTCGCCCAAGATCAACGTTCAAACTCCGGAATAGCTGGAGATTTTTAGCGCTTTCATTAGTTACAATAAGTACTCTAAACTCTTAGATAATTCGTAGTTAATTTCTTAGTTCAATTCTTAGTTAATTGCTTAGTTAATGCTAGAACTAGTTTACTTAGTTAAATCGTTTCATGTTTGGATATTGGTTTAATTTAGTTTATTCATGCGAGTTGATTTATGCTTAGTTATTCGCTYCTCTTAGATTCATATGATACATTGCTTAGTGGTAATTTCTTATYCTSATGCTCTTAGATTCGTTAATTAGGTTTAATTTATGGTTGCGTATTATTGATAGTTTAATTATTGCTCGTAGTTGATAATCTAGTTAGAGTAATTAGTTTAATTAGTTTTAGTTTAATTATTGCTTTAGTTATAATGATCAAGTAGTTTAAATTATTGCTCATAGTTGATAATCTAGTTAGAGTAATTAGTTTAATTAGTTTTAGTTTAATTATTGCTTTAGTTATAATGATCAAATCAATCTCTTTTAAAACCCCAAATGTATATGTATTTTATTCTAGTTGGAAAATTTGAGAAAAACATCCGAAAAACCGAATAGTTGTTTCCTCGAGAGATACGACTCGAGTCAAACTCATCACCTTACAGTTACCTCGTACACTTGCGAGCAAACTGACGTGTTTTAAATTAATTTATTAAAAAGGGGTGCACAAAAGTTTGAGTCACTAATACATAGATATTCTCAAACACAAGATGCAACTAAGATGCTAACCTAGCCACTAACAATGGCGACGGAGGGGAGGGCGTCCTAGATAGAGGAAAATGACTAGTCGCCGCTGCCGTAATCACCGAGGAAAATTTGCATTTAGAGACACACCAGATTCAGAACTAAAATGGTGAGTCAAGATGGAGAATGAACGGATGACATTCTCTAGGGCTTTGGAGGATCCAATAGCAAACCGAGTAGCCTTGGAAGCGGATCGGGACGAGGCGAGAGTGCGAAGCTGGATAGGGATCCCTCTAAACATGATTAAGATCCATTATGCCGCCCGATTGGTTAAGGTTCTGCTGTGAGGTGGCCGGTGTGTGAGACTGGCGGGGAGAACGGAAAGGGAGAGACGAGAGATGGATCGGCGAAGAGGAAGGGGTTAGGGCAAAATGGGGGGATTCCCTTTTTTTAATTTTTTTTTATTACATTCCAGAACATCTCTAGCAAAGGCGTTCTAGATAATATGGTATACTATAACGCTCTTTTCGAAATACATTCTAAATAATACGATATACCAGAACGTCTCTTTTAAAAACGTTCAAGATATTGAATTTACCAGAACGTCTTTTTTAAAGACGTTATGATATCAAATATACCAGAAAGTATTTTTTAAAGACGTTCTAGGTATTTAATATACCAGAACGTCTTTAAAAAAGACGTTTTAGTTAGTGACTCTTTTATTATGAAAATGCCATTGGCTGATATTTTATAAAGGACCCTTCAGATGCGTTCTAGAATGTCTGTTCTAGAATGTTTTTTTTTTTTTCTGTACTAGTGCATAAAACACATATTTTCCATGTATTAGCTATTAAGAGTTTAACAATCACCACTCATTAAAATGCATGTTTTTATATGTAATTTATAAGTGTGTATTATATAAATTATAATCAAAACTAGCTACACCTCAAGATATATTGTCATATTTATACTTATTCTAAGGCAATTCCTTGACTATATTATGAACCACAAAACTTATGATATTTTATTTATTTAGGGCATAATTCGGTCCATTTCAAGAACTGAGTTTTAGACCATTGAGGGGGAGGGATGAACCCCCACCTCTTTAGTCTTCCCTAATGATGAAGCAAGCATACTCTCTCTCTTCTAATGAGATCCAGTAAGTCTGACCAAACTCAACCAATCACATGTGGTCTAGCATAGACTCTTTGGCTCGTACGACCTGAGCATTAACATGACTTGAGCCAAATTTATTTACTTGAATATTTTTTTAGTTAACGATTAATTAATTATATATGGGTTCTTGTATATTAATTATCTATACCAATGACTGATATTAAGACTTAAAGCTTGAAATGCACAAAAAAATGGTGTGAAATGCATATTAGTAATTTATTACTTTTGATTTTAAATTTAATTGTAACATATATATGGAGCAGTTCATGTGATGAGACCATACCTAAATTGAGAACTAGGGACAAAACTCAACCTTTAGTTGAACATATTTGGACAGCTAATATTAATTAAAATTAGAATAGACATTTTTTTAATTTGGAATGTTGCGGCTTGAATAGTCAAAGTGAAAGTATTATGGTATTCTAAGAGGAGAGAGAAAATAATGAAATCCCAATGACTTCATTTTCGTTTTAAACTCTAATCCAAAACTCGTAAGTAGCATTGTGTCCCATAATCAGCAGTGCAGTTTTTGCATAAGTAAACAGTCTTCATCGCTATTAGTAGTAGTAGTAATAGCGTATAAGTAGCAGTGCAGTTGTATAAGTAGCAGTCGCAGTTTATCTTATATACAAATATCACCTTGTCGCATAAGTAACAGTATCCGTAGCTATAAGTAGCAGTAGCAGCAGTGCATAACTAGCAGTGCAGTTTGGCTGCAACAGTTAATATTGGAATCCATGCACCATAGAGTTACAAACAATGTAATATGGATTATGTTAAATTGTTGCTACTGAAAACTATAGTAACTAAGCAAGGGCACTGCATGGTATGCATTAGTTTTATTTGTTTCATTATAAAAAAAATTCCACCATTGTTATACTTCATAAATCATAAAGTACATAACTTGAAATTTCTCATTAACATTCTGTTATGGTTAGGCTTAATGGGTAAATTTTCTAGAATTGTTCTGGAATTTATTTGTAATTTTTCTGCTGAATGGTGTAACTATCTTAGAGATAAGAAGAGATAGTAGAATGCTTGAGGAAGAAGATAGAATTGGAATGTAGTTCTTGCTTGTTTATTCCCATACTGCAACTCATACATAAATACTAAGAGGGGGGGACCAAAAGCATCCAAGCTTGATCCACCCTTTAAGGAATCATGACCAATTAAAACATGACACTTGCACAACTAAAATCAAAAGGTGTACTTATGCCACAATGCATTAATACTAATATAAGCCCAAGTCTTAAGAATTAAAAAGGCCCATTGGTCATTCCTTTAAACGACACAGTTCCTCATCCGGCCCAACGTCTTCAGCCCGTGCCTGCCCAACATCTTCAGCCCGCGCCTGCCCGATTACTTCAACCCGACCAGAATTACACTTAGTGGCACTTATCCCCTCCATTATTGAACTGATATAACAATCTCCAAACCTTAATAGCTTTTCCTTTTCCACCTGCGAGAACGAAGCCCTCAAATTCATGATAATACCCTCCCCATTTTGAGATCCTTGTCTCAAAGGATCAAACTTTGGAAATTCCTTGCGTAGATAACCCTCATCCTCCCAACTTAAGCCCCCTTCTTCACTGTAACACCATTTAATTAGAAATTATTGTACAATCTCTTTCTTTCTTCGTACTAATCGTTGAGCGATTGATTCTGCAGGGCGAACCAGAAATTCTCCATCTTCACTTGTGTCCGGTAGTTAAGAGCATGGAATTGGACGCACTGTGGGACTGAGATTCTTTTTCATAAGAGACACGTGGAAAACCGGGTGGATATGGGCATTTTCCGACAACCTCAAACGGTAAGTTACTTCTCCAACTCTCTCTAGGACTTGGAATAGCCCATAGAATATTGCTGAAAGTTTCAAGCTTTTTCGAAGTACAACCGAATGTTGTCTAAAGGGTTGGAGTTTTAAATATACCTAATCTCCAACCTCAAAATGCCTCTCTTTCCTCTTTTTGTCTGCAAAAAATTCCATACGCTGTTGGGCTTGCTGTAGGTTTTGTTTGAGGTCTTGAATTTGTTTTTGTCTTTCTTTAATAAACTCTGTTGTGTCCTGGGTGTGTGTAACAAATTGAGTCTCCAGAAAGGTTTGTGGGTTGATAGCCATATAGGGCTTGAAATGGGGTAGTTTTGAGGCTGGTGTGATAATTAGTATTATACCAATACTCTGCCAATAGTAACCACTTGGTCCAAGCCCTAGGATTTTGTTGAACCATACACCTTATATAGTTTTCCAAACACTGATTCACTCTTTCTTTCTGTCCATGTGTTTGAGGATGATACGCTGAGGTGAAGTCTAACTAAGTTCCAGAAATTTTGAAAAAACCCCTCCAAAAGGCACTAGTGAACACCTTGTCTCTGTCTGTCACTATATAGAGAGGTAGCCCATGTAGTTTATAGATTAAATCCAAAAACAACCTAGCTATAGTTATATCTTAGAAAGGGTGAGATAATGCTAGGAAGTGGCCATATTTAGTGAACCTATCCACCACCACTAGGATCAAATCTTTCCCAAATGACTTGGGTAACCCTTTCACAAAATCCACAGAAATGTGGGTCCAAGCTTGGTGGGGTATGGGTAGAGGTTTCAGTAGGCCAGGGTAGGCACCTCCCTCTGATTTGCTCCTAGAACAGACATCACAGTGCTTGACCCAAGTCTCAACTTCCTTCTTCATCAGAGGATAATAAAACCCCCTGCCAATCCTCTTGTAGGTAACTAGAATACCAGAATGTCCCCCATAGGCAGAGTTATGCATTTCAGCAAGGATGGTACTCTTGAGACTGGTGTTGTTCCCTACTCCTATCCTCCCCTTGAACTTAATTATTCCACCCTGTGCTACAAACTCTGGATATGACTGTTGATCCATTGATTTTGATAACAAGATTTTGGTAAAGAATTGGTCCCCGTCATACATATCTATAAATTGCTATATGGGAGTGACCACTGATATAGCTGAGTTCAGTTCTTCAGAATGATCCTGCCTGGACAGGGCATCAGCCACCTTGTTCTCTAACCCTTTTTATATTGTATCTCATATTTAAACCCTAGTAACTTGGTGATCCATTTCTGCTGCATTGGGTTCATGATTCTTTGATCCAGTAAGTGCTTAAGTGCTTGTTGGTCATTCTTAATGATGAACTTATACCTCTGTAGGTAATGCCTCCACTTTCGGATTGCCATCAGTACAGCCATAAACTCCTTCTCATAGATGGATAACCCCTAATTCTTCATACACAAAGCTTTACTCATGTAAGATATAGGCCTCCCTTCCTGCATTAGAACAACCCCTAGACCAGTGCCACTAGCATCTGTCTCCAAGATAAATGGCTTTGAGAAATATGGGAGAGCTAATACAAGTGTTGTAATCATAGCTTGCTTAAGAAGGTTGAAAGAAACCTCAGCCTCTCTAGACCACATAAAACCCTCTTTCTTGAGTAAATATGTCAAGGGTTTACTCATCAACCCATAGTCCTGTATAAATCTCCTATAGTAACATGTAAGACCCAAAGTCCCTCTAAGCTTTTTAATGTTAGCTGGTTTAGGCCAATTCACCATGCTGGTGATCTTACTAGGGTAAGTAGCAACCCCATCCTTAGAAATTATGTGGCCTAAATATTCAATTTGCTCTTGTCTAAACTGGCATTTACTCTTTTTTTTTTCAAAAAGTGAGTGTTTCCTAAGTAAGCACAAAACTGCTCTCACATTCCTATAGTGATCCTCCTTGTCCTTACTGTAGATGAGAATATCATGAAAAAAGACTAGCACTGACTTCCTCAACATAGGCTGAAAAACTTGGTTCATGAATTATTGGAAAGTAGCTGGGGCATTACAAAGCCCAAAAGGCATAACTAAAAATTTATATTGCCCATTATGAGTGTTGAAAGCAGTAAGATATCTGTCTTCAAGCCTCATTAGAATTTGAAAGTATCCTGACCTTAGATCAATCTTTGAGGAATGTTTTTCTCACTGTAGCTCATCTAACAACTCATCAATAACAGAAATTGGGTAGTGATGCTTGATAGTTAAACTGTTTAGATACCTATAATCCACACACATCCTCCATGTAGCATCTTTCTTCTTGTCTAATAGCACTGGGGAGGCAAAAGGGCTATTACTATTCTGAAAATCTCCGGCTAATACTAATTCATTCACAATCTTTTCAATTTAATTCTTCTGGATGTGAGATACTCTATAGGGATACTGGTGCTTAGGTTACTGCCTTCCTTCATCACAATTTGGTGTTCAAATCCCCTGACAGGTGGTAATCCCTTGGGCTCCTCAAATACATCCTGAAATTCCTGCAATAAGTCCTCTAGCTTGTTCTTACTGTGCTCTGTGTCAGGTTTCATCTTAATCCAGAACATCTCCTCAATCTGAGTAGTTGTCTCTTGATGAACCATTTTGAAAAGGGTAGGACCAAAAATTAGTTGGCACTCAGTAGGTGCAGTAATAGCCTGGATTTTGACCCTTTTTCCAATGAGAGTGACAGTGAAGGTCATCTGATCATAGTCAAACTCAATGGGGGTGTAAGACTTCAACCAATCTACCCCTAAAATCAAATCACAACCCTCATTAGCTAAGATTCCTTGTGAAAAGGAGAAAGAGTGCCCTGCATCTTCCATTTAAGCTCATTTACCCTGCTGGAACCGATCATCCTTTGTCCATTTGCAACATTGACTAAGATAGGTTTTGCTTTCTCTAGGGTACAGCCCAACCTCTTGGCTGTGGATTCTTGTATAAAACTCAAAATGCTCTCTGTATCAATGAGAGTGTGCAGTCTCTCCCCATCCAGAACCATTAAGCCTCATAATGGTCACCCCTCCTTCACATGATATTGAGTTCAAGGTCATTTGGATATCTTCCATGGATTCAGGGTTATCTTGTTTCTCAAACCCTTCATGCATATAATTCAATTCCTTTTCCTCAGTCATGACCATATAGGAAATCCTATTCCTACATCTGCGCCCATTTGAGAATGGTTTATCACATTTATAGCAAAGCCCTTTTTCTCTTTTGGATACCATTTCAGATGATGTGAGGTGTTTGAATTGTGGCTTGATGACATTATGAGGTGGTCTGGGAGTATCACTGGTGTCACCCCTCTTAAGGTTGAAAGGAATAGTAGGTTTGGATTGTGTTTTGAGCCTTTTGGTTAATGCCTTCAGAGTATGTAACTGCCTCTCCCCAAGTTCAATGGTCTGTTGTAAGGTCCTGGGCTCAAACATCTGCATAAATGCCTGCAACTCCTCACTCAACCCACTGATGAAATTGGGAATGAAGTATTCTTCTGAATAGGTTCTATTATTGAATAATAGCATACACGCCCTTAACTCTTCAGAATTTTCCACATATTCTGCATATGACTGTGTGTGTCTCAATTTGTTAAACTCAGCAATCACTTTAGACTCTTTAATTTCTTCAAATCTAGATGAAACAACTTCTAGGAATTGGGGCCAGGTGAGATCAAACTGTTTCATAGAAAAATGCTGATACCACTGTGCATCCTTACCTTCAAAATGCATAGATGCTAGGGTTACCTTCTGGTTGTCAGGGATATTAGGTATAAGCTTGAAATACCCACGACACTTCAAAATCCATGATCTAGGATGGGATCCATCAAGTCTAGGAAATTCTAGCTTGGGTAATGGACTGATGATGCTGGTGGAAGATTGATCTTGAATCATTCTGTGACCTGTGAATTGCTGCTTAGGGTTTGATTTTGAAGAGGACCAGCCTGAGCCTGGTTCCCCTAGGATTGAACCCTCTTCATTCTGTTTGGACCCCTTGTCCAGGTTAAGTAACTGTATCTGAATGGATGCTAGGGTTTGAGAAAGATGCTCAAATTCGTTTGTCATATGTATTGATGCCAGTGATTTTCTCCTGTATTTTCATCTCAGTTGCTTCTCTTTTTGCATCTTCTATTTGGAGGATGTGATCCAAACGCTTATAGGCTTCTTGAAAGTCCTTGAAACGAGTGATTTATGCCATTTTAAGAGGATCGAAGGCTCTGATTACCAATTGTTATGGTTACGCTTAATGGGTAAATTCTCTGGAATTTATTTGTAATTTTTCTGCTGAATGGTTGTAACTATTTTAGAGATAAGAAGAGATAGTAAAATGCTTGAGGAAGAAGATGGAATTGGAATGTAATTCTTGCTTGTCTATTACCATAATGCAACTCATACATAAATACTAAGAAGGGGGACCAAAAGCATCCAAGCTTGATCCACCCTTTAAGGAATCATGACCAGTTAAAACATAACACTTGCACAACTAAAATTAAAAGGGGTACTTATGCCATAATGCTTTAATATTAATATAAGCCCAAGTCTTAAGAATTAAAAAGGCCCATTCCTCGTTCCTTGCAACGGCCCAGTTCCTCATCCGGCCCAACGTCTTCAACCCGTGCCTTCCTAACATCTTCAGCCCGCGCCTGCCTGATTACATCAACCCGACCCGAATTACACTTGGTGGCACTTATCCCCTCGAACCGATATCATAATTTCCAAACCCTAATCCCTTTTCCTTTTCCACCTGCGAGAACGAAGCCCTCAAATTCATGACACATTCTTCCTTCCTTTTCTTCCTTTGGCTATCTTTGATACAAATATTCCCTTAATTTTGTTTTCTTTGTAATCTTTTCATTTTTCTCACCCTTTTGGTCTCAGGTACTGGTGTTCTTGCTAGTTGTAATTGTACTTTCTAGGGCTGGTTTTGGATATTGGCTTGTCTGGAAATTCGTTGTTGCTGAAAATGGAAGTGTGGATGATGGTGTAGCTCATTTTATGAAATGGTCTTTACGTGTAATTGTTGTGACATTTATCTCTCGGGTGATTTTATTCCCGATAATTCATGAATGGTTAATGTATGCCGAACAATGGATTCTCACATCTTACTAACTTTATTTTTTCTACATAGGTAGGATAAGTTATAATTGTCATACAAAATATAAGTCTGTCTAATGTCGTCACCTGCCTTCTTCATCATGTCTTTTACCTTATTATTATATATTTTCTGCTTTTTATTACTATAATATGAATATGAGTATGCTTACATGATATTATGAAAACATATTTTATATGGGTAACATTTAATTTCTCTTAGTTAACTTCATTAGGTTGCTATTTCCCGTTCAACCTTTCTAGTTTATTCGAGTTTGACTAATGACTCATATTCTTGAAAAATCCCAGGTTTCCATCTTTGAATTTTTGGCGACCTTTTAGTTTTTGCTAATTTTTTGTTTTCTCGACTTTTTTCTTTGTGTTTGTTTTTAAAGGTTTTATGTGTGTATAGAACTGTTTTGTGTATACATGTATATAATTATTTATTTCTCCTGCTCTTTTTGCAAGGTTATGTGATTTTGACATTTGATTATTTAATCTCAGAGTACACTGGATACTCCTTTGGCAACGGCACTGCTGGTTTCTCTTTTGGGGATTTACTTTTCTCTCACTTCTTTGAGGTGGCATGGCCTTGGGCTTGGTTAAGAACTTTTTCTCTCTATTACTTCTTGCTGCAAAGTGTTGGAAAGCAACATGGATATGTAAAAAACTAAAGCATTTTAAAGCTGGAAAATATGGACATTGTTTTCATACATTACAGGTAATGTTTTGCTAAATACATATATAGACCTAAACCCTAGATGCAACATAACAGCAGCTACAAAACACCTCAACGCGCAAGAAAGGGGAACCGTTGATATGAGGACAGCTGCACACGTGATTGAGTGGTGTGGATCACCTATGTACATCCATTGCATGTCAGCATGCAAGCGTCCAAAATAGCAGATAAAGCCATTATTATGCTGACTAGGAAGCTGAGTGGATAAAGCATATTCAAGCTGACTAGGAATCTCTAACACACACCCCTCAATCCAAAATCGGTGAAGGAGTAATACGTAGCTTGTTTCTGAACCGGGTGAAGGATTGCTTAGTTAATGGCTTTGTGAGCACATCTGCAGTTTGATCAATAGAGGGAATATGCTGAACTCTGAGTACCCCTTGACTGACTTTTTATCTAACAAAATGGACATCTATCTCAACATGTTTAATCCTAGAATGTAGCACTGGATTTGCAGCAAGTGACTCAGCCCAAGTATTTTCAGTCCAAAGTATTGGCATGAGTTGAGTAGGAATTTGAATCTCAACCAGAAGGTGCTTGATCCACATAACCTCTGATGCACAATGGGATAAACTTCTATATTCAGCTTCTGTACTTGATCTAGACACTGAGGCCTGCTTTTTAGAACACCAAGAGATTATATTAGCACCTAGATAAACACATAAACCTGTAATTGATTTCCTATCATATATGTTAGTTGCCCAATCAGATTCTGAATATCCAATCAGTCTGTTTGACTTGGACTTGGTTATTGACAAACCAAGAGTTGATATACCAGCCACATATCTGAGCACTCTCTTAACAAGTTTCCAATGAGTATCCAAGGGGAATTGCATAAACTGACTAAGCTTATTGAAACTATAAACAATGTCAGGCCTTGTGGTTGTTAAATATTGGAGACCACCTATAATGCTTATGTATAGTGTGGGATCAAGAAATGGACTACCAATAATTTAGATAAATGAGGAGAGGATATCATAGGTGTAACAAGTCCCTTAGCCTTGGACATGCCTGCTCTCTAAAGAAGGTCCTGCATATATTGCTTTTGGCACAAATGCATTCCTCTAGGTGTGTGACTAACCTCAATACCTAAGAAGTGATGCATAATACCCAAGTCTTTGAGTGAAAAAGTGAGTCCAGTAGCTTGACAAGAGAGGTGATTTCAGTGTTGTTGCTGCCTGTTATGAGGATGTCATCTACATAGACCAGAATAGCAGTGTATGACTTTATGTTGGCTTTGAAGAAAAGAGAATTGTCTAATTGAGAGGACTGAAAACCTAGGCCTGTGAGGACTTTTTTAAGCTTTGAATACCATGCTCTAGGTGCCTGTTTTAATCCATATAAATCTTTGTTCAATTTCCAGACTAAGTGTTGGCCCCCTTGCTCAAAACCAGGTGGTTGTTGCATGTAGATATTTTTGATAAGTCACCATTAAGGAAGGAATTGTTGACATCCAACTGTCTTACTTTCCAACTGTCTTACTTTCCACAACAATAATTGTTGACATCCAACTGTCTTACTTTCCACAACAATAGATAGGATTTTTCTAATTGTGACAGGCTTTACCACAGGACTAAAAGTCTCCTCATAATCAAAACCAGAAGCCTGTGTATATCCTTTGGCAACCAACCTTGCTTTGTACCTGACAATATAACCATCAACACCTCTTTTGATCTTGTATATCCATTTGCATCCAACCAACCTTTTCCCAAAGGGGAGATGAGTGAGCACCCAAGTCTGATTTCTGGAGAGTGCATTTAGTTTAGAGATCATAGCCTGTTTCCAATGTGAGTGAAGAAGGGCCTCATTTAAACCTTTTGGTTCTTGTTCAGGTTGTACATTTGCAGTGTAGACCTTGGGCTTCAAGTGACCTTTCTTGGCTCTTGTCTGCATTGAAAGAATATTAGTAGCAATAGGTGGTTCAGTATGGGCAAAATAACATTCTTTCTCATTATCTAATTGTGGCAACTAAACTGTTAAAGGGATTGTAGTGTGAGAGGCTGAAGTAGTATGTGGTGAGGATGGGGATCGATGCACTAAAGGTGAAGTGGAGTGTGTTGAATGCAAAAGAGGTGATGCCTGATCAGCCATTGATTGATGTTGAATAAGTGGAGAAGAAGGACTAGGGGAGGTGGGACTTATTTGGGTATTTGAAGGACTAATTTGTGTGGGGAGAGTGGGAGTGAGAATTGTATGGAGAGGAGGGAACATAGAGGGACGCACTAGAGAGACATGTTGACATTTAGTATTTGGTGACTTGGAAAAAGGAAACCGATCTTCAAAGACAGCATGTATGTTTATCATTATTTTACGAGAAGGAAGCATGACTTTGTAACCCTTATATCCTTCACAATACCACATGAAGGTTGAAGGAAAAACTCTAAACTCTAATTTGTGCTTGTTATAAGGTCTCACATGAGGATATCACATGCATCCAAATACTTTCAAATTAGAATACACTTGTTTATGACCATATAGGGCTTCAAAAGGAGATTTGTATTGTAGCTGTTTACTAGGGGTTCTATTTATGGTGTGCACATTAGTGGTAAAGGCCTCCATATAATATGTACTAGGCACCTTAGAATGTGTCAAGAGATATAGGCCTACCTCAATAACATGTCTATGTTTCCTCTCAGACACTCCATTTTGCTTAGAGGTATAGGGATAGGAAATCTTATGAGCAATTCCTTTGTCTTGTAGGTATTTAGATAAGTTCCTATATTCCCCACCCTAATTACTCTGGACAGGTCTAATTTTTGCTGAAAACTGAGTATCAACTAAGGCTTGAAAGTGCAAAAAAGCTTGAAAAGGTTCAGACTTGGTTTCGAGAAAATAAATCCATGTGAATTTTGTGCAGTGATCAATGAACACAACATAATAGATGCAGTTATTGGTGGCTTTCAGGGGACAAGGACCCCACAAATCAGTATGTATTAGATCAAAAGGTTGTTGTAACACAGTAGTGGATTCTTGAAAAGGTAGTTTGTGAGATCTTGATTGCAAACAGGCATTACAAGCAGCACAAACAAAGTATTTATTGGAAAATGATATATTACAATCCTTAAGGACTTTTATTACAACATCATTGGCAGCATGGCCTAGCCTAAACTTCCAAATGTCTAAACCTACTTTCATTTTGGTAATAAAAAAACACACAGGAGATTTGACAACATTATTCTTGAAACACATACTGGGTGGAAGGAGATGATTGACAGCTTTGAGACTGCACTTGGTGTAGGTCAAACTTATAAAGCCCATCACTAAGTTTCCCTTGAAGTAGAGTAGCCCTCGTGGCTTGACCTTTGACAAAACAAACAAACGAATTATATTCAAAGTAAACATTGTTATCCTTAGTAAACTGTGATACACTTAGAAGGTTCTTAGTGATACTATGAACATGAAGAAGGTTGTTAAGCTGAAACAGATGATTAGAGGTTGGAGAAGAGGATTTAACAGTAGAGTTTCCAGTATTAGAGAAGAACAAACCTTCTCCATTACCCAAGTGAAGCTGACTAGACCTTTGATATTCAGATGAAATGTTGAGGTTTGAAAAGTCTAGAGTAACATGATTAGATGCTCCTGAGTCTGGAATGCAGCTGTAGTCTGATCCATTGTCCTGAGTAGACATCATAGCAGTCATTGCAGATGAGTGAGTCCATGCTTGATTATTCCTGTTATTTGAAAAACTCCCTCTGTTGAAGCTTTGATTACTCGGGGAGATGAAATTTTGTGAGGTTTGGGGAGTGAAACTTAGATCCATTATGTAGTAACACTTTGAGGCTATATGATTTGAGAAACCACAGATCTGACAAGCTGCTCTGTTGTTATAACCTCTACCTCCTCTTCCTATGTTGCCTCCTCTTCCTCTTGAGCTTCCTCTGTTGGAGAAGGATCCTCTTCCTCTAGCATTGCCATTGTTGTTGGTGGTGTTGCTCCAATTGGTATTGTCCTTTCTTGATTGACTATGGACAACCATATTAGCAATTGCAGGTACTGATTCATCAAACTGAGGGTTTGAGACTTCTAATCTGGATTCAAAGCTTAAAAGCAGACCACTAACATCCTTGAATCTCCACTTCTCAGGACTATAAGTAATGGTGACAACTACTGGATCACAGTCACTGCCTAAACTAGTTAAGGCATGGAGTAATTGATCAAAACCTTCAATCTTGTGCCCAGAAGTAGCCAAATTATCATAGCACACTTTGACTTTATTTAAGTACTCTCTTATAGATTGATTTCATTTCTTCATTGTCTGCAATTGAATCTTGTATTGCATTGTTTTAGCTCCAGATTGAGCTGCAAAATTAGCCTCCAAAGCTCTTCACATCTCATGACTTGTGGTGAGGCCAACCATAAGGATGAGAACACTTTCAGACAGGGAGGAGAGCAACCAAGATGCCAGAAGATGATCTTGTCTCTGATAGGTTTGAAACTTGGGATTAAGGACAATGAGCCCCTCTTGGTTCTGGACAACCTTTGATGGAATCTCAGCCATGCCATTTAGATATGATTCAGGTCTTAAGCCTATAACAGCATCCATTATTTGTTGTTTCCAAACAAGGTAGTTGTTTTCATTGAGTTTCACTGAGACAAGTTGATGTTGTGGTTAGATTAAGAGATTCTGGGAGAGAGCTACTGCACAATTATACAATACCATTGTGTTTAAGGTTGGATCCACCTCCGGTGCAGTTTTAGCTTGAGCCATTTATATTTGAGAGAAACTAGGAAAGAAAAAAGGAAAAACAAATCAGAAAAGAAAAATATGTGATGGTGACTTATCAGAGCCTGGCCTAATGCCTGCTCAGATACCATGTTGGAAAGCAACATGGATTTGTAAAAAGCTGAAGCATTCTAAAGCTGGAAAATATGCACATTGTTTTCATACATAGCAGGTAATGTTTTGCCAAATACATATATAGACCTAAACCCAAGATGCAATAAAGCAGCGGCTACAAAACACCTCAACGGCGCTTTCGATGTAATTTTAGATGTCAAATTCTCGTGTGTATTGTCGAATCTAGCTGAAACGCCAAATATTATCCAACTATCTTAACATGTCATAGTGCAATTAACTAAGTTGTCTTTTTGATGGAAATGTCTGAGCTGATATCATCTGGGTAAAAATCTTCAGACACCTACTTTCATTTCTTTTTTTTTTTTTAATTTTTGTGCTACTTTCTTTTAATATCCGTTCTGGAAAATATACTTCTAGAAGGTAATTTTCAAGAACCGTCATAGAAATCCACCGCCGTTGTTTTTTAAGGCGGTTCTTAAACCGTCGTAAAAAGCATCACTTTCTACGGCGGTTCAAGAACAACCGCCGTTGAAAGTGACCATATTACGGTAGTTATAAAACCGCAATAAAAACTCGCTGAAATCCACCGTTAAATCCTACTTTTTTATGGCGGTTTTAAGGAACCGCCGTAAACAACCACGCGGGTCGATATAACGCGTGCTGTCAAAAATTGCCATTAAAAGTCCAAAAAAATCGCCTTTGTTTGTCTGTTCTGCAGTAGTTACTACTGCAGAAAGGGGAATTCACGGTGACTCATTAACGGCGGTTCTGGAAACCGCCGTTAAATATGTTTTTACGGCGATTTTTCCAAAAAGCTTGATGTTAAATCATTAATTTAAACGGCGGTTATTATAAAACCATCGTAGAATCCTACATTCTACGGCGGTTATCACAGAACCGCCTTAAAACCCACATATTACGGTTATATGTGAACCGATGTAAGAAGTGGAGGCCAGCTTATAATAACGTTGGTTCAAAAATAACCGCCGTTAAAACTTAAAACATTCTACGGCGGTTTTATAGAACAGGCGCGTAAAACTCACACATTCTACGGTAGTTTTGTTATGGTAGAACCGCCGTAGAATGTATACTTTTTTTTTTTTGGCACACGGTCCCGTCGTAGAACTAATTAATTAATTAGTTAGCTGGATTTAACGTCGGTTCTATTAAAACCTTCGTGAATAAGATGACATTTTACGGCGGTTTCAGTAGATCCGCCATAGAATAGTAGGCTGTCATATCATCGATCCTCGTCTTGCTCAAGCAAAAACTTTGGTCCGTTGATCCGTGTCTCATCCGACGATCTACATTCGCCACATCATAAATAAAAGAATAAAAAGAATTTTTTAATTCAGATAGAAAGGAGCTCTCCGTCTAACCCTAATTCACGTCACTCCAATAAACTCACCTCACTCCAACTAACCCTAATTCACCTCTCCATCCGCTCAACCACCGCCGAGGCCTCAGCCAAAGAGCAGCAACAGAAGTACAACCACAAATGTTACAAACAACAAGAACACTAAAGGGACCTCTGCAAATTATACAAAGGAGACCTCCGAAAACCCAAACCCCAATTACACTCATGTTTGGGCCCCCCTTGGTCAAGACGACATTTAGAATTCTGGCGTAATTGCTTGCCTTTGCTCCCAAAGTGAAAAACCCATTATTTTTCACATATACGCATATAACTCAATGTGTGTGTATATTGATTTAGTCGTGACCTTTATTTTCTGGGTAATTATTTATGGTTGCTTAGCTACTTATCTTCGAATGTTATGTTTTAGTGCAGAGGTAGCAATTAAAGCTGCCCGCGCAGCTCTTAGAGGTGGAATCTCAGTTGTAAGTTTATATTTCTTAAAGTTTTTTGGTAGATTTATGGAATTCTGTTATCTACATTAACCAATGATGATAAAACTGATTAATTTTTTTCTATAATCTTTATATAAATGGGAAAGAACACTTAACTCAAATGGCATGTGAGTGTTTTGACTGATTTTCTTTCTTGTCACTTTGCAGTTGGAAATCTAAATGTCCACACCAGGTGTTTTTGAGGTAAATGTGAATTTTACCATCCTACCCGGCTTTTATGGATTGGTCCTGTAAATTTACCAACCCATATAATTTCCGTGTTTTCTCTACACAAGCTTTGCAATGTTTGGTCCAAGAATATCCTTCGGCTTCATTAGGCGTAAGTACTTTTCAAGTCGTATATGGATTAAATATTTCTTTATTTTTAAATTAAGTATAATAATTTGCAATATGAAAATAGAAATGATATCACAGGTTGGAACTGTTTTTGATAGAGGATATGAAAAAGATGCATTAAAACTCGGAGCTATGTTTATGTTTATTTTTATTTTGGCCTCACATTTATATCAAACTTTGGTGGTGTTATATTATGCTGGGTTGATTACAAAAATTATCCATTGTGGTTTTATCCTAATCTTTAGAAAAAAACTTTAAAAATAATAAAAATCACCTTAACATCCTTTGACAAATTTTTAGGTAAATTTTAAAGCCCAATGAGATGCTTTTTAGATAACTGGAGTTTTGAGGGTAGTTTTTGTAATTATCCAATTATGTTCGCAAATAAACATTTTCGTTCTGTTTAACTCGTTTTTTTTTGTTCTGTTTTAACTCGTTTTTTTTTTTTGTTCTATTTTTAGTTTTTGTTTTGTAGATCAATAGTTATATGCTTATATATGTCTGTCTTGTATCGACAAATATTGGAGATGCCAAGTCTATTGGCTGAGGGGTCGGCTGGTGTGAAAAGAACATTTTCAAACAGAGACCTCCCGAGTCTGATGCTTCTACTAGCGGTTGCTGCTGATTATTTTTCTCTGTCTTTTGCTTTCTGTTTGTTGTCGATGTAATTTTAGATGTCAAATTCTCGTGTGTACTTTCGATTCTAGATGAAACGTCAAATATTATTCCAACTATCTTAACATGTCATAGTGCAATTAACTCAGTTTTCTTTTTGATGGAAATGTTTGAGCTGATCTCATCTGGGTTAAAATCTTCAGACACCTGCTTTCATTTTTTATTTTTTTTGGGTGTGTGTTACTTTCTTTCAATACCTGTTCTGGAAAATATACTTTCTACAAGGTAGTTTTCAAGAATGGCCGTAGAATCCACCGCCGTTGTTTTGTAAGGCAGTTCTTAAACCGTCGTAAAAAGCATTACTTTCTACGGTGGTTCAAGAACAACTGCCGTTGAAAGTGACCATATTACGGCAGTTATAAAACCGCCGTTAAAACTTGCTGAAAACCTCCATTAAATCCTACTTTTTTATGGCAGTTTTTAGGAACCGCCGTAACAACCACCGCGGTTTATATAACGACGGTTCAAAAACCGCCAATAAAAGTTTTAAAAAAATGCCTTTGTTTATTTGTTCTGCAGTAGTGGATCTATATAGAACAACCTAAAGGGTTTGTGGTTCCTGGTTAAGAGAACAAGTTGTGTATACTTGTTAAATCATTGTATGGATTGAAACAAGCACCAAATCAATGGCATCTCGAGTTTGAGACTGTGATGATGTCAAGTGTATTTCGCATTAATGAATGTGATAAGTGTGTTTATGTAAAGAGCACACCTAACTCATTTTCCATTATTTATATTTATTTTGATGACATGTTGATATTAAATAGCTCCTGTGATATGGTCACAAATACGAAGAATATGTTAAAAGACCACTTTGATATGAAAGGCATGGTTTAGTCGATGTGATCCTTGGGATCAAGATCTTAAGGAACTCAAATAAAATAGTTCTTTCTCAGTCCCACTATGTGGAAAACGTACTAAAAAGGTTTATTGCGTTTGATGGTTTGATGGTGAAATGGCTAAACCCCATTTGACGATAACCTTCATTTGGTGAAAAACAAAGGTGATCCAGTGGCTCATTTCAAATACGCTAGGATCATTTGGAGTCTCAGGTACATTGCGAATTGTACTAGACCGAATCTAGCTTATTCGGTGAACGAACTAAGTAAGTTCACAAATAATCTGAATACTGACCACTGGGAAGGGTTAACTAGATTATTACGATACTTAATGTATAATATGAGTTATGAGATACATTATACGAGATATCAAGAAGTACTAGAAGGATACTCTGATGCGAAGTGGATATCAAATTCTAAGGATTAACACTCCACCAGTGGGTATGTTTTTAACATCGGTGGAGGTGCTGTGTCTAGGAGGTCCACTAAGCAAATGTGCATAGCCTGGTCCACCATGGAATCAGAATTCATAGCTATGGATAAAGTTGGTGTAGAGGCTGAGTAGCTTTGAAACTTTCTCGAGGACATTCCATATTGGAAGAAGCCAGTATCAGCGATTATGATACACTGCGATAATCAAGCTGCTATCACAAGGGCTTACAATGAAATGTGTAATGGTAAATTGTGACGTATTCGTTGGAGATAAATTTTTTTTAGAGAACTTTTCTTGATTCTATGAAATCAAAGGAAAATATAGCAGATACATTTACAAGAAGTTTATACCGAGATCAGTTTCATACATTTCAAGATGGAATATGGATAAAATCCATAACTAAAGAACGGTCTTTAGTAGGCACCCAACCATGATAATTGGATATCCCAAGAACTTGGTTCAATGGGGTAACCAGACATTGGATTGTTCAGTTCTAAACACTTGGTAATTAACTATTAGTTAACCCATCCCTAGAGAGCATAACCAAGTGATATGCCTGCTGAAAGTGGTAAGGTTAAGTCTAAGACTTTTAATGACGATCTGTACCTATTAAGGTGGAGTATTGTAGAATACTTCTAATAAACAAGGATGCCTCTTTAGGTGTATATGAGTCTCCACTTCGGCCGGAGCAGTTAAGAATCCCAAGGGTGATCTAAGGCCAAAATGGACACAACTTTAACAACTTGAGAAATAGCATAAATATTGTTACGTGAGTATCACTGTCTAGGTATACTCGTAAGTGGAATAGTTCAATGACACTGTCAACTGGACCATGGGTATATCCGATGATAATTCACTATGGAGGGCCCAAAGCCACAAGCTACCTGTGATTGATATAATAATGTTCGGAGGAACTGAGCAAATGAGTCACATGCATCATACATTGATTTTGCACTCATGTGGGGGATTTTTGGAGAAAATGATTTTGGGAAAGTCATATTTGGTAACTTTGCCTCAATATTCTAAATATAGAAATTTTATTATCTTCGAAAACAAGTTTCATATTCTTAATCTAAGTTGCGAGTAGATGAACATGGTATATTCACTTTCATAAATCCATGTTTAGATGAGTGAGAAATCAATGACCAATGTTGGGCATTTGAGAAGTGGATTTGGAAGTTGAGAAGGTAGTGGAATTTGCATTTAAAAGATGGAAAGTCTCACATAGGAAGTACACTCATTTATAGATGAATTTATCAAATTAAATGAGATGAGCATTGGTTACAAGTTGAGTAGGGATGTCAGTCCGCAAACGTGCGCCACCACCACCTGCCCACCTTGTCGGCTCGGGCACATGCGCAGTCGTGGCCCGTGGCCCGTGTACCTGTCCCAATTAGGCTGGCAAATCTATATGCCTTAAAGTTCTGGACAAAAAACTATTTAATTTCTTAAGTTTTGGGCCTTTTTTGGAACCTTCCTAACCTTTCTTGTTGAGTAAGACAAGGAGATTGACTTGTGTTAAGAATCCTAATTCCTTCGATTTACTTCCTTGTTTAAGGACTATCTCTCAACTATAAATACTACCCCCTGTGCATTGTGAATTCGTACACAAAAACATCATCAACATACATACATCTCATATCGTCTCTACCTATCTCATGCATCTTATAGTTCGCAATTAGGGTTTTGCTCAGTTGTCTAGCTAGTTCTCGTTCACTAGGGTGACTGTATTGACTGCTCCTTCCGGTAGAGTTATCGTTATATCTTGAGAGATTTATTGTCTTATATCCGTGAACTCTATATGGGATAATAAGAATCTTAAGGGAAGAGTTCGCTCGCCTAAATACTTTTTCGTGTTGTTATTTATTCACGTTTATTTATTTAATTATAATATAACTGTTAGTTCAAATTATTACCCACTATTATCCCAATTTTATTAATGTATCACAACAAACATATTGTCAGTTTTAAAACAACAATATAAACAAGTTATTATTCATGTCACTGCCACTTTTACTTTATCATCAGAATTATTTCAATGATCCTAGTCTTGTTTTTTCAGACTTTTTCTTTGCCGATTGTCTTCACAATTTTTTCATTAAGCACTATATAGTTCATGAAGTGATATACGAAAATCGCACTGTCGTTCCTACATTATTTTTTTTGCCAAAAGTTAATGAACAGGTAAAATATGATAAGATATTTTTTAGTATTTTTTTTAAGTATAGAAGTTTGTACCTTAGCTGTTTGAAGTATAATTATGAAGTATGTGTGATTCGTACATTTTTTTTACACTTTTGTACATATTTTGATTCATGTTTTAGTCTTTTAGAATAAGTTATTTTGCATGATTTTGCATTATTTGGCCTTTTGCTTAGCATTATTTAGAATAAGACCAATAACCGATCGGAATGACTTTCAAGACAAGCACCGATCGGATAAGATATATGTCCCACCGGTCAAGAGGACAAAGATTTTCATCCGATCGGACCAATGATGAATCCGATCGGACTCGAACGTTACAAATGCAGATTTTTGGGATTCTTCAGTTACGAAATGGTTCTTGAGCCTCTAAAACTCGGAAGCCTTCAGAGAAGACCCATCATTTCACCCACAGACTGGATCATATACATTGGAAGAGAAAATTGACAACTTTCTCAACCTTTGATTTATAGCCCTTACGGCTATTATATTTATAAGTTCGATCGGTTCGGATAATCGTTGGAGACGGAGGTTCGTGACAAGCTTCCCGGATTCAGCGAGGTTCATTTCATTTCCCGGAATAGCTTGATTTGGCAAGGATTCACCGTAGTATCATGATTGAATTTTCTCACGATTTAGTAATCTCTAAACTTTTATCTCGTTAATTAGTATTGTAATTCATGTTAGATAGTGATCTCGTGATATTTTGTTGGGATATTTCATATGAATCGTTTATGATTGAGTTTTTATGAACAATTTGTGATGATTTGTTTTATGATAATTTAGTGATTCGTATTATTCCTATTTAAGTAATTGGTTTGGTTTGTTTCAATTAGAATTATGTTTGGATCATGTTTCGTGAACACATATCTAGTATTTGATGAATTGTTTGAATGAGGTTTGGTGGAACGGTCTTTAGATAAAGTAATAATAATTATTATTGAGTTTGTGAATCGATTAAACTACTCTTGCGAAGAGGTTGACGCCCTCGAAGCAAGATAGATTATCGAGTTTTTCTTTTAATTAAGTTCTTTTGAGATTTTCGAAACAAAAACCCCTTTGATCGCGTGCTTAATATTAGAAATTATGTTTTAATAAACATCAGTGAATCCATATTTCTACTCCTCGAGAGATCAACTCGAGTTAACTTGTCGGTCTACAACTGACCCTGTTCTCTTGCGGGGGAACTAAAACCTTTCAAACGTAGACGCGCATTTGCTTAACTTTGGATTTTTAATTTTGAAAGGAACACACAAAAATTTGGTTCAAGATTTGGCGCCGTTGCGGGGAGTGGCAAAGGTGTTAATGAAGTTTATTCGTGTTAAATTTATGCTTATTACGTTTATGTTTGTTTTTGGTTTACAACTCGATACGTTGAGTTTGTTTGTTGTGTATGAAAGGTCGTATAGGCCTAAGAGGTGAACTTACACCACTCATAGACAATATCGAACGAGTAGGAAGACCAAGGAGACTTTTTCCTTCCCCCGACGGGAATCAGTCCGAAGCAACTCAAGCCATAATGTCAAACAATCCACTTAATGGCAGCCGAGGAACCGGAGGGAGAGGAGGAAGAACATATGGTAGAGGGAGAGGGCAAGACATTCGCAACCCTCTTAATGATCAATCATATGGCATGCAACCCGAAGATGACATGCAAATTCAAGACCCACAAAATGATATCCAATATGAAGATGCACGAGCATTTGCTCAAATTGAAAATCAAGAGCATGACCGTGATGAAGAACCGAGAGGACACGAAGTCCTTGAAAATGTTAATCCACCGGCACATAATAGGGTACCACAACCCCATGATGATCACCGAGTTATGTGGCCAGAACAACCAGTGGATCGAATGCCTTAAAATTTTCGAAACTGAGAGGAAGCCCGAGCTTTCAACGCATGGGCAAATCATAGATTCGAAGACAATCGTGTTGGAAATGTTGGGCCCCAGCCACGAAACAACCAACAAAATCATTTAGAATTTGAGAACCGAGCACCAGGACCATATCATCCAAGAAATGGGAGGAACGAACAAATGTACCGTGTTTGGAAAAATGATGAGTACGACCAACATTATGAAGATGAGAAATACAATGTTGGAGGAAGAAACTTCCATGGAGGCCGAGGGCAACGATATTCAAACGAATGCCGACAAGGAGACCTCGTATGCCCAACCATTGGCCCGTATAGTTCAGCTATCATCTTAAGACCCGTGGCACAAGACTATGAATTGAAGTCTAACATTGTCGACCAATTACCAAATTTCTATGGCATGGTGAACGAGGACCCGCTCAAATTTATTCGAGAATTTTACATGGCGATGTCCGAAATTCCAGCATTTGGCTTAAACAAGAATCAACTAAGAATGAGGTATTTTCCGAGTAGCTTGAAGGACAAGGCCAAACAGTGGCTCTTGTCATTGCAACCCAATTCCTTAACTAATGGGGATATGGTGTTTAAGAAGTTCTGGGCAGATTTTATTCGGCTTAAACGACGGCCAAACTAAGAAGAAAAATCACCAATTTCGAGAAAATCTATAGAGAGTCATTCCACGAGGCATGGGAACGATACAGAGGACTTCTACACGCATGCTCGCATCATAACAATAGTCCCGAAATGGTCAACAACTATTTCCACAAGGGATTATTGCCAAACTTCAAGCAACAAGTTGAGAACAAAATCGGCGACTTTGGAGACTTAACCGCGATGGAGGCATAGTATTTGTTCGAGATTTTGGGTGAAAAATCAAGGCAAACAAGTTCGAGACCAAGGAGAATTATAATAAATGAAGTATCAGAATCTAAAGGGGAGAGTAGCAACCTTGAGGAGCTTACAAAACAAGTTACAATGTTGGCAGGGATGATGAAGCGGGAGAAGGAAAAGACGCAACCATCACATGAAACGTGTGGAATTTGTGGAGCATTTGGACATAGAGACAATGCGTGCGACGCGACATTTGACGAAGACGAGGATGAAGAGGTGAACACCATGCAAGAATTCTAATCCAACAACAAGTTAGGTCAAAAGTTCACTAAAACCTTCAACTCGTACCATCCGACTATCCGAGACCACCAGAACCTCAGGTACGGGCCAGGAAATCCAAATTACACACCGCCTCCCAAAAAAATGGATCCTCAATATTTGGAACCACCACCACCAAACAAATCAAGGAGGACCGAGCAATTACAACTCCTATCAGAACAAGCGCTAAGGTGGTTATCAACAACATTTTCCGCAGAGGCAAGATCAACCACAACAACCACAATATCAAGCTCTGCCACAACAACAACAAGCTCCACTTCCCCCGAAGAAGATTTACAACTTTGGAGGCGAAGTCAAGAGATGGAAACGCTACACAATCGGGAGGAAACCTTTTGGACCATCGAGGAAAATAATCGAATGAAGAAATAAATGGATAAGTTGGAGATGATGATAGGGCAGCTTTACGCATCCATGTCAAAACACAGAGCTGACCCCACAAAACTCCCCAGTCAACCCGAGCAATCAATGGTCGTACATGTGCTACGAGGAGGCAAGAAAGTTAATAACGAAATCAGAGTGACGGAAGGGGAGGAACGTATTTCGAAGGGAAAATCAGCCAAGAGATCCGATCGGATAGGCCAAGAATTTGATCAGATTGATGTGCAGGAAGTTTTATCCAATTAAATGGAGCAACATTCCAATCGAACTGGAGGAAAAGAAGTTTTATCCGACCGGCTAGGGCAAATATCCGATCGGGCTGTTGGGCAGAAAGTTTTATTCGATCGGACTGGAAAGGATATCCCATCGGATGAAACTAGTACGCAGGAGAATTTGAGTATTCTCAAATAGCAACGAGTCATCCAAGACTCTGTACCATTTCCAAACAGAATCAAGCCAGCGAAAGAGAGCAAGAAATTCATTGAATTCTATAACATGTTGAAGAACGTGAATGTTAACTCACCATTGTTTAATGTGATCAAGGCAATGCCGGGATACGTGAAATTCTTCGAAGAATTAGTGTCAAAGGAGATGAAGCTAGAGGCAAACGAAAGAATAGTGTTGTCAAAATAAGTGAGTGCAGTTTGTCATCAACCACTACCACCGAAAGTGGGCAACCCAGGGAGTTTCTGCATCACAATAACTCTTGGGGATGGACAAAAAGATAGAGGGATGCTCGATTTAGGGGCAGGAATCAACTTGATGCACTACGCCCTTTACAAACAGTTCAACCTTGGGGAGATGAAACCAACGAGCTTAAACTTCAGTTAGCCATTCGATCAGTGCGACATCCTCTAGGAGTAGTCGAAGACGTTTTGGTGGAAGTCAGTACATTAGTAGTCCCCGTGGACTTTGTAATATTATATGTCAGAGAAATTGCAAAATCTAGCAAGGAGCACACAATTCTTCTTGGTAGACCTTTCATGGCAACATCACAAGCCTTGATCGGCGTGGGACGAGGAAAAATGACACTTTCAGTTAGGGGTGAGCAAAAAAAAGAATTAACCGACCGAACCAAACCAAAATTTTTGGTTCGGTTCGGTTTTTGGTTTGAGAATTCCAAAAAAATTGGTTAATTCGGTTCGGTTCGATTTTACAAAAAAAATTCGGTTCGGTTTTAACCAAAATATAATTAAAAAAATAAAAAAAATTAATTTTTATATTACTTATTATTATTTTTTATCAATGTGGTTCAGTTAATTCAGTTTTAAACATATTTTCGGTTTAGTTCGGTTTGAAATTTTGTAAATATTTTGATTTTTGGTTTTTTCAGTTCGGTTTTAGACCGAATTTCGGTTCGGTTTGAAAATTTAATGCAAATTTTGATTCGGTTCGGTTTTTGGCCGAACCAACCGAATGCTCACCCCTACTTTCAGTGTTTGATGAATCGATTATGTTCTCACTTAGAGACATTCAAAGCGTTCCTTCACATTCAATAGAACCCGATTGTTCTAATCTCGACTCAGTGGATCAATGCGTGAAAGAATTATTCGGCATCATACCTTACGAGTAATGGAATGTCGAGGATGATGATTTTAAAATGGAAGGGGTGGTCGACTTATTTAAGATGACGAGGAGCATGTGAGCGAAATGTTTATTCAACCCGTGTTAGAACCTAAAATGGAGTTGAAACCACTTCCGAGCCACCTCAAGTATGTTTTTCTCGAAGCCAACGAGAGAAAACCCATGATAATTTTCACGGAACTAGCCGAGCATGAAGAATAAGAATTGATCGAGGTACTTAAAAAGTACAAACAAATAATTGGTTGGAGCATCGGAGACATTAAAGGAATAAGTCTGGTGACGTGCATGCGTTAGATTGATCTAGAAGAAGGATCAAAACCAATAAGGGATGGACAAAGACGCTTGAACCCGACACTTCAAGAGGTAGTCAAAAAGGAAGTCTTCAAACTCATTGAAGAAGGAATTATCTACCCCGTGTCCGATAGCAAGTGAGTCAGCCCAGTGCACGTCGTCCCGAAGAAAGGAGGCATAACAATTGTGGAAAATGAGAAGTGAGAGGTTGTTCCAAAGAGATTAACCACCGGGTGGCGCATGTGCATTGATTACCAAAACCTTAATGCAGCAACAAGAAAGGATCACTTCCCACTTCCATTCATGGATCAAATGCTCGATAAACTGGCAGGGCACGAATACTATTGCTTTTTGGACGGCCTTTCAGGTTATTATCAAATAGCGAAAGCTCCGGAAGATCAGAAGAAAACTACATTTACGTGCCCTTTTGACACGTATGCTTACCGGAGGATGCCATTCGAATTATGCAACGCACCAGCAATATTCCAACGATGCATGTTATCCATCTTCATCGAGTTCATTGATGACTTCCTCGAAGTCTTCATGGACGATTTTTTGTTATATGGCTCATCTTTCTCTCATTTACTAAATAATTTATCTAAAATACTTGAAAGATGTGTAGAGTCTTGTTTGATGTTGAGTTGGAAAAAATCGAACTTTATGGTAAAAAGTGGGATTGTGCTTGGGCATGTTGTGTCAAGCAAAGGGTTGGAAGTTGATAAAGCAAAAATGGATTTTATTAAAACCCTTCCACCACCTAAAGATGTTAAGGGAATTAGAAGTTTTCTAGAAACGCGGGATTTTATCGGCGTTTCATAAAGATTTTTCTAAAATTTTCCGCCCGTTGTGTAAATTGTTAAATAAATATGTACCTTTTGAGTTTGATGATAACTGTCTTGAAGATTTTAAATTATTGAAGGAAAAACTCACACAAGCACCGGTTGTAGTTGTACCCGATTGGTCACCACCATTTGAGATTATGTGTGATGCGTCTAATGACTCGGTGGGGGCTGTTTTGGGGCAACGAGTTGATAAATTGCTAAGGGTGATCTATTATGCTAGTCTCATGCTAAATAGTGCACAACGTAATTACACCAACACTGAACATGAATTATTTATTGTAATGTTTTCATTAGATAAATCTCGTTCTTATATTGTTGGGTCAAGAGTAATTGTGCACAATGATCATGCAGCTTTGCGCCACTTATTTGTTAAAATCCAAAGTAAACCAAAGTTGATTCATAGGGTTCTCCTTTTGAAAGAGTTCGACGTTGAAATCAAGGGTAGAAAAGGATGTGAAAATGTGGTTACCGATCATTTATCTCGCATGTTAGTAGATAATGAGTCTAGTAAACTTGATTTTATTGATGATATTTTTCCGTACGAGGGAGGACATTTGGGAGTCAAAAGACAGCATTCAAAGTCCTCCAATCCGGTTTATATTGGCTCTCACTATTCACCGATGCACGCCATTACTGCAAGACATGCTATAATTGTCAAAGATCGGGCTCAATAGGGAAGAAGAACGAGATGCCATTGGTTCTGAATCAAGTAATCAAAGTCTTTGATGTATGGGGTGTCGATTTCATGGGACCATTTCCAAAGAGTATAGAGTATGAGTACATCCTTGTTGGAGTTGATTATGTCTGAAAGTGGGTGGAAGCAACACCAACCCGGAAATCTAATTTTGAGATTGTTCTCAAGTTCTTACACGAGAACATTTTCAACCATTTTAGAGTGCCAAGAGTGATAATAATTGACAAAGGTATCCATTTCTGCAACCGGTCTTTCGAACGGTTGATGAGCAAATGCGGGGTACGACATAAAATAGCAACCTCATATCATCTGCAAATGTCGGGAGAAGTGGGAACAAGTAATCGACAAATCAAGGGCATTCTGGAGAAGACAGTAAAGCCAAACCGGAGAAGTTGGGCGATGAAACTTGTTGATGCATTATGGGCATATCGAACAGCCCACAAAACAGTTTTAGGCATGAGTCCTTTTCGATTAGTTTATGGAAAGGCTTGTCATCTTCCGGTTGAGTTAGCACACAAAGCAGAATGGGAAATATGAACACTGAATATGGATGTCAATGAGGCCGACGAATTTCAAAAGTTCGAGTTGAGCGAGTTGGAGGAAATAAGAAACGATTCTTATGAGATGGCGTGGGCAAGCAAGCGAAAGATGAAAGATATGCACGTCAAAAAGCTTGTTCCAAAAGAATTGTAGGTAGGGAAACTAGCCTTACTATTTAACTCATGTTTCAAATTGTTTCCAGGAAAACTCAAGTTGAAATGGAGTGGGCCATACTTGATCACTAGTATCAACAAATTTGGAGCCGTCACTTTATATGACAAGAAAAGCAATTCCACGTTCCAAGTCAATGGTTATCGGGTGAAATTATATCATGGGGGACCCATTTCAAGAACTGATCGTGAGGTCATGCTACTTGACGATCTACCTCAAACTCTTGAAGAAAAATGAGGTAACGTCTAGCAAAGGACGTTAAAAGTTGCACTTCTTGGGAGGTAACCCAAGTGTTTTTATTTTCTTTTCATTTATGTACATATTGTTCATATTGGTAGTTGTTATTTATGCTTTAAGATATTTAGTAAGCTTGAAATCAACCTTCAGCATAAAGCATCCGATCGGAGGGATGAAAGAAACTGGTCGGATCAAACTTTTTGGACTACCATCCGACCGGACAATGGGAATGACCGATCGGACAGGCTGAATATATACTATTCGGTTGGACAAAATACTATTCATTCGGATATTGTGGTGAAATCAGTTGATTCTGAATGTGGATTTGGTAAGCATATTACGCAAGATAAGTCTGATTTGATGAGGGTTATGCTGAATATTAGCTTATTTTCAATCTTTTTATTTTGGGTACTCAAGGAAATATTTAGGAATACCTTGATTTTAAAAGATCCTTAGACTCCCATCTCCTAAACCTATTATCCCTATAAAATCCCATCGTTAGTGTTCTTATTCTTCACAACTATCTTCTTCTTTATAAAATTCTATGGTGTTTGAATACTCGCTGAGAAGCATGAGCAAAAACCCATCCCCCGTTAACATTGGCTACGGATGGGTGACTAGAAAAAAGTATGAGGATATGGTGGAGAGACTTGAAATGGAAATGGAGGAGCAACAGGAAACAATGAACGATATAAGGGCAGACAATGAGGAGATTACACTCACAGAGGACATAGCCACGCTCCATTAGTACTTGTCCGAAGCGGACGACAAGATCGTCGAGATGAAGGCCAAGATTGTGAAGATGGAGGAGGAAATAAAGGATCTTGAAGACTTGGCCTATGGACCTAACCCGCCTGATAGCACAAATAGCGTTATAGGATCTTAGTTCCTTGTTTACCTTAATTTTATGCGATTATGTTCAGAATTTGGCTTGTTATCGTTTGATTGAATTTCTAGCTTAAATAAGAGCATTTATGCTCAATTATTGAATAAATAAAGGATTTGTGCTTGCGTGATTTATTGTTATTTAATGAATATCTTCGTGAGTATTGTAGGGACAAATCAATATACATAAGTAGTTAAATACAAAAAGTATATATATACACAAAAACAAAAAAAAATAAGAAAAATAATAAAAAATAATAATAAGTTTTTCACGACGAACAGTATCATCTGATCGGATGGAGGGATAAAACTGATCGGATTAAAATTAATGGCGAACCATCTGATTGGATCAAACACACTGGTCTCACATCTGATCGGACAGCGGCATAATCCGATCGGACGACAACGCAAATTTATAAAAGTCAGTCTTCTTAAACTCAAAAATTTCACATTTCAACTAATTATTCTCCTATTTTTACAGAGCAAAAGAGCCAAATCGTTTTCAAGGCAATATTAATCCCATATTCTTATAAACAAACATATCCAATCGTAGAACTAAATTCAAGCAATTCTATCCATTCGGACGAAAAAGAGCAAGCTCATTTGTTCCCCTCAAACCTCAAGAACACAAATCTGTGATTTGAGAGGTAAAATGGCTTGAGCTTGTACTCTTTAACTGCTTGAGAATTGATTTGCAGGGATTTTTGAAAAGGGAGTGATTGTTGGGAGAATTTTAAGGTTATTCTTGGTTGAGAGTGAGCTGCACAACAGGTGTTCGATGAAAGTCCCGAGAGAGTTTTTTGTGCTCAAATTTTCAAAATTTTTATCACAATGGCTTCTGGTTCACGAATGAGAAAGGGAAGCAACTGGGGAAGGGGTCGAGGGAAAGGAATGAGCAAAGCCGGGTGAGGCTTGGCTCCGTTCGAATTAACCGATGAGAGAGAGGTGACGTTGTTCAAAACCTTGATTGCAAGAGACATTTACGCTCCTCGGCACATAGATGTTGAATTTTGGAACCGCAAAACCGCATTGGGCGATAAAACTGCGGAGAAGTTCATGGAGAGCATCAGGGCCCTCAACTTGGAAAAATGGGCAAACATTAAGCATCCCGGCCACCGAATTCTTATGCTGGAGTTCTTCACAACTTACAAGTCAATTACCGATGGCTCTTTTGATTGTCGACTCCATAACCAACCATCCCATACCTCAAAAAGAGACCTCGACGACATCTTCGGAATAAATAGTGACAAACCGGGGGACGAGTTATTTCAGCACGATGATTACGACAAGAAGGTTTGGTGGGAGAAACTGTTGGGAGCACCACCGGAGCCCGGATGCCATTTTAATTCCACTTCATTGAGGTTGAATGCCATGTACTTGACGTATAAGTTTTTCATGCAAGTGTTTTTGGGGAAGGAGGACATGACGCGGATCTCGTCGTCCGAATTGCGAGCCTTATGGATCGCACACCACCAGGGTGACATGGAACTCTATCCGCTACTGATCGGCGTGATAGAGAACGTTCAATGGATGAACGATAGGAAGGCGGCGAAGCTCACCTTGGGTACGTTCATCACCGAGCTCGCAAAACACCATGCCTGCGACCCTTACGATGATGATTTTATGTAAGTCGGACTTTCAATGATTGGAACATTTCCATTCCGACCTTCATGATGGGCTTGGAGAAGACAAGGGCGAAGCAGTCGAGGACACTGACGACGACGATGATGATCAGGATGAGGCTGACGAAGAGAATGAGGATGACAACGTCGAGGCCAACCACGGATACCTCATCTCCATTGATGAATGCTTGACGAGGACTGAGCATCGCTACCCACTACCACCTCCGGACAACATGGACCAATAAGCGAACCCGTGCCCCAATTTGTATCATTTCTATCCAAACTTTTCTATTCTTTTAATTTTTCATTTGTGTTGGGTGCTTGAGTGTCTGTATTTAAAAAATTGTTTCAAATTTCTGCATGTTTGAAACTGTCCCTACCCCATTATTATTTATTTTGGTCAGCAACCAGGAGTTTGCTAATTTCTTTTTCCGGGGGGGGGGGGGTGAAATCGGTCGAAATTCAATCGAAAAAAGGTATCATCCGGTCGGATGGGCAGCAATATCTGACCGAATAAAACTTATTGTCCCATTGTCTGACCGGAAAAGAACATTCACCGATCGGACATGTCAATTACACCTCATCTGGTCGGATGGATCAGTCTGCATGCACAATTCAAATCGTTTTTATCATTTAATTTACTTTTTGTCATTTCATTTAGTAACTACGTATGAATTAACCAACTGTTTATTTCAACCTATGTCGAAATCATTCCCATGCTTATTGTGTTTGTACTGGCATGCCTGTCGAAACCATGTATGGTGTGATCTATCATTGGAGTCTTTTGAGCTTGTTTAGTGCAATATTATTCAAAACCTATTTATATACATAATTACTTAAAATGACACTTAGTCATTAGCAATTTTGTGAATCTTTTGAAACTCAATCACCTTGCTTTCAAAGTTTGAATTAAATCCCTGAGAGAAGCGTTGTGTGATTATCAACATTACATGATGTGATTCGATAAGTGTTTTGAGAGGTCTCTAAGTCGCATGTGTACATTTAATTTTGAAAATGACGATAGCCACATATAAAACGTGATTCCAGCTATATTATAAATAAAAACCATCATAAACTCCTAATAAGCCCCTTTGAGCCTTCATACCGTCTCTTGTTAGCAATGAGCATCATCATAGCTCTTGTTTTGTGAGACGAGAGTTTATTTATTATTGGTCTATTGAGATTGACGATTGCAGGGTGGGAACTAGTGGAGTTAAAAAAATGTATATAGAAAAGGAAGAAAAATAAAAAGAAGAGGAAATTAAGGGTGCTCAAGATCTTTAAAAGCATTTAGTTGTTAAGAATAAAGCCTATGTATAAAGGCAAGTATTTGGGTTCGATGGTTAGAAATAGCCTTAGTTTAAAAGGCCAAGAATAGTGTTATATGGTTGTTTTGGGAGGATTGAGGAGCAAAACTATGCTCTATGCTTAAAAGTGTTTGATTGAGTGAGTTATTGGTTGAGTTTGTTCGCAAGTTAACCACACATCTTTATATATGACATACCTTACCAAAGAGCCTACATTATAACCCTAAAAAGTCCAAATCTGATTCTTGACTGAATGTGCACACATATGCGATGTACGAGTTTTTGATCTTCGCGAGTCGTTGAATGCATGTTTATGATTGAGTCGAGCGTATACACGCACCTATTGAAAAACACGAGCGAATGAGTGCACCATCATATAAATTTCCCTTTTGAGAGGATGCATCCTTTTGATTTCAAGGTGAAAAGGTAACAAGAGCTTACCTTAAAAGTTTTCAACAAAATTGTTTGTATTTGCAAAACTAATTTATATGCACAACATGACTCTTTGATCTAAATACTTTCACTCTTTCTTGATTTTGATTCTTTCATTTGTTCGAACGAACAAACCAATAAAGCAAGGGGTGGTTGATTCGTACATTTTTGTTACACTTTTGTACATATTTTGAGTCATGTTTTAATCTTTTTACCGTCTTCTTCGGTCAAGAATAAGCTATTTTACATGATTTTGCATTATTTGGCCTTTTGCTTAGATTTTCGACTTTTTCTTCAATAATTGACCATTTTGGGCCATTTTTCTTGTTTTTCTCTTTCAGCTGAGTCACTTGACAAAACCCGGCAGATGAAGACAAAGAATCAGCGCTCGTAGTAGCCAAAAGAACACCTATCCGATCGGATTGACTTTTGAGACAAGCACCGACTGGATAAGAGCTATGTCCGACCGGTCAAGAGGACAGAGATTTCCATCCGATCGGACCAATGACGAATCCGATCTCACTCGATCGTTACAAATCAAGGTTCTCGAGATTCTTCAGTTACGAAATTGTTCTTGAGCCTTTGAAACTCAGAAATCTTCAGAGAAGACCTATCCTTTCGCCCACAAGACTGGATCATATGCATTGGAAGAGAAAATTGACAACTTTCTCAACCTTTGACTTATAGCCCTTACGGCAATTATATTTAGAAGTTCGATCAGTTCGGATAATCGTTGGAGATAGAGGTTCGTAGAAAGCTTCCCGAATTCAGCGAGGTTCATTTCATTTCCCGGAATAGCTGGGTTTGGCAAGGATTCATAATAGTATCGTGATTGAGCTTTCTCACAATTTAGTAATCTCTAAACTTATATCTCATTAATTAGTTTCGTAGTTCATGTTAAATAGTGATCTCGTGATATTGTGTTGGGATATTTCATGAGTCGTTTATGACTGAGTTTTTATGAATGATTTGTGATGATTTGTTTTATGATAATTTAGTCATTCGTATTATTCTATTTTGGATAATTGGTTTGGTTTGTTTCAGTTAGAATTACGTTTGGATCATGTTTTGTGAACGTATATCTACTGTTTGATGAATTGCTTGAACGAGATTTGGTGGAACAGTCTTTAGATCAAGTAATAATAATTATTATTGAGTTTGTGAATCGATTAAACTACTCTTGCGAAGAGGTTGACGCCCTCAAAGCAAGATAGGTTATCGAGTTTTTCTTTTAATTAAGTTCTTTCGAGATTTTCGAAACAAAAACCCCTTTGATCGCGTGTTTAGTATTAGAAATTATGTTTTAATAAACATTGTTGACTCCATATTTCCACTCCTCGAGAGATTGACCCGAGTTAACTTGCCGGTCTACAAGTGATCCTGTTCTCTTGCGGGTGAACTAAAACCTTTCAAACACAGACGCGCATTTGCTTAACTTGGATTTTTAATTTTGAAAGGAACACACAAAAGTTTGGTTCAATGTGAAACTTAAAGTTGTTCACCAAAATTTAGAAATACGGAATATAATCATGCAGTATTGCAATTCTATGAAATTCTATTTTTTAAGTATGTAGTACTCCCTCCGATTCATATTAAGGAGATGCTTGGTGAATTTGTTGGGAATGGGTTTGATTGTGGGGGTTAATAGGTTTGATAACCCCTGTTTGTGGGAGTATGGCTCAACACAAAAAATTGGGCAATCAAACCCATAGTGGTTTAGTTACCAAACACCACTTTGATACACTTTCTCATTCCCCACTCCCCGAACCCACCAACAAAGCATCCCCAAAGTGTCGTTTTAGAAGTTAAATTTTGTTTCAAATTAATTATTATCTTAAAATCTTTTACCCATTTTTCCAACTTTATCCCTACTCATTTAAAGAAAATAAATAAATTAATGGTAATAATAAAATTATTAGTAAAGAGGTAAGAGGGTTTAATTAGAAATATTATTAATTCATTAAGGGTGTATTAATTAAATTTATATGTTCCTTAACTGTAAAAATCTATATATATATAGTTGGGTTCAAATGAAAACCCCTCATTATATGTGAACATAGGGACTCATCTACACCATAGATTCATTTAATCCAAGGGTTATATTTAATTCAAAATTTGTGCTTAAAAATGAAAAAAAAAAAATGGAATCCAAATGCTGGTGTATTAATTGAGAGGGCCAATTGAGGCTTAGAAAAAACATTTCCAGTTAAGAGGTGATTTAAGACATAATTAATGGATGATTAATTTCTAATTGATAGATAATCTTCAATTAATAGATACCATTTTTATCATGCAATATATATTCACCCGTTTCCATTTTTCTAATTAATAGATGATTTATTTCCAATTAATAGATACCATTTTTATCATGTAATTCATATTCACCCGGATTGTAGATTTGTGGTGCTCTTATATACCAATTAAATGTGCTTTGTACATATGTGATGTTATGCTTTATTATAATCAATGGTCGTGCTTTTATAAAATTCTGGTTCTTTTCTTTGTTTTACTTAATCAGTCCTAATATACTGAAAAGCATTGTACAAATACATTTGAAAGCACTGTACACATACCCTTCAAGCAGTGTATACCTAATTTGAAAGCACTATACACATACTCTGGAATCACTGTACCACTACTGCAAAAAGGGGAATTCACGGTGCCTCATTAACGGCGGTTCTGGAAAACCGCCGTTAAATATGTTTTTAAAGGAGGTTTTCCAGAAAACCGATGTTAAATCATTAATTTAATGGTAGAATCCTACCTTCTACGGTGGTTATCTCAGAACCGCCTTAAAAACTCACATATTCCACGGCGGTTATATGTGAACTGACGTAAAACTAGAGGCCAGCTTATTTTAATGTCGGTTCACATATAACCGCCGTAGAAACTTAAACATTCTATGGCTTCTTTTAGAACAGATGTAAAACTCACACATTCTACGGCTGTTTTATAGAACCGCCGTTAAATCCCACTTTTTCACAGCAGTTATCATAGAACCGCCGTAGAATGTATAATTAAATTTTATTTTATTTTTTTGGCACACGAGTTCCCGTTGTAGGACTAATTAATTAATTAATTTGCTGGATTTAACGTCGGTTCTATTAGAACCATCGTGAATAAGATGACATTTTACGGCGGTTTCATTAGAACCGCCGTAGAATAGTAGCCTGCCATGTCACCGATCCTCGTCTTGCTCAAGCAAAAATTCTGGGCCGTTGATCCGTGTCTCATCTGACGATCTATATTCTCTCACTCGGTTTTCTCTTTTTATATTAAATCATTAATAATCATTTAATAAATTCAATATATAAATAAATCATAATTCTCCTCATGCTTTTCTCCGCCGACTTGACCTTCACGGCACCAGTACCACAACTCGCGAATCGGAGCTGTTTGATCGTCGGAAGGAGATTCTGGAAGTAATGGAGAGAGATTCATGCACATAAGTGAGCAGTGAAATATGGAGGCACTGCTAATCGATCAAATCAGGGACACCCTAAACGAAGAAAATTAGGGGAATTAAACCCCTCGCTCAATCTCCTCCTTGAGAATTAGGTCAATTCCTCTCTCAAAGTTGCTCTTCAATTCTGTTCGGAATTCAATTCGATTTTGATTCTTCTTTTTTTTTTCGTAATCGGAATGTGAATTGGATTCTGGTTGCGATTAGTTCTTCAATCTCTTTGATTTCTAAATAGCGCTTGAGAAATAATTTCATATTAAGATTATTTGTGCGAATTACCTTAGTTCTTCGAGTTTATATATGTTTGTTGTTGTGTTAATTGTGATAGACTCTTTTATTTTTATTTTTGTGAAAATGCTTGTTTTTAAAGTCAAAGAAATTGGTTAATTAAAAGCGTGATCCAAGTGTTTGATAAAATGCCCGAATGAAATGTAACTTAGAATGCACCATCTTTTTTGTTATAATATGTATCAAAATTCGAGATTGAGTTTAGGACATCAGTAGTTGATATTATTAATTAAATTCATAACCATAATAGGAATCAAATCAAATATCAAGAACTTAATCATACTTTACTTATAAGGCTGTACATAAGAGATATGGTGCATACATGGGCGATAACGGTTGGGAAAGTGTTCGATTTTTTATTTATATATTTTCTTTTGTTAATATCAAAACAATGGTGTGAAAGTAAATTTAAAACGTATTTATGTCATTTCCAGTGAACTGGTTTAATCTAATGTGTGTGCTTTCATTCTTGGGATATAGTTAATTTCTGTTGTGGAACTATTCACTATATACATTACAAGTTTCTATATGCTTCGTTATTCTTCTCAATGGCAGGAGAATTAAATCCTTCCTTAATGGAAGATGAGACCAGGGATGACACACCAAGCAGTCAACAAGTTTTTCAAAAACAAGGAAATTTGCTTCCTATTTTTATTTTCTTTTTTGTGCTTCAGTGCTTGTCAACAAATAGTGTATGTTTGTGCTGTTAAATTTTCTACGATGTTGCAGTTCCAAAACTTAACTGCATAGTTATTAAATGATTTTTTATTTTTTGCTGCATGTATACGTTTCTTCCTTGCTACATACGGGTCTTATAATATTCCTCTACACTGGCTTGAAAATATTCTGAGTGGTTATTACTGCATGTATGACATTAAATATATGCGGAACAGTTTTTCTAGTGTGGTGATTCATTTGAACTACTAGAAGAGAATTAATTTTTAGAAGTCTATCTCTCTCCTTGTGTGTGTGTGTATACAGACATACACACAATCACAAACACATTGTGTGTATATATGGGGTTCCTTTATGTATCATGCTTAATTTCATGTATCATAGTAGAATGATGAAGATTTCATCTCTCTTGTAATATATCATATCATCTTCTTTCTAATTGTTATGGCTAATATCAATTACTTGTTTTCTTAAATATAGCAGGCACATAAAGCCAAACGACCGCGGAGAAAAGCAGCAGCAGTTGGAAAACAAATTAGAAAGGCACATCCAATGAGGAAAAGTCTTGCAGATGTTTATACATTCATCTAAAGGAAGAAACTTGTTCCATAACTATATAACTTCTTGCTTGACAAGTTTTATGTTTGTTGAATCTACAGAAGCTGGTACATCATTTGAGACTAGAGTTCGAAGGAGCAAAAGAATTAGAATGAGACCTCTAGAATTCTGGAAAGGAGAGAGATTCTTATATGGACCTGTTCGATTAATGTTTAATTTCTGATTAGGAGCCTATTATATTTGGACAATTCTCATTCGTTTGTTTTTCCACTCATTGATCAAATCAAGTATTGTGCAAAAAATTATATTTTTACCTCATTTTTGTAGGCAAGAAGCTATTAGGAGTAAAGTATATATCTTCAGGGAAGGGTAATGGGAAGCTGAAAGTGAAGCCGTTTATCTTGTCTGAATCAGCGAAATTCAAGGAGGAGCTTGATAATCTTGTAATTCACACTTGCAAGTCGGGTGACAATTTATGTTGGGAGTCAAGATCATGTCAAATTTCACAGAGTTCACATCTGTCTTATTATTCGTATCAAGTGTACGACTCCTTGCACAACTTATTAATGTCGTATTTTTCAATTGACTCGAAATGACCTATATTTTATGAATATGTATCCTACAGACACTTATTCGTTTTAATAGAAAATTTGGTTTATTTTTACTAAGAGTATTAGAATTTTTTATAATTGTATTTGTATTTAATTTTTATTTTCATTTCTTTTTTTTTTATTTTTTTACTACCCTCTAGAAGGTATTTTCAAGAACAGCCGTAAATTGTCTGTTCTGGAAAACAGACTTTCTAGAAGGTATTTTTCAAGAACCGCCGTAGAATCCACCGCCGTAAATTTTTACGGTAGTTCTTGAAAACCCGCAGTAAAAAGCCCCACTTTCTACGGTGGTTTTAGAAATAACCGCCGTAAAAATTTACGGCGGTGGGTTTAAGGGCGATTCCAAAACCGCCGTAAAAAGTCTCCCAGAAACGCCGTAAAAAGCTATTTCTGCAGTAGTGTACGCATACCTTGAAAGCACTATACATAAACATTGAAAGCACTACACACATATTTTGAAAGTACCGTACACGTATTTGTAAGAGCTCATGAAACACATTCACGTAAAAATAAAAGCATTGTACACACACTTGTAAAGCACTAAACATATTTCATAAATTAATTCTATTTATGTGGTTCAAGTACATTTCTAAGCTCTGATAAATCTCATTACTCACTAGTTTAAACAATTTGTGTGCACAAATCAAATACAAGAACCGTACGAATCACGACAAAGCACAACATATTATACTCAAAGCATTGGGGATACATAAAGAAAGCGACACACATCCAGGAACGTTTAAACATAAAGCACTCTTACATTACCAAACACATATAACCCATGGTTCATACAGCTTCAAAATAATGACTTGAAGATCTAGAGCAACCTTTATTTCATCTTCTCACATAACAGAAAACCGAAAAACAAAACAAAAGCACAATCCAATGGGACCCAACGCCGCCAACTCCTATGCACGCAGCGCCGCCGCCTCTCCCACTGCCGGAGAGCTGTGCAAGAAGAAACGCAACAAACTCATAATATATATCGCTTTATATATTCGTAATTTTCCATACTTGTATCATTCTCATATTCTCCTTCACCGTCATGAAAGTCTGAACCCCCAAGTTCCGGGTCCACTCCACCGCGCTCACCAATGTCTCTGCCGGAACTCTAATGAGTCCATCGTTCAGTGCCACCATGAAAGCCGAGCTCTCCGTCCGGAAATATAATTTCGACGCTAAAGAGAGGAAAATTGAAAGAACTAATTTTCATAATGGTAGAAACATGGAGGAAATAAATGGTTAGAGAGAGAAAATCTAAGATAAAATAAATAGAAATGGTAGGTTTGATTTGTGGTTTGTGAAATGGAAATGTGAAAAAAGATGTAGGTATAATTAATGCATACTTTAAAAAGACTCTCATACCCTTATATGCTATAAATGGATAAGATCAGTAACAAATCTTGGCCGCCGATTTATTTTCATTTAATGGCCGTAAAAAGTCCATAGGTTCACATATAATGACGTGGTTCTCATTTGAACCTAATCATATATATATATAAATACTAGTTTAATACCCGTGTATTCCACGGGATTTATCAAAATATAAACATAAAAAATACTTTTGATAATTATAAATTCTTATGCAAAATAAAAAATTCAAATGATGTATTCTCAACCCTTGTCTTATACATGTCTAATTTATTTATTAATTATTATTAATATATAAAAAAACTAATGTTTAGATTGAATTCGTTAATAATTTTATTTACATATTTATAAAAATTCAAAAGAAGTCACATTCTAAACCCGTGCCTACTCTTTATTTATTAATTATTATTATTTTATTTTGTATATCAATGTTTAGGTTAAATTCATTAATAATATTACTTAAATACTTTGTAAACCTAAACGGATGTCATACTCTCAACTCGTGTTGCATTGTACCGGTGTCTAATCAATATTTAATAATAACAATTATTATTATTATTAATATTATTATATAATTTTATGTTTTTGTGTTAGATTGAATTCATTACTAATATTTAGTACACACTTAGATTATTCCAAATAAATCTTAATTTACATATATAGAAATTTTAAAATTACAAAATTTAAATTATATTAACTTTTATTATAAATACTACTTATTTAATAATTTAATAATAATTTTTTTAATTAAAACTATATCTTATATAATTATCTTTTAATTAAAATAACCAACTTAGATCTTTTCTACTGATTATATATGGCTTATTTGTATTTTATATTAGGAGAATAAAAGGAAAATATTGAATTAGACAAAATATAATAAAAGAAAAATATTAAATTTGGCAAAATATAATAAAATAAAAAGATTAAATAAGGTGAGATACAATAAAAGAAAAATATTAAATTAAGTAGATATTAGGATAAACCTAAGTAACCGAAACACCATAACTTTTTATTTTCCAAAAGAAGCACGCGAAGCAGACACACGCATATTATGCGGGATTTGGAAAAGAGTATGCAGGATTTGAAAAAGAGTAATATTCATTAAAAATACCAAAAAAAATAATATTGAAAATAATATAAATAAATTGTAACATTATTTGTTCTATTCTCACAATAAATAATTCTTACACACAAATCAGAACATTATTTGTTCTAACTGCAGTAAGACTGGTTTCACAATAAATTAAGAATTTTGCATGTTTTTTACCGTGAGTCACGAAATTATAGTTGTGATATATCAAGAACATTATTTGTTCTAATCACAGTAAGACGGTTTTCATAATAGAGAATTTTCAATTTATTTTACCTTGAGTCACGAAATTAGTTGTAAAGTATATCAAAATACCCTAAACTTGAGGGGGAAACCCGTAGAAAATTTAAAAAAAAATGTAAAAATATACAAAACCCTCGTGTTACATGTGAATATGTGATGTAAAAAATTAAAATTTATAAGACACTGATAATTTTATTGAAAAAACGTCGTGCATCTAACTTGTAGTATATGTAATATTATTTTATTTTCTTTTTTTTCCTGGGTAAGAAACTAATTTGTTCATATATAAATATAATATGTGTATAAATGCATTTTATTGGAATTAGATAAAGAGATTTAGAATATATTTAATATTTAATTTTCTAGTCATAATAATTTATTATTAGTATTAGTATTATGTTATCATTTTTATTTCACTTTATTTTTATTTTTTGTTTGGTGTAACAATAGTTTTGTATATATATTTTTAGTGTTATTTCAATTTATTATATTAGGATTAGATAAAAAGTTTAGTTTTATATTTTTTATATTTATTTCCCTTTTGTAATAACTTTATATAACTCAAATTTTTCTTAAATTGATTTCGCAAAACCTTAAAAACAGCGTCAATTCAAAACTTTTTCATGCAAAAAGATTGTGAGTAGCCTGAGTATTTATCATCTTTGCATGTGCTTGAATGAGTTTCTGATTTGATATCTCTTTGAAACCGCTGTGTGTAGTTGATTTTGAAAATGAGGTTAAGGCACAGAAAAAACCCTATTCCGGCCATATCCATAAATTTTTAGCCATTATAAATTCTGAATGAGCAGATCATAGCCAAATAATCCATGCCTATAGCCCTGAGTGACTTTATTGAGTCGACTCTTGCAAACCCACTAAAAGCGTGGGGTAGGAGTTCGTTATTTTTATTGGTTATTAGTGTTTTGGAGATTTTATTAGGAGTTTATGACTTTTTGTAATAAAGGATCACCATCTTTCAAAAAAAAAAAAAAAAAAAGGACCCATAAAAAAGAATAAAAGGGGGCAAAATATACTAAAAAAAAAAAGAAAAAAAAAAAGGATGGTGAGTCTAGTTGAATCGTGTTAGTCATTGCCTATGCGTTAATTAAGGCTTGAATTTTATTGTTAATTTTATTATGAAGCCTAATGTTTAGAAGGCAAAAGAGTTGTGTAAGAAGCATGTTATAAGCTTCAATTATGTTTAAGTGGTTTGAGCTTCAGGTCGGTTTAGAGTATCGAGTTGAGAAATAGCCTATATTTTAAGGCTACGTTATGAGAGTTAAGTGAGGTTTTTATTTTTGAACGAGGTGAAGCATCTTGCTTCAAGATTAGAATAGGTTTGAGTGAGTTATTGATCACGTTAGATCGTGAGTTAGCCACACGACTTATATATTCCATACCCGTCCAAAGAGCCTTACATTACAACCCAAAAAGACCTTTTTTGATTCTTAGTTCGATAACACACTTAATTTGCGATTGAAAAGAGATTGATTTTCGGTTCTTATTTATTGTGCATGTATTTGTATGATTTGAGTGTATACACGTCCCATGCAGCAATGCTTGAGTGCTTTTGAGCGTACACCCTATATAATATCCTTTTGTGAGGAAGCATGGATTTGTTTTTGGAGCGACAAAGTAATAAAGGTGGAGTGTTTGAAGTTGCGGGACATGTATCTATATTTTCAAAATTATGTATGTAGCACAACACGACTCTTTTCTTGAGCTTATTTTCAGTCTTGATATACTTTGAAATTATCGTTTGTTCGAGGACGAACAAACCAATTAAGCGTGGGGTGGTTTGATTAGCACGTAATTGTCTTGATTTTTGTAGGTATTCTATTTTACTTTTCTTATTATTTTTGGTATAAGTTGGGTAGATTGAGCTTGAATTCATATATTTGTATTTCCAACTTATTTTACCATGTTTTGATCTAGATTGATGAAAATAAGTGATTGTTTGTGGTTTTTCACTTTATAGCTAAGTAACCGGAAGAGTACAGCACGTTAGAGATGAAGTATGATGATCGAGAGTCAAAGATCGAGCTTTCCGGTGAAGAAGTAGCAAGAATTTGGGAGACTTTGTATAATGGTTATGTTCGTGGAACCGTTGTCGTTGAAGGCATCAGAGAGCATTACGGTTGGTTCTACGGTTACTTGTAACCGTAGACTGATACCGTAGAAAGGCATCAGAGAGCATTACGGTTACTTGTAACCGTAGAATGCTACCGTAGACGGGCCCAGAAACCGACTTATGATGTCTTGCTGTCCAAGAAACGCGAAAAGTATAAATAACCCCCCATAATCCGACTTGGGGCAGATACCACACACCAAAAACCTTCCAAATAATAATCCTAGGGTTAGGAATCCGAATTTTGACACCCTTGGACGAGTTTTCAAGATCTACAATGAAGAACGACGATCCCGAGCGACGAAACGACGTTTTTCCATCCAAGATCCGAATCTTCGACGTTTAGCACCCGATTTTCACACGATTTTTCGAGCAACTTCCTAGCAACTTTAGCTTCATAATAAGTACTCTAAACCTTAGTTATTTCTTAGTTTAATCTTAGTTTTAGAATTTAATTATTTTCGTTTGAGTTTTTGAACCGTTTAGATATTTTGATCGTTTTGAACTATTGAATCGCTGAAGCTTGGACCTTGAGATTTTTAGTTTTATTATTAATATAGTTGCTACGTTTTCTTATTGTTCATGCTTGGTGATGATATTTTTTCATGCTTAGTTTAATAATTGCTTAGTTTTGATAATTAATTGATAATTTAGTTTACAATATGTTATTGCTTGAGAATTTTGAGATTGATCTTGTTCTTGAGAAATCACATGCTTAGATTTAATTCAAAGTAGTTTGATGCATTCTAGGTAATTAATTTAGAATTAATTTGTTTAAAAATTCTTATTTTTTGGAGGCTAACGGTAACCCTTACCGTTACCTTTACTGTTACCCTTACTGTTACCGTTACCTTTACTATTACCGTTACCCTTACCGTTACCCTTACTGTTACCATTACTGTTAATTTGCTTAAAAATCCTTAGAATAATAATTAGATAATTTAGCTTAGATAATTAATTGGGATAAATAAATTAGGTTAATTAGTTCATGCTTTTTAAATTCGTAGTTGATCATTTTCAAAAACCAAATTTGTACAAGTTCTTGTGTTAAAATTGTGACTAAACAAACATTAAAATTCCGAACGTCAGTCCTTGAGAGACGACTCGAGTTAAGCTTGTCAAACCTACACGCGATCCCGTTATTTTGCGGGCGAGCTATTGAATTTCTGACAATTATTTATAAAGTAGGCACACACAAAAGCTCGAATCAGGCGCTTATCGGGCTTGTACCCTACGCAAAGTGCGTCTTCTATGGAGCCTCCATGCCTAGGGTCGCCACCAGGCGGTAGTAATCAGCGTCGGAGGTGAGCCTCCCGGTGGATTTCCGGTGTCCGATCTCCGGCTTGATTCATCATCTAATTTATCCATATAATTTTTCAAGAAACTAGTTCATCATGTTCCCTCAATCCCGTTCGAATTTAGGTTTGGGCCGGAGTAGTAGAGATTGGCGTGTCAATCGTGTTCGAATTTTGGGTTGGCCGGAGTTGATCGTAAAATCCTGTTAGATTTTGGTACTAATTTTTCCTCTTTTTCAAAATCATCCTCGAACTAGTGAGCACTTTTTTTTTTGATCGGATCTATAATTTTTGTAATTGCGTTTTATTATTTGTTTTATTCTTTTGCAGTCAGATTTTTCCTTTTAATGCAGATCTTATGTGTCAGTAGTTTATTATACTTTGTGTTATTGCATTGTTGAGGATTCGATATGCGGGAATGCTTTGATTAGGGATCGGACGCGTGAGTTTTGAAGGAGTGGAGAGGTTAAAAAAGTTTGTTTCTGTGCTGAATGGGCCGAATAGCAGCGAATCTAACCGGGAGGAGTAGCCACAGTCGATGGCGGCGATAAAATCAGAGTTCAATCGGAGAGCATCAGACATTGGGCTTGGGTCTAAGTGTGATGTGTTTGTGCACAAGTAAGTATCAGTTTATGCACATTAATGTGTTTACTTGTGCACGATCGTGCTGTAGCTTTAGTATTTACACGTGTTATGATTAAAAATTTATGCGCATGTTTTCATCTAATGCCGTTGTCGTCTGATGCACGTGTGATGTGTTTGTGCACAAGTAAGTGTCAGTTTGTGCAAAATTAATGTGTACGCTTGTGCACGGTCATGAAGTAGCAAATGGTGTTTGCACATGTTATGATTAAATAAAACTCTGCGCGTGTTGTTGTCTAATATCGTTGTCGTATGATGCAAGTGTGATGTGTTTGTGCACAAGTAAGTTTCTCAAAAGATTAGAACCTCAAATAATACTTAGCTAACTTCGACATGCATGCCATACAAACACAATTTAGCGCAGAAATAGTGATCAATCACGTAAAATTTAGCACTACAAACCCACAAAAATTTTTAAAAATTGCACAAATTTCAACTATAATTCAAACTCAACCATCCCCCCCTTTAAAAACGTGGCAATCTCCTGATTGTCATAAATATATAGAAAATAAGCACAAGGGAGATAAGAAAACATCCCTGAGAAACCAATAATTGAGTTCCTCCAAAAGGTGTTTGTGCAATTATCCTTCGTCTTAAATCGCGTGATTGGAATTGTCTTGAATAAAAACCTACAAAAACAAAATAAATAATAAAAGCAAACTAACTTATAATTTTGGGATTTTGAATTTTTCAGTTTTTCTTAATTTTAGTTTTTTATATAAATTAAAGAGAAATCAAATAAAAAATAAATTGTGATCAATTGAGTTGCGCAAATGCCCGGTAGCATATCAGTTGAAGCGTATTGATACCTAATGTCATAAATGGATGGATTGCAGCTCATCGTAAGGTTGTCGGACTGCGTTATAATAAAAATTATTTCAACTTTTATTGTAAATAAAAAGTAATTCAACTTATATAGATTTTTTCTATTTAGATATTACTTATTTATATTTTTATATTGGAAGAATAAAAGTAAGATATTGAATTAGGAAAAATGTTAAAGTAGGTAACATGATAGAAGAAAAATATTGAATTAGGCAAAATATAATATTAGGAAAGTATTAAATTAGGTCAAATATAATAAAAGGAAAAAAAATACTAAATTAGGTGAATATTAGGTTCGGATGACACGAAGCACCAAATTTTTTTCAATGCTAACAAAGCATGGGAAGCAGACACATAGAATATGAGGATTTTGTATTAATATATAGGGGAGATATAAAGAGAGGCCGGAGAGAGAAAAAATATGAGTAGGAGAGAAAAAAAAAATGTCACTTGGGATTTTTTTTTTTTTATTATGTATGATTTTTCTTAACATAATTATGATACATACCCTAATTAATATTAATAATTTATTATCTTTTTTAAATTAAAAAGTCACCTATGATTAGTTTCTTTTTTTAACTATGTAGGAATTTTCCTAACATAATTTGGATAGATACTCCTATATATATATAGAGAGACGGTTGGGTTCCGGTGAGAGTGGGTCCGTGGGTAAGAAATGAGAATAAATCCTAGCCATTATATTTAATCTAATCTACTAGATTAGGTTTAATAAGACAAAATTAAAACCTAAAGAATCTTGCTGTCAACTCTCCGCCTCTCCCCTTCCATGGCCGCATCTATAATTCCCCTTCCAAAATCTGGCCCTGATTGGCACGTAATTATCTTGATTTTTGTAGGTATTCTAGTTTATTTTTCTTATTATTTTTTGTATAAGTTGGGTAGATTGAGCTTGAATTCGTATATTTGTATTTCCAGCTTATTTTACCATGTTTTGATCTAGATTGATGCAAATAAGTGATTATTTGTGGTTTTTCACTTTATAGCTAAGTAACCGGAAGAATTCAGCACGTTAGAGATGAAGTATGATGATCGAGAGTCAAAGATAGAGCTTTCCAGTGAAGAAGTAGCAAGAATATGGGCTGACAGACTTTCTATAACTGTTATGTTCCTGGAACCGTTGTCGTTGAAGGCATCAAAGAGCATTACGGTTGGTTCTACGGTTACTTGGAACCGTAGACTGCTACCGTAGAAAGGCATCAGAGAGCATTACGATTGGTTCTACGGTTACTTGTAACCATAGACTGCTACTATAGATGGGCCCAGAAACCGACTTATGATGTCTTGCTGTCCAAGAAACGCGAAAACTATAAATAACCCCCCATAATCCGACTTGGGGCGGACACCACACACCAAAAACCTTCCAAATAACAACCCTAGGGTTATGAATCCGAATTTTGACACATTTGGACAAGTTTTCAAGATCTACGACGAAGAACGACGATCTCGAGCGACGAAACGATGTTTTTCCATCCAAGATCCGAATCTTCGACGTTTAGCACCCGGTTTTCACACGATTTTTCGAGCAACTTCCCAGCAACTTTAGCTTCATAATAAGTACTCTAAACCTTAGTTATTTCTTAGTTTTAGAATTTAATTGTTTGAGTTTGAGTTTTTGAACCGTTTAGATATTTTGATCGTTTTGAACTATTGAATCGCTGAAGCTTAGACCTTGAGATTTTTAGTTTTATTATTAATATAGTTGCTGCGTTTTCTTATTGTTCATGCTTGGTGATGAGATTTTTTCATGCTTAGTTTAATAATTTCTTAGTTTTGATAATTAATTGATAATTTAGTTTACAATATGTTATTGCTTGAGAATTTTGAGATTGATCTTGTTCTTGAGAAATCACATGCTTAGATTTAATTCAAAGTAGTTTGATGCATGCTAGGTAATTAATTTTGAGTTAATTTGTTTAAAAATTCTTAGTTTTTGGAGGCTAACGGTAACCGTTACCCTTACTGTTACCGTTACCCTTACCCTTACTGTTACCGTTACCCTTACTGTTACCATTACTGTTAATTTGCTGAAAAATCCTTAGAATAATAATTAGATAATTTAGCTTAGATAATTAATTGGGATAAATAAATTAGGTTAATTATTTTAAAAATAATTAGTTCATGCTTTTTAAACTCGTAGTTGATAATTTTCAAAAACCAAATTTATACAAGTTCTTGTGTTAAGATTGTGACTAAAAAAACATTAAAATTCCGAACGTCAGTCCTTGAGAGACGACTCGAGTTAAGCTGGTCAAACCTACATGCGATCTCGTTATTTTGCGGGCGAGCTATTGAATTCCTGACAATTATTTATAAAGTAGGCACACACAAAAGCTCCAATCGAAAATTGGCGTCGTTGCCGGGGAACTGAAATAGGTTTTGATAATATTTGTTCGTATTATTTGTACTTTAGGAATCGTGCGGAAGCTCAAGCATACAACGCTCGTGCAAACGAGGAGTTCTTACGCAACCAAGTTGGTAATGGCGGGCCCCAGCCCCAAAACAACCAACAACACAATGAGAATTTAAATCGGGAGCGAGCACCGAACCATTTCAAAAATAGACGAAGAGGACGACGGTACAATGATGGTCAAGATGATGATACACTGGACGATGAATATGAGGATGAAAACGAGTTTCATGAGGATGATTATTATGAGAATGGGGATAATTTTGGAGTTAGACGTGCGAATTTTGGAGGAAGACATGCCCCTCGATATTAAAACATACGAAAACAAGGTGAACTCGCATGCCCAACCATTGGGCCATAAGCTCAGCGATAGTTTTAGGCCAAGCGGCTAGGAACTACAATTTGAGGACCGATGATTTGAATAGACTGCCCTCTTTCTTTGGTTTGCCGAATGAAGATCCACTTGAGTTCGTTCGAGAACTTTACATAGCACTATCTTGGATTCAAGATCGAGGACTTAGTGAAGAACAGCTTAGAATGAGATACTTCCCTAGTACCCTGAAAGATAAAGCGAAACGATGGTTCAATCAATTACAACCTAACTCCCTAACAAATTGGGAGATGGTTTACAAGAAATTTTTGGGAAGATTTTACTCAGCCCAAACGACAATGAAGTTGAGGAGGGAAATTTCCAACTTCGAACAGTTAGATGGTGAATTATTTCACGAGGCGTGGGATCGTTTTAAGGAGCTTCTCAATGCATGTCCACACCATGGTAATAGTAGCGAAACGGTCAACAATACTTTTATGAAGGATTATTGCCGAAATTCAAGCAAAAAGTGGAAACACGAGCAGTAGATTTCGGGGTTTTAACTGCTGAGGAAGCACGAGATTATTTTGAATCAATAAGTGATAAGTCGAGGCAAACGAGTTCAAGGCCTCAAAAACATAGAGTGAATGAGGTTTAGGTTATGCGAGAAGAGGATAATAAGATTGAGAAACTCACGAAGCATGTCGAGTTGTTGACTAAGTTGATGATGAAGCAGGAGGAAAAGAAATCACAACCTTCTCACGAAACTTGTGGAATATGTGGAGCATTTGGACATGGAGCAAATGCATGTCAAGTAATATTCGAGGATGAAGGGGACGTCGAAGTAAACGCCATCCAAAATTTGTAGTCCAATAATTCGGGACTGAAGTTCACCTATAATCCTGGCGTTCGCGATCATCCAAATTTGAAGTATGGCCCCGGAAGTCCAAACTATGTGCCAATACCCTAATAAACTGACCCTAAATATTTAGCACCACCACCACCTACGAAGGGGCAAACGTCAAATCCGGCTCAATCAAATGATCAACTCTTAATTTGGCAACAAAACCAAGTGACTGAGACGCTCCGAAATTGGGATGGGCTTGAGAAAGTCAACGCAAGGATAGATGATGTTTCAAAAAAAATGCAAGGGATGGAGACTGAGCTTACCAAGACTATGCAGCAAATTGCTAAGGCCACTCTTGAGAACACTAATGGCTTGAAAGAAGTGACCACTGGCTTTAGGAAGGTCGAGATAATGGTTGGGCAGCTTTCAGCCTCTATAGCCCCATTATTGGAAAGTAAGGAAAGATTTTCAAGCCAACCACAGAAAGCCTCAGCAATTAAAGTCCTACGTAGTGGCAAAGTGATCGGCAATGGAGTTGAAATAGATAAAGATAATGAGATGATGAAGATTCCAACACCGGCATCACCAACGGGGGATGTAACCAAACTGGTGGAGCAATTGCATAAGACGCCAAACCCTTACATTCCAGAATCTTTGAAGGGGAAGCTCATGAATAAAACCCCCACTTCACCATTGGATGATGGAGACCTTAGGATAATTCACGACAAAGTTCCTTTCCCAAGTTGCCTACGACCGGCAAAGGAGAATAAGAAGTTCATGGAGCTTTATAACTTACTGAAGAACGTCAACATCAACCTTCCTCTTTTGGATGTGATCAAGACGATGTCGGCATATGTGAAGTTCTTCAAGGAGCTTGCTATAAGACATAGGCGTTCGGAGACAAATCAGTACGTTCCACTAACGAAGGAGGTGAGTGCGTTATGCAAGTGACCACTGCCTACGAAGAAGAAGGACCCTGGAAGCTTTTGTGTCAATATTACGTTGGAGAATGGGCAACAAGCGCGCGGAATGCTTGATCTTGGCGCGGGAATTAACTTAATGCCATATTCCCTTTATAAGCAATCTGATTTAGGACCTTTGAAGCCGACAAGGATGCGTCTCCAATTAGCAGATCATTCAATTCGTCAACCATTGGGAATTGTAGAAAGACATTTTAGTGAAAGTATGAGAGTTAATAATTCATAGACTTCGTAGTGTTGGATGTTGGGGAGATGCCGAGTGACGACAAGGGTCATACTATTCTTTTAGGCCGTCCATTTTTATCTACCTCCCATGCGGTGATTGATGTAAATAAGGAGAGGATGAGCATGTCAGTTTTGGGAGAGACGGTTACTTTTTCTTTGAAAGATGTAAATAGTTGCCCTGTTCCATTAATGAGAGAAGAAGAATGTTCGTTCATCGACATGATAGATGCTTGCGTCCAAGAGCTTAAGAGCATAACGGTTTTGGACGATATGGTAGTCGAGGACGATGATGACTTTCTAAGTTGGGAGGAGATAGCCGAGCTATTTGGAATTGATTTTCACAACATTGGAGCTGACCATGAAATTATGGGCCCCAACGAAAAATCTGAGACGAAGTTTCAAGAAAGTGACATGGTGGAGTTAGGTGATCCACCTCGAGCCGAGCATTAAACGTTGAAACACGTCGAGCATGCGACGTAAAATGTTGCGCTTCTTGGGAGGCAACCCGAGCGTTAGTTTTTCTTTTTCTTTAAATTTTCTTTCAATTTTGATTTAGTTTTGTTTTCTATTGTGTCAATTGTCGTGGTACGTTTAAGTGTGTGTTAGTGTGCAGAGAATTTAGAAATTTAGACAAAACTGAAGACTTAGCGGTAACCGTTACCGCTAGGTATAACCGCTAGCAGCGTCTGTTCGCCCAATTTTCCGAATTCATTTGCGTACAACATTTTACAATATATAAATAATAAGTTTTGAAAAATTTATGCATTATGCACATGACCATAGTTTGTCAAATAGGCTCACAATTGTGGGAAGAACATTCAACATCACCTGCAAAATCTCGCATTGAATCAGTGCACGAAACAGTACATGCCACATATAATACGACAAGAAAATTATTGAAGACTTCATAACACGTGCAAAACACCATTCTGCATGGAAGTGCACAAACTGACACTTAATTGTGCACAAACAAATCATGCTTGCATCAGACAACAAGCACATCAGACGACATCATGCAGAGATTTTTTTAATTGTAACATGTGCAAACACCATCCTGCTACTGCACGAACGTGCACAACGGAACACTTAAACGTGCACAAACTGACATTTAATTGTGCACAAAAAAATCAGACGACAACCACATTAGACGACAATGACATCATGTTAAAATATGTGCAGATTTCTTTAATCATAACACATGAAAACACCATTTTGCTACTACACGGACGTGCACAAGGGAACACATTAATGTGAAAACTAACTCTACAAAATTAAATATGTAAAAAAAGGAGCAATTGGCAGAGTTCAAGACCCTTCATATTATTTTCTTATTTTTATTACTCTTAATTTTGCGGCGTAGGTTGTCCACAAACAAGTGTGGTTTTTTGCACAACCGATCAATCAATTTTGCACAATAGTGCAATAATTTATGCACGGTGGTATTTTATAAATTCCTTTTTTAGGTGATGGTATTTTGGGCTTTTCGTACAAATTAATTGGACTATAGTTTTGTCTAAGATTCAGATATAAGACCTTTTTGGCGTCTTTTTTCTCTATTTGCTTGTTATCTTGTATTTAAATATGTTTACATATTTCCTTATCGTACATCGACAATGCTTAATTTGGGTCTAATGACAAATCCAACCCGATGATCGGATTGTAATGATATCATTTACACAAGTAATGCAATAACATATGTCCAACCAAAAGTGCATTCATCGAAGTTAAAAATTTGGAAACCTAAATATTTGTCTTTCCCTCACGAGGACCATTATTAAAAATTCTAAATATGCAAAACATAGCTTTTTTGAGTCACAAAATAGCCACTATATACCAAACTATTAAAATAATACATGCACATCAAATTGCACATTATATCATACACTTATGCACATTAGTTCATAACTACATGCACAACTAGCCACTATATACAAAACAATTAAAGTAATACATGCACAGCAAACTGCACATTAGTTAATACGCGCGTGCACATTAGTTCATAATTACATTCACAAAATAGCCTCTATATACAAAATAATTAATAAAATACATGCACATCAAATTGCACACTAGTTAATACACCCGTGCACATTAGTTCATAACTACATGAACAAACAACCACTATATACAAAACTATATAATGTTTTACACCTGATGATCGGATCGTAATGTTGCACACTTCTGATACCTATAAATTCAATCAGGTCCAATGCCTAGTGCATCAGTTTATGCACAATCATGCTGTAAGAATGAACAATAATATAATAACACATGCACAAAGGGAAACTCTCGATATACAGATTTGAATACATAAATCTTTGCCTTTCCCTCGCCATGAACACAAAAAAGCACCATATAAATGTTATAATAATCTTTAATAAAACACTAAGAATTAATGCATCTTATTCAACATAAAAGAAACAACTTAATGTGATTATTCAAGTACAAGCCATATTTTATGAAATCTTTATTGTGCAAACTCATAGTCAGTATTGTGCATAGTTAGTAATGTTATTGTGCACATACCTGGAACTAATGTAACAATATAATTTTAAAAATATTGACATTTTCACATACAAAAACAACATATTACAAAATGTTAAATGTTATAATGGTGTGATAGAAAAATAAGAAATTGAGAACATGCTAGACAGTGTGTTCATTCTTGCACTATGCATAAAAAAAATTGTTTTATGCCCATCAGATCATAATGCGCTTAAAATCAAGCACAATATTTATACATGCTACAAAACTCATTCACCAGTAAGTTTGTGCAACTAAGGGCACAACATTATCCAACAACTCCAATATAGGTCAATCTATAATATCAGTTTTTACATTAATTCACTAGTAGAACATTAGATTTGGCAAATAATCCCAAACTAACTAAAAACCTAACTCAATGAACTAATCCGTCGCATGAAATTCATTACTTCAAATCAACCTTCTGTTCAAACTTCTACCTTAAAATCGGGAGGTACTCTTTCACGTCTTCAACTTGTTTATCTCTCCGCATACCAAGAGTGTACTTCATATGAATATAATTTACCTATTTTTTGTCTCCTCCTGTAATCTCACATACCCAGTTGCCCTTCAATCTAGCCCCCATATATGATTTCATTTGCCTCATGGTGAAAACACCACAATCCATGTTTTCTACCCCTGTTGTGCATAACATCTCAAAAAGATTTAGCTCAAGTTTTTCAACCACATTGACGTAATGTGTCATATTGTGTACCCCTAAAAAGTTTGAAAAAGAATCTTTATGCAAAAATAAAAATAATTTGTATGGGCAAAAATGACAAGAAAAAAGTAAATGCAAATAAACTGTATGCACATTAACGACTAATGCATTGCACAAGGATCCATCAGACATGTCAATCAAGATATTTTCCCTTCAAATCTCAATTAAGAAAAACACTTGATTTGAACATCAAATCAAAATAAATATTATAACATTAGTTTCAGGATATGCACAATAGTGCCATAAGACCTACAGAATCGCATTACAAGTCATGCACGATATATATCAATACACAAATTATACAAACACACCAGCAATGAAATTACACATGAGTCTGACAAGATATATCAAAAGAAAAATCATTAAAAGAATCGTTATTAACATCAATTGAAGTGGTCTGGACAAGCGATTCATAGTGACTTGCATCAATTTGGCCGGAATCGCCTTGTTCAAGAAAAAGGGGATCAACGACGGGAATCGTCGAATTAGCCACAATTGGAACTCGTTTCTTGAAGTTGACACCTGGGTTGGCATCGACGTGAAATGTAGGAGGTTGGTGCACCTCCAATCTGTCCAGAAGAGCATCGTCCGGCGAGATGCCATTTTTATGCAAAAGGGGATCGGGACCCCTTTTTTCAGAAATTCTTCGATTAGCAAGATTGGGAATGGGTTTTACAAAATTGGATGTGAGGATGGGTAGATTGAGTCTATTGAAGGAGGAGGCTATGAATTGCAGGTCGCCGGAGAGCGGCGAGGAAAGAACTAGAGGCTTCGCGATGAGGGTGGGAGGTTGTGAAAATCTGGGCACCGCGTTGGGGACGTTGGGCAAGAAATTGATTTCATTTCTCACCCAACGACCCATTCTCACGTGATCTTATATTTATATATATATATATATATATATATATATATATATATATATATATATATATTGATATGAAATTTTGGCCTAACGGATGATCCGTTAGTCCGACCTCACAAAAGTGTTGCCCTATATATATATATATATATATATGTTGTGTGTGTGTGTTATTTTGGTTTTTATTGTAAGATTTTTGTTATTTTTTTGCGAGTCCAATATATATATATATATATATTATATATATATAGAGGAGAGAGAGAGAGAGGTCCAACAATATGGCACGGGTGGGATTCGAACCCCGCCGACCTATTGCAAATAGAGGAGCGGTGTTACCGTCTCGCCAAGTCAATTACATGTGAGAGTTTATATATTTTTAATATATAATATAAATTATAAATTATATTTATAATTAATTATATTATATTTATGAATAATGATATTATAAACATATATATAAATATATAATATATATATATATATATATATATATATATATATATATAATATAATATATATAAATACTTAGATATAAAATGATAATATATATATATTTATATATATAATAATAATATATAATTATTATAAATATATAATATTATTTATTAATATATAAACATATAATAATTATATTATATTTATAAATGATTAATATAATTATATATTTAGTTTTATAAATAAACAATTATATTATAAATATTTAAAATGTATTATAATTATAATATTATACATTTTATATTTTTTATTAATTTTATATCCCTTTAAGTATTTATATATATATATATGTATATATATATATATATATATATATATATATATATATATATATATATATATATATATATATATTGCTGACGGGCTTGAAACCTGTCAGCATTTTTTTTTATTATTATTGCTGACGGTCAGAGGCTCGTCAGCATCTTTTTTTTATTTTTTTTACTTTTTTTATTTTGTTGACGGGCATTGACCCGTCAGCAAACCTCGCCAAAAAAGAATGCTGATGGGTCGCTGAAGGCCCTTGCCCGTCAGTAATTTTTTTCCGTTGGAAGCCATCAGCATATGCTGATGACGTTTTGGCCGTCAGCATTCACCTGGTTTTTTGTAGTGTCCTTTTTAATTTCATTTACTCATTGTTAGTGTTTTTGATCTTTAACTTATGATTAATACATTTCTTATTTTATGATTTTTAAATTTATTTGATTTGTATCGGTAATCTTATGGGTATGCAATATAATTATTAAGAAAATCATGTATTTTATTAATTGGCGGGCCTAATGTGCTTAACGAGTCAAATTAAATAAATCCAGCATTTTTGCTTATCGTGTTTATCGTAATGTGCTTTATTTTTAATGTGTCGTGTTCGAGTTTAAGATTTAGACTCGATAAACATATTGTGTCGAGGTTATGCCTTTATCGTGTCGTGTCTTATCGTGCACCCAATAAGAACTTGACATGACCGATTTGCCAGCTCTAATTTAATTTAGAGAGTCGTTTTAGGACCGCGGGTAAATATAGAGGTAAATTAGACTAGAAGAATATTACTTTGATTAAATCAGAAGTGGGAAATTATAGTGAACTAGATGAACTATAAGTTTTAACTTTTAAATGTAAATGAGAATTGTCCCATGTATTTCAAAAGTAACATGCAGGAAGAAGGAATAAACCATATAAGTTCTAAATTCCTTATGATTATAGTACTAATTAGTCTGACATTATGTTGGCCCCGAGCTAATAAATAATGTTGGCCACTTAAATTAGATAATTCAAAATTATGAATGAATATATCACAATACTCTTAATATGGTAAAAACTAATCAAAAATCAAAAATTAAGAATAAATAATAATAATAATAATAAGTAATAATAATAATAATAATAATAATAATAATAATAATATAATGGACAATAGGGTGGCTGTCGCTTCCCCCTACTGCCACCACTGGCCGCTGAAGTTTCTTTTTGGTCAACGAGAAATATTTTCGAATGACTTTCCCCAAAAAAAACTTCTTATTATATGTTCGAAATTTTTATTATATGATCGAGATTTCTTACTTAATGTCCCAAAAAAAATTCGATCACCAAAAGAACTTTTTACTATATGTTTAGATTTTTTACTATAAGTCCATAAATTTCTTACTTAATGTTCAAAAAATTATAATGACGAAATTATTTACTTGATTGAAAGAATTTATCGATTTACGTGCAAATGTTGTTATGTATTTCTTACTTATTACACTCATTCTTTTAATTTTTTTTGCCCAAAAAAAAAGAAAAGAAATTTTACTTGATAGCAAATTATTGTTATGTATTTCTTATTTAATACAACAATCATATAATTTGTTACTTTATAGTGAAGTTTCTAACATATGTTCGTAAAGGTAATAGAATTTCTTACTTTATATCCTATAAAGTAAGAAAGGTTATTACTTTATGTTCGGAAAAGTAAGAAAAAAGTATAATTTATAGTGAGATTTCTTATTTTATTTCGTAAAAGAATCTTACTTTATTTCGGAAAAGTACCACCAGAAAAATTTTCGACGGTGGTTGCCGAAAAGTGGCCGGTAGGCTGGTAGGGATTTCCAGTGAGGGTGTGATGGGGTAGTGGTGGTGGTGGTGTTGGTTATTAATATTGATATTATTGTTTTAATAAATGATAACTTTGTAACTATATATTTAGGGTTAGATTATTTGACATTTGTATAATCAGTTGGAGTATTTGATAAAAATATTTTCTGCCATTTGGTATGTGGCAATAAGAAGAATTATATTGCATAGTTTCTAAATAGGTATGGCAGAGCTGAATAGTGGAAATAATAATAATAAAATAAACTGTAAGATACAGGGTTCGAACCCTGGTGAATACCTTTTTTTTAAAGGCAATGATACAACTTGAGTTACCTGCCTGTGGTATTATCGTTTTATCTATAAAATCAGATAAGGCTCCATTATGGAGTCATATAGATAATGTGGCGGGCCGCATGGCTTCCAATTGTGTAATATATATGTGACCTTCCTATTACTTGTCATGTTTCCATAAAGGAAAGTTTATATTCCTGATTCAGTGATTAATCCTATTTTTTAATATTGAAGAAAATAATTAATACGGTAAATCATAAATCTATTATATTTTTGAAAAACGTTATCCTGGTTTGTTGCAAAATCATAGTTCAGTCAATATTTGTTCCATAATTGTAGGTTTCTTTCAGAAAAACTATTGAAGGTTTAGTTTTACCACAACTAAAAAGTAATATTTTTTATGGTTAATCACAACTATTTTTTAATTAAGATTTTAAATCGTTCAAAAATAAAATATATTCAAATTCACACCAATTCTTAAAATTTTAGCAGCTTGAAAATCTATCAAATGATAAATGCAAAATATGTACCCAATATTTTTCTAAGAGTTAAGATTTTAAGATAAATTTTAAATAAAATATATTTAATTCACACCAATTCTTAAAATTTTAATTCTTAGAAAAACATGTTTTAAATAAAATATATTTAATTCACACCAATTCTTATTTTAATTCTTAGAAAAAATATATTTTATATAAAATATATTTAATTCACACCAATTCTTTAAATTTTAATTCTTAGAAAAGATATATTTTAAATAAAAATATATTTAATTCACACCAATTCCTTAAATTTTAATTCTTAAAAAAAATATATTTTATTCACACCAATTCCTAAAATTTTAATTCTTAGGAAAAATATATTTTAAATAAAATATATTTTATTCACACCAATTCTTAGAATTTTAATTCTTAAAAAACATATTTTAAATAAAATATATTTAATTCACACCAATTCTTTATATTTTAATTCTTAGGAAAAATATATTTTAAATAAAATATATTTAATTCACACCAATTCTTAAGATTTTAATTCTTAGAAAAAAAATATTGGGTACATATTTTGCATTTATCATTTGATAGATTTTCAAGCCGCTAAAATAGGAAACATGAAAAGTAATAGAAAGGTCACATATATATTACACAACTGGAAGCCATGTAGCACGCTACTTCATCTATAGGGCTTCATAATGAAGTCCTATGGTATTATATTGTGCAATTTCTTGTACACTATTGTGCATATTCAGTAACACTGTTGTGCATTTCAATGATACTAATTTCTTTAAGTGGTAATATTGTTTGTAGTGGTACTATTTTAATTAGGATGTACTTAAAAATGCACAATAGTGTTATTGAATATGCACATTAGTAAATGAGAAATTATACAATATAATTTATTAGTGCGCCGAAACCTTCGTTGAAAACAAAAAGAGAGAGAGGGAGAGGGATTTTCAAAAAAAAAAATATTTTTCTTAAAAACATATTCAATAACTTTTTATTGACTTTTTCAAATATTGAATATATATATATAGGGTTGGGTTCAAATGAGAACCCGTCATTATATGTGAACCTAGGGACTCATCTTGACCATTAGATTGGATAATCTTGATAGT